>CM069158.1:30742525-30885025 GCA_035221665.1 Okamejei kenojei | reverse complement strand
ATACAGCTCGCTGCTGCCGTCTGCGGGAGAGAGAGAGGGGAATGGGAGGGAGAGACGGACTGGGACAGACAGAGAGGGAGGGGAGGGCCGGAGAGGAGAGAAAGTGGGAGGGAGGGAGAGGGAAAGTGGGGCGAGAGGAAGGGAGGGAAAAAGCGGGGAGGGGGATAGTGAGGGGGAGGTAAAAGTGGGAAGGCGGGAATGTGGAAGGAGGGAAAGTGGAAGGGAGGAGTAGGGAGGGTATAGGAAAAAGTGGGAGATGGGAGAGCGAGTGAAAGTGGAGAAGGATGAAAGACAGAAAAGTGGGAGGGAAGTGAATAAAGAGGAGATGGGAAGGTTAGTAGGAGGGTTGGGAAGTTGAAGGGAGAGGGGTGGAGTTGGGGAGGAAAAGAGGTAGGGAGAGATGATGGAGGGTAGAGAGAGAGAGACGGGTGGCGAGGGGGAGATGGATGGGAAAGTGAGAGACGGGGAGGAGTGGGTGAAGGGGAATGGAGAATGGGAATGATTCAGGGGAAAGGAAAGGAGAGAGGGGGAAGGAGAGATGGCGGGGAGGGGGAGAGCGAAGGAGAGTGAGGAAGTTAGAGTACTGAATGGAAAATGAAGTGGATTGGGAGAAAAGAGGGCGGGGGAGCGGAAGGGAGGGAGAAAGAGATTTCCGGGGTGGAGAGAAGGCGAGGATAGGGCCTGAGTAGGGGAGATGAAAGGATGTACGAGAAACGAGGAGAGACACGAATGAGAAGAGGGGATGGGACGTAGAAATAAAAATATGGCCACGGCTTAGGAAGGGAGTTAGAGGGGGAAGGTGGAGCATGGTGAGGAGGGGGAGGGGGGAAGAGAGGGGTGTGGTGATCAGACGGAAAAGAGTGAAGGTGAGGGGAGGAGAGGAGAAGGGTGGTGGGGGGAGCATGGATGGGAGGACAGTAAGAAACCAGAAAAAGTTGCTGATGGTAGGGGAAAAGATGGTTAGGGAAGGTAGAGATAGCAAGAGAGGCCAGGGAGAGAGTGGGTGGGCGTGTATGGGGATGATATGAAAAGGCACAAAGCAAAGATTACGTTTGGGTTTGAGGGAACAGAGGACAATGGTAGGGGTGTGAGATGGAGGTGCTGGAGGTTAGAGGGGAAAGGTAGGGTGGGAGAGAGGGAATGGGGTAGAGAGAGAGAAGAGGGTGGTGAAAGGAGTGAGGATGAGGTAGGGGAGATGGGGTGAGAGTTTGAAACAGAATGTGTGAGGAGGGGGAAGGGCCGAACCATTGTGAATTCACTGCCACAGTTGGCTGTGGAGGCGAGTCAATGGATATCTTTAAGGTGGAGAATGGACGGATCGTGAGTAGTCGGGTGTCAGGGGTTATGGGGAGGAGGGCCGGGTATGGGTTGGCAGGGAATAGGATCGATCAGCACGATTGAATGGTTGGATGTAGACTTGTGGGCAAATTGACTGTTTCTGCTCCAGAACCGATGATGATTTTATGGAGAGGGAGAGTTTATGAGAATGAGAGGGGAGGACTTGTGATAAGGTTCATAAGGGATAGTAGAATTAGGCCATTCGGCCCATCAAGGGTTACTCTTGCTTATTCAATCATGGAGATCTATCTCTCCTTCTAAACCCCGTTCTCCTGCTTCTCACCCTTAACGTTGACACTGCACTAATCAAAAATCTTATTATTATCTCATGCCTTAAAAATATCCACTGACTTGTCCTCCCAGCCTTCAGTGCATCGAAATTCCACAGAATCACCCGCCTCTGGACTAAAGAATTGCGCGTTGATGAAGGAGCTGAGTGGGGAATGGAACGGTGTGCGACAAGTGGAGTGGATGGGGGGAGATGAGATTGGTGGCTGATGGGAGACAAGGGGAGGAAGGAAGGAGAGTGAAGAACGTAGGTAGTGAGAAGTGGTTAGTGGTTAGCGGTTGGGAGAAGGAGCATGTAGAAAAAAATGAGAAAAGTAATAGAAATAAGTTGCACTGAACCAACGTGCATTCCACATCTGCCTTTGAAATCACATGAAGATTGCATTGTGGTGCATGTCCTTATTGGCGGTCCTGTCTCTGCACTCTGGATGACCTCGGACCCTGGATTTTTCAGTGGGATTGGCGTGTGTGTAATCCCCACCTCTCCAAGGGAAGAGAAAGGGAAAATTCCGATCTTCATCTCAGGAAGTATCATGAAGGCGGTGAGAAATGGGGGGAGATGGGAAGGTGAGGAATGGTGTAGAGAGAGAGAGAAAGGGAGAGGAGAGAAAAAGGGAAAGATGCGTGAGGGGAGGAGGGAACATAGTTATCACACTCTGTCTGAAGACACAAATGCTGGAGAAACTCAGCGGGTGAGGCAGCATCTATGGAGCGAAGGAAGTAGGCGACGTTTCGGGTCGAGACCCTTCTTTAAACACGCTGTTGGTTATTGTTTCTCCGTGGCTAAAACTAGAAAGTTGATTTGATATGTTTGTAATCTGATTTTTGTTCAGTTTTAGTTTCGTGCAGAAATACAGCGCAGAAACAGGCCATTCGGCCCACCGACTCGGTACCAACCAGTGATCACTCCCGTAACTAACACTATCTTACACACTATGGACAATTTACATTTTTTAACCGAAGCCAAAATTAACATGCAAAACCTTGTTTAAGAAGGGAAACTGCAGGATGCTGGAAAATAGAAGGTGGAGACCAAAGTGGGAGAAATCAGCGGGTGCTATTCCTTCGCTCATAGATGCTGCTGCACCCGCCGAGTTTCTCCAGCATTTTGATGACCGACAAACTAGATTCGGTCTTGTAGTGTGGGAGGAAACTGGAATACCCGGAGATAACCCACGCGTCACGGGGAGAACGTGCAACGCCATACTGACTGCACCCGTAAGTGGGGACGAACGGGGTCTCTGACGCTGTGAGCAGCAACTCTACCGCTTCCCCAGTGAAGCCACTTGATTCAAATTGGCTTGGGTTATTTTACTGCTCCACAAACTTCCACCACCACCCTCTTCCCCATACCGACGCATTCATCACCTCCTTCCTTTCCCATCCCTGTGTGCTTATTCATATAAACAAGAAAATTTGTGCAGGAGGAGGTCATTAGGCCTTCGGAGCCAGCTCCGCCATTATTGTGATCTGGCTGATCGTCCATATCAATAACCGTTGCCTGCTTTCTCCCCATATCCCCCGACTCCACTAGCCCCCAGAGCTCCATCTAACTCTCTCTTAAATACATCCAGTGACTTGGCCCCCACTGCCCTCTGTGGCAGGGAATTCCACAAATTCATAACTCTCTGGGTGAAAAAGTGTTTTCTCACCTCAGTCTTAAATGCCATCCCCTTTATTCTAAGACTGTGGCCCCTGGTTCTGGACTCGCCCATCATCGGAAACATTTTCTTCCTGCATCTAGCTTCCTGCATCTAGCTTGCATGCAGCTAGATTTTCGTGCATTCAGCTGCCCCTAAAAACCCATCTCGGGGAAGTGCTGTCCACATTCCCATCACTTTTTAGGAAAAGAGCCCTATCTGAATTCCTGTAAGTCGGATTGAATTGCGAGCGGTTTGAGATGGGATCAATGCAGGGCAAAAAACAATGGGATCGGGGCCTCTCTCTGCTATATGTAAAAATAACTTGTACGATTATACTTGAAATTTCATAATCTCAAATGTCTAGATAACATGTGTCTCTCACGACCTTGTTCACAGGGATATACATCTGGCTTATTCAGCGGTTTTTGCTATGATTAAGGAGATGTCTGGTAACTTTATATTATCGCTGAGGTCTTCTTCATCTTATATAGACGTGTGAACGGTACGTAATTAGTTTGCTTAGAGATACAGCGCGATGGTAAACATTGCCATATCGGGCAACCGAGTCCGTGCCGACCAGCATGGGCACCGTACTGACTCAATCCATACACATACTAGGGACAATTTACATGTTTACAAACAATTCAACTACAAATTGTAGCCTTTGGAGTTGGGAGGAAACCTGGGAGCTTCCGGAAGAAAATCCACGCTGGCACTGGTGTTGAATCCTGATGCCGGTGCTGTCTGTCACGGAGTTTGCAACTTTCTCCCTGAGCCCGCGTGGTGTTCTCCCTCCCCCCCGGGGGTACCCCGGTGGGGGATCCACCCTCAATGGCGCACTGATTTTGTGGGTAATTGGCTTTGGTAAAAATTGTAATTATCCTGGTGTGTGTAGGATAGGTTCAGTGGGCAGGGGATGTCTCTGTCAGCGCGGCTCGGTGGGCCCGAAGGATCTGTTGCAACTTTCCACACTGTATCTCTAAAACTAATTAAATTTGATCACCTGGAGCAAACCCAATCGGTGCGATGGGACACCAAGCGGTCACTGGGGGAAAATGTGCAAAACTTGGACGTCAGGATCGAACCCCGGATGTGGTTTTGTCTGTTTTTCCTTTGTCATGAAACTTATGGCACTTTATTTTGTCTAGTCTTAGTTTTGTTTAGTTTTGGGTATGGTACAGTATGGATACAGGCTTGGGCCCACCGAGTCCACACGGCATCGATCACCCGTTCGCACTGTTCAGTGAATCTGAAGAACGGCTCCTACCGAGACGTCACCTTTTTCTTTTCTCTGGAGAGAACCCAGCATTGTGTAGTCATCTTGGCAATAAAACCAGCATCTGCAGTCCTTCCTATGCACCAGTTCTATGTTATCTCACTTTTGCATCCACTCCCTACTCACCGACAGCAATTTACTGAAGCCAATTAACCTACAAACCCACACGTCTTTTGGGATGTGGGAGGAAACCGCAGTACCGGGAGGAAACCCACGTGGTCACAGGGAGTACGTGCAAACTCCACACAGACGGCACTTGAGGCAGCATCTCTACCAGATGTAGCTCTGTAGTGGGTGAATTATCTTCAACCATCTACCGATTGCCATTTGAAATGTTTCCCATTGTTTGTTTGTTTTTGTCAATGGAGATTTTATTCATAAAATTATTCTTCATTATTATTATTTTTTTTTGTAATTGCCTACGTTTTGGAATGTAAACATCTCGTCTGACAATGTCCTTTGGATGGGTCAAACCAGAGGCTTCAACACTGTGATCTCCAGCTTGTTTCCAATGTAATGACTGGAGATCATCTTTCTGCTCCTGCTATTATTTGCCTCCATGCATTGGTTACTCAATGGGCCGAGTTTACAAAGACTTTTGCTTTAGCTATTTCATCATCAAAGATGCATGTGTAAAGCTTCATTTCCTGTCCATAATACCCGAATCCGGACTAAATTTCACCTGCACTTAATCTGCCCACTTTACTTATTTGGACACAAAGTGCCGGAGTAACTCAACGGGTCAGAAACACAGAACGGCAGATGCTGATCGATACCAAAGATAGACAAAGTGCTGGAGAAATTCAGTAGGTCAGGCAGCATATCCGGAGAACATGGATAGGTGACGTTTTGGGTCGAGACTCTTCTTCAGACAGATACGTTTTGTGTCAACCTTAGGTTTAAACCAGCATCTGCAGTTCCTTCCTGAGTAAGGTATTGTCATTGTACAAGTAGTAGAAACAAATAGCTACAGATGCCGGTAAAAACACAGACAAAGTGCTGGAGTAACTCAGCAGGACAGGCAGCATCTCTGGTGGGAAGGAATGGGTGACGTTTCGGGTCTGAAGAAGGGTCTCGACCCGAAACGTCACCCATTCCTTCTTTCCAGAGATGTCGCCTGACCCACTGAGTTACTCCAGCACTCTGTGTCTATGTTCCGTGTAAAGCAACATCTGCAGTTCCTTCCACAAAAATCACCTGACTCTTAGGGTGTCGACCCATTCCTTCTCTCCAGAGATGCTGCCTGACCCTCTGAGTTACTCCGGCACTTTGTGTCCATCTTGGCACCTTGACTGCGGGGCGAGATGGGGGCGTGGAGAGCATTTCCGCCAGCATCAAAGATGGCGGCGCACACGTGGCGAGGCAGCAGGGCGCGATGACGCGACCGGGTTGGGCGCGATGACGTAACGGGGTTGGGCGCGATGACGTGTCGAGGTAGCAGGGCGCGATGACGTGACGGGGTTGGGCGCAATGATCTGGCGAGGCAGCAGGGCGTGATGACGTGACGCGGCAGCAGGGCGACGATAATGGCGGCGGTGAAGGCGAGGGGCGGTTTGGCGGCGCTCGGGCTCCAGGCCTGGCTGGCGGAGCAGGGCGGGCAGCTGGGGATCCGGCAGCCCACTCCCGTGCAGGAGAACTGCATCCCCGCCATCCTGAGAGGTGAGTCTGCCCCGCCCGAGTCACGAGGGGAGCAGCTCGGGGGGGTGCGGGTTGTCGCTGCCTCACGGCGCCAGAGACCCGGGTTCGATCCCGACCTCGGCCGCTGTCTGTGCGGAGTTTGTACGATCTCCGATCTCCCTGTGACCTGTGCGGGTTTTCTCCGGGTGCCCCAGTTTCATCCCACACTCCAAAGACGTGCAGGTCCGCTGTGTCGGCCAAAAATCGATTGATACTTTATTATCACATGTGACATGTCATCGTAATGTATGCAAAGATTCGCCACGTGTAGAGTGCCGGCAAAGTTACAAAGCGATTATTACAGTCCCCAATGGTCCGCCCTTCTTGGTTTTCGGCGGCGCATCCTCGTGGAACGCCTCATCTCCAGAGATGCTGCCTGACCCGCTGACTTACTGCAGATTTTTGTGTCTCTGTCTTCAGGTTTATAGGTTAATCAGCTTCTGTGAATTACCCCTAATGTGTAGGGAGTGGATGTCAAAGTTGGATAACATAGAACTACTGTGAATGATCAATGGTCGGCATGAACTCGATGGCCGAAGGGCCATTTTCCCCACTCCCTGTTCTTGACCTGCAGAAGATACAGAAGTTTTGTTTTTTTTAGTTTAGTTTCAGAGATACAGCGCGGAAACAGGCCCTTCGGCCCACCGGGTCCTCGCCGATTAACGATTCCCACACATAATAATAATAATAATATATTTTATTGTCATTACACATAAGTGCAACGAGATTTGGTTTGCAACTTCCATCCGATGTCATAACTTAATCGAATTTAGGTTTAGATACCCCGAGAACAAGGTTTGTAAAATGAACATTCGACCAGTAAAGACCAGTGAAGACCCCGCCAGCATGCATGCGCGACATTCTTCAGAGCAGTGGTGTGAAATCACAGATAGCAGCACTGACTGGAGATAGTAAGATTAAGAGACACTTATATACCTATTGACCTTATGATAGAGGCTTGGGAGCGGAGGGCGCGAAATCCCTCATTGTAACTCCTCATAAAATAAGGATCAAACTTCAAACTGGTAAGTTCTCATTTAATCTTACTATTTTACTTCGGAGTCACGTGAGTGACTTCGTGAAGATTTCATAGCTCTGTGATTTCATGCCATGGACCACGTCCATGCTCACACACTGCCGTATTCACTGATGGAGAAGTATGTTAACGTATTTCGGACTTGAACAAAGCTGAAAAATAATTATTAATACAAACAAAAAACCCCTGAAACGTTTAGGGAACAGCACTTAAAACTGAATCCGCAAATGTTGCGGGAGCGGCCACAGGTTTGTTATGGAAACGTTGAAATGTTCCTTCACTAGCCCAGCCCGCCTGTGCGAGGGACATGTCAATGGGTACTTAACCTCATGTCCTCACCGCTGATGTGGATGCAGCCCTAGTAGAATGAGATTTAAAAATGTCAGTATCTACACCTGCTGCACCCAATACCACCCTGAACCACCTGGAGATAGTCTGCACCGTCACCCTGTGATGTGGGTTTTTTGTAAAAAACTGATGAACAGACCCATTTCCATTCTCCTGATGTTTTGGGTGACATTGATGTAATGTCGGAGATAGGTGGTTATGCAGAGTCGTTACATCAACGGGATATATGCTCGGAATTCCAATCTTCAGACCTGTTGTCCCAGGTCTATTAATGATGTTTGAGAGTAACTCATTCAAAAAGGTTACTTTGGTGGGGGTTGAGAACCATCCTGTCCAGTTTTAGTTTGTGGAGAGTCTGGACCCGTTGAGCTGTGATCAGTGCCATTAACATCACCACTTTGAAGGTGAGTTTTATCCAGTGGTAGATCTGAAACTGAGTGACCACCTTCTGAGTTTGGACAACACAACCCCAATGTCCCAGGTCATATTATAGCGTGGGTCGGGGAGGTTTTTCGAATTAAAAATACCCTCATAAGTTCGATACCAGTGGGTGGTGATCCTACTCCGTTTATTGAGGTAGGATGACAATGCATATCCTGCTTCTGGCACTGTTGATGGCACGTCAGCTAAGGCCCCTCAACATAGTGAAGGCCCGCGAGGAATTCCAGCACTTCTCAGTGATTTGTGGCAGAGTTGTATGTGGTATTGGTCCGGGAACAGAAAGCCTCCCATTTTCTCATGTGGGTGAGGTACTGCTTCCTCGTGGATTCTCTGCATGATGCCGTGATGATATCCATGGTCCTTGTTGACAGCCCGAATTCCAGTAATGGCCTCTTCAGAACCTGCAAGCCAACAGGTTCAGATGACCATGGCACGGATGACTTTCCCCTGTTATGGGAAGGGTCACTAGATTCGGGCATTTAGGAACCTGCACCCATGGTTCCTTCACCATACCGAGGGCCACATGGTTGTGTGGGCCAGTTGGGCATTATCAGAATACCAGATGCAGAGTCTAGCTGGATTTTCTGCAATACCCGACTGATGAGGCAGAAAGGGGGAAATGCATAGAAGAACAATTTCCCCCAATGTAGCGAGAACACGTCCATCGCTACTGCCCCAGGATCTGGTTCTCAAGAGACATATGTTGGTATCTGATGGTTCAACCTAGACGCAAAAAGGTCGATATCTGGTGTTCCATACTTGGCTATAATATTAGCAAATATTTGGGGGTTCAACATCCACTCGGTCTTGTCATTGAATACTCGTGACCTGGTGTCCGCCACTGTATTGAGCTTAACCGGAATGGTATGTAGCAGATATAGCCAAATATTCTTTCAATACACCTGTGCCAAATTATGTTTGCCGATTCATCGCAAGATATCGACTTGATACCACCCATATGGTTTAAATATGCCACCACTGTGGTATTATCTATTTGTAGACGGACATGCGTATGATGCATGTTTCGTGCAGTAAGCCCGAGTCCGTGAATTGCTCCCAGCATTTCCAAATAGTTTATACCTTGTGATTGGAGTATAGTAGATTCGTGCAAATCCAATCTGCCGCCACAACTGGAAGTGGTGTCGGTAGCTCCTCAGAACCGGGGCGCCTGCGTCGGTTTGTAACACGACTGACGGGTTTGACACTGATGGGATTGAAACAACCACGAATGTTGTCAATCCACCATCGTAGCTCCTCTTTTGCTTTGTTTGGTAGCTGCATAGGTCCGTCAAAATGTCCAGCATTTGTTTTTAGTGCTGAGATCTTTGCTCTTTGCAAATTTTGGTAATGTAATGGTCCAAATTGTGCAGCTGGAAATGTAGCTACAAGTTTTCCAATCACCTTGGCAGCATGTCTAATAGTCGGTTTCCTGGCGCAAGCAAGGCTATTACATGCCTCTATAATGTCTGTTGCCTTATTCTCTGGGAAAGTGATAACCATATGATTGGTGTTAACCGTGAATCCCAGGTAGTCCATAATCACAGAAGGGTTAAACTTTGATTTGTCTGGATGGATGACGAACCCGTTTTTCGAACAGTGACTTGGTAGCTGTCACAGCTGATTTGGCTAATTCCATATTTTTTCCCACAATCAGAATGTTCTCAGGATATGCCATGACTATGTGGTGTCTTCGTAGAGACGCCAATACTGGTTTTAGTATTTTGGTAAATAACCTGGGGGCAGTCGTAAGAAAGATATTGGGTAATGCTTTATACGCCATAAGCTGCCCCATCCAGACAAAATTTTAAGTATTTACAGTGAATTTTACGTATAGGTACTGAATAGTAGGCATCTTCTAAGGTCGTGCAGGCACCATGAAGTACCCTCTGGGAAAACAGTTGCTTAGCCGTTTCAAATGTTTCCATCTTGAAATGGATATAATGTACAAAAGTATTCAATTGGGTTTAAATCAATTTATGATACGGCATCCACCATCTTTTTTCGTTTTTGTAAAGATGTTAGACAAACTCAAGTGGTTCATGTATCGTTTTCTCTATAACCCCCTTGGTGTATAATCTTAATAGCTCTGCATGTCCTTCCACTTTCTCTTTGTGAGAAAGTACAAATTTCCGGCTAGGTACATGCTGAGCTGGGGGAAGTTGTCCGTTTATAAATTCAATTTCGTAACCTTGAATACTTTGTAATATGAAAGTGTCAGAAGTTATAGAACTCCATGCATACCCAAACAGACACTATCTCCCTCCTTCTAGTGAGGTTTTGCATGCAGCACTCCCAAGGGAACCAGACCCCTTTACCTCCATGGTTACCGGTGGGTCCTGATCTTCTGGCCTTTCTTGGGTTGCTGGGATGTGGGGTTGGCGCATCTTCCAGGCTGGTCGCTGTGGGCCTTGGCCTAAAAAAGGCCTCTGTTGGTAAGGCGCGACCTTAGGGTTAGTTCCCGTCCTTTTGTCGGGTTGAACCCGAGGCCTGTTTGCTGTTGCATATGGATGCTGCCTTTGGTACGCCGGTGGTTTGCTCGAGGAAGGCGGTTTAATCATCCCAACCGCTTTGGCTTCCTCGTCCAGATCTTTTACCTGTTCAGGCAGGTCATCACCAAACAATTGTCTTGGTGGCGGCGTAACATTGGCCTTACACAAACCCGCAAACTTGGGGTTTAATGTAGGACGGATTGAGCTTTTACGAAAACAGTTAATTTCGTACTGAGTGTGATTAGCAGAGCTAATGCGTCCTGTTGCTCTTCCGTCATTTCCGTACCGTCTGTTGACCTGGCAAATGCCATGATGCCTGAGGTCAGTAATTTCAGGATCCGTTGGATTTTTAACTCCTGAGTTCTGATTCCAGGGCTGATGTTACCCCATATGGGCGTATTTACGATAGGGACATTCAGTGACACGCAATTCCGGAGCCATGTATTTATTGGTTGTCTCCGAAATTACCTGTTCTTGGAGCTGGTGGGTCGTCAGGTAATTTATGCTAGCCGCCAGCCTCGGCTGAAGAGGTTGCCCTTTCTGGGATGGTTGGGCGAACTTCGATACCATCCCCAGAAGTCCCTCTTCTGGCATCTCTTGCAACTGTTGATCTTCTGCCAACCCCTCTTCGAAGTCAGCAAGTCCCTGGCTTCTTGCACTCCCTATTGAGGAGGGAGAGATGTTGGGCAGCCCTGTGAAGGGGCCTGCCGTGGATCTCCGTGATCCTAGGGACGCACATTCCTGTTGGAGGAGGTCCCTTTCGAGCTGCTGCTCGACCATGCACTCTATTCAAGCTATGCGACCGCCGCCGCTATCTGCGAACGGCAAGTCGTCTTCCCCAGATTCTGATTAACCTATGGGGCCTCTACCGACAGTCCGCACCTCGTCGAGGTGATGTCTATGGGATTAAGGTAGGTAGTCGGTGCCAGCGCTCCTGCGGGGCTACACGAATGCCGCGCGGATTTGCCGTTTGTCCGCTGTCTTCCGTTGGTGCCAGCCGCTCCTACGGGGCTACACAACTTCCTGGTGGATCTTCCGCCTGTCTGATGCGACTGCGGCGGTGAGGAGTCGGTGCCAGCCGCTCCAGCGGGGCTACATGACATCTGTGCGGGCTTATCCCTACCACCGGTCCACAATCTAGCAGACTGAAGCAGTGGAGAGTCGGTGCCAGCCGCTCCTGCGGGGCTATGCGACTTTGGTGCGGTTTTCCCACCGGCCCGCTCTCTTACGAACTGTGATGGTGGAGAGTTGGGGTGTGCCGAAGAGATAGGCCCTGTCTTACGCACCTTCTTACCGCTGGTCCGTTTCTCTTCGGACTGAAGCGGTAGGGAGTCGGGGTCTTGTCTACCCTGCTCCCGCGCGGTCCCCATACCAGTGTGCAGCTCCCTGGCCTGCTGTGGTGGAGAGTCGGGTCCTGCCGACTGAGCGGGGCACTCCGATTTCCGCGCTGATTTCCCGGCCCGTGTTACGGGTGCTGCCGGTTCTGCGGTCAGCTCCGGGGATGTTGGCCGCTGACTTCGCTCTGACGTCCCGCGGTCCTGAGAGGCATGCTTCAATGCAGCCTTCTTTTTCGTTCTCCTTTCCATGTTTTCCTGTAGGTTTAAACAATTACAGAAAAACTAACCAGCTCAAGGTTAGTGAAACTTACCCGAGGGCCTTTTTGAAGCTGCCGGCAGAGGAGCGCACTCCCCCAGCTGTCAACTGCAAATGCGAGCGACGATATGTCGCTCATGCGTCCTGGCGGGGTCTTCATGAAGTCACTCACGTGACTCCGAAGTAAAATAAACTCTGGAGGACATGAATAAGTGATGTTAACTATCCATGCTCTCTAGAGATGCTGCCTGACCCGCTGAGCTACTCCAGCATTTTGGGATCTGTTTCCGTGTGGTGCAGTTCCGTGCTCCTTCCCCTCCATCCTGTTCTAACCTCTTTCCCTTCCCCCTGCTGCACATCTCCAGCTCTGACTCTAGTTTGATTTTTCCCTGTACCTCAGGCCAGGACTGCCTCGGCTGCGCCAAGACCGGCAGCGGGAAGACAGCAGCGTTCGTTCTCCCCATTCTCCAGAAACTGTCGGAGGATCCGTACGGAATATTCTGCCTGGTGCTGGCACCAACCAGGTAGCTGTGAATTCCCAAGCCATCTCCTCGCGCCTGCTTACTGCCATTTCCTTTACAACAGGCTGAAGAGAAAAGAGATGCTGGAATCTTGCATAAAAGTGGGTCACTGGAAGGACTCAGTGGGACAGGCAGCATCTGTGGAGGCAAAAGTTGTTGGGAGTCGAGATCCTGTATTGGTTGTGGTGCAGGGGCTGCAAGCTAAAATGTTGATCCGTTTCTCTTCCCTCGGGTGCATACTGACCTGTTGTTTCTAGCTGGAGGTCACAGTTCTCAGGCTCCTGTACCTTTTCCCTGACGGTAGCAATGAGATGAGAGTCTTTTTGAGGCAGTGCCTCCTGTAGATCCAATTACCAAAATTTAGGGTGAGAGGGGCAAAGTTTGGGGGCGAAGTGCGGGGCAAAGCCTTTTGCACTGGTGGGGGAGAGTGCCTGGGGTGTGGTGGTTGAGGCAGATCAATAGTGGCATTTTGGATGGGCACAAGGATGTGCAGGGATTGGAGGGATATGGGGAACGTGCAGATAGATGGGTGATGGTCGTGGCATTATGTGTGGCACAGACATTGTGGGCTGAAGGGCCTGTTCTTGTCCTGTGCTGTTCTATGTTTTAGATCCCTTAGATGGTGGGGAGGTCAGTGCCTGTGATGGACAGGGCATTGCCCACCAGTTTAGTTTAGTGCAGAAACAGGCCATGGACCCCACCAAGTCCATGTCAACCAGCGATCACCCCGTACATTAGCACTATCCTACACACACTTGGGACAATTTATACTGGAGCCAATTAACCTACAAACCAATGTGTAGGAAGGAACTGCAGGACATGCAGCATCTCTGGAGAGAAGGAATGGGTGACGTTTCGGGTTGAGATCCTTCTTCAGACCTACAAACCAGCACGTCTTTTGAGTATGGGAGGAAACCGGAGAAAACCCACGTGCTCACAGGGAGAAAGTACAAACTCCGTACAGACAGCACCCAAAGTCAGGATTGAACCCGGGTCTCTGGCTTTGTAAGGCAGCAACTCTATCGCTGCACCACTGTGCCACCCGCTCCACACGTTCTGCAGGTTAGGGGGCAGAGTATGAACCAGAGGTAGACAAAAATGCTGGAGAAACTCAGTGGGTGGGGCTGCATCTATGGAGCGAAGGAAATAGGCAACGTTTCGGGTTGAAATCCTTCTTCAGACTGATGTGAGTGTGGGGGGATGCGGGAAGAAGAAAGGAAGAGGAGGAACCAATGGGCTGAGGGGGAGCTGAGAAGGGGAAGAGAAAGTAGGGACTACCTGAAATTCGAGAAGTCAATGTTCATACCGCTGGGGTGCAAACTGCCCAAGCGAAATATGAGGTGCAGCTCCTCCAATTTATGGTGGGCCTCACTCTGGCCATGCAGGAGGCCCAGGACATAAAGGTCGGATTCGGAATGGGATGGGGAGTTGAAGTGCTGAGCCACCGGGAGATCAGGTTGGTTATTGCGAACTGAGAGGAGGTATTCGGCGAAGTGATCGCCAAGCCTATGCTTGGTCTCATCGATGTAGAGCAGCGGATGCAATAGATGAGGTTGGAGGAGCAAGTGAACCTCTGCCGCACCTGGAAAGACTGCCGCACCTGAACCAGAGGTGCTGGTTTCTGTTAAAGATGCCTTTAACCAGAGTTTTCTGCCTTTTGCAGGGAGCTGGCCTACCAGATTGCAGAACAGTTCCGTGTGCTGGGGAAGCCACTGTCCCTGAAGGACTGCGTGGTCGTCGGCGGCATGGGTGAGTATGCGTCGCACCTACTGCGGCCCGCTCTGCATCGCTGTACCCGTGCTGCCACGTCCCCTCACTCCGTCTGCCCCTTCCCTCCACAGACATGGTCAAGCAGGCCCTAGAACTGGCCAGGAAACCGCACGTAGTCATCGCCACACCGGGGCGCCTGGCTGACCACTTGCGCAGCTCCGCCACCTTCAGCCTGAAGAAAATCAAGTTCCTGGTACGTACGAGAACGAAGGATTGTGGCTGCAGAGTGCCCAGCTACTGTCCGGCTCCAGACTGTGGTTGGACATGTCAAGGACGGGTGGGTGGTTACGGGGAAATGCAGCGGTGAGGGGCTGGGATCGATAGCCTGCCCACAGCACCTCACTAGATACACACAAAGGGCCATTGTAACTCAGCGGGTTAGGCAACATCTCTGGAGAAAATGAATGAGTGACATTTCGGATTGGAACCCTACTTAAGACTGCCTCTGAAGAAAGCACTCCGGCACTTTGTGTCTGTCTTCAGTATAAACCAGCATCTGCAGTTCGTGTGCACAGTGCCTTAATACATGAATCTCTGAGGGCCTCATGTGGTGAAATAATGTAGTGCGATCCTGTTACCCAGCTTTTAGTTGAGATCAGTGTTCAGAGATATGGCATGGATCTCATAGACCCTTTGATTTCACGCTTACTTTGATCACACCCTCACACTAGTTCTGTTATCCCACTTTCCTATTCACTCTATACACCAGGGGCATTATACAGAGGCCATTTAATCTAACCTGCACATCTTTGGGATGTGAGAGGAAACTGGAGTACCCGGAGAAAACCCACATCGTCACAGGGAATACATGCAAACTCCACACAGACAGCACTCGAGGTCAGGATTGAGAGTGGGTCTCTGGCACTGTGAAGCAGAAGTTCTACTAGCTGTGCCACTGTGCTGCCCGGTTGCTGGACACTTTAATTCTCCTTCCCATTCCCACACTGACCTTTCTGTCCTCGGTCTCCTCCATTGTCAGAGTGAGGCTAAACGCATATTGGAGGAACAGCGTCTCATATTTTGTTTGGGCAGCTTACAGCCCAGTGATATGAATTTTGATTTCTCTCACTTCAGGTATCCCCGGCATTCCCTCTCTCTCTATCCCTCCCCCACCCAAGTCGCACTAGCTTCTTATTTTCACCCTAAAAACAGCTTACAATGACATTTCCTTTACCATTGTTACTTTATTTTGCATATCTTTCATTTGCAAGTCTGGACTTATTCCAATACACTTCATGCCTACTAAGTTAGGTTTTGAACTGATATCTGTATTAAACTATCTAAATAATGTTGAAACAAAGAACTGCAGGTGCACAAAAGGACACAAAGTGCTGGTGTAACTCAGCATGTCAAGCAGCATCTCTGGAGCATTCCCTTTCTCTCTACCCCTCCGCCACCCAAGTCGCACCAGCTTTTCGTTTTCATCCTACACACAGCTAACAATGGCCAGTTTCCTTTATCATCGTTACTTTTTTTGCATATCTTTTCATTCAACGTTTCTTATCTCTCCACATCGCCGTCAATATCTCTCGCATCCCTTATCCCAAACTAGTCTGAAGAAGGGTCTCGACCCGAAACGTCACCCATTCCTTCTCTCCAGAGATGCTGCCTGTCCCGCTGAGTTACTCCGGCTTTTTGTGTCTATCTTCGATTAGAACATAGAACTGTACCCTGTACATAGTTTGTGATCATGTTCGGCACAGGCATCGTGGCCCTTCGGCCCACATTACCTGTACCGTACATTATACCAACCATTCTCATCTGTGTACATGTGATCCAAAGCCATCCATTCCCTGAATATCCATGCACCGACCCAAAAGCCTCCCAAATGCCACTATTGCCTCTACCATCACCCCTGGCAGCATGTTCCAGGCACCCCACCACTCTCAGTGTAAAAAAATAAACTTGCCCCATCACATCTCCTTTAAACGTTGCCCCTCTCACATTAAAAGGGATGTCCTGTAGTATTTGACATTTCCACTCCCTGGGAATAAATCCCAGACTAAACTTTACCCACTTTCCAATAGTCCTGTAACAGTCTCAAATAAGTTGCGTTACCTCGTAGTCTAGGTCACTCCCCAAATGAAGTTGCGGGGTCAGGTCTGCTGAGGGCTAGGATGTGCAGGGGACAGCCAAGACTGAGGGAAGAGAGACGGCAAGAAATTGCAGAGAATCATGGACGCAGCCCAGATCATTACGCAAACCAACCCCCCCCCCCCCCCCCCCCCCCCCCCCCCCCCCCCCCCCCCCGCCGCCCCTCCCCCCCCACTTCCATTCACTCAATCTGCACTTCACTCTGCCTCGGCAAGGCCAGCAGCATAATCAAGGACCAGTCTCACCCCATTCGCTCCCTCTTCTCCCCTCTCCCATGAGGCAAGAGGTGCAGAAGTGTGAAAACGCACACCTCCAGATTCAGGGACCGTTTATTTCCAGCTGATATCAGGCAACTGACCGGTCCTCTCACCAGCTCGAATGCGGTCCTGACCTCCCATCATGCTCATTAGAGACATTTAAAGTATCTTTAAACAGAAAGCTTTTTACACGTGACAATAATAAACTAAATTAAATAGACATGAAGCTTTGGTATAGTTTAGAGATACAGCAGGTAAGTAAACAAGCTCTTCAACCCACCGAGTCTGCGCTGACCAGTGATCCCCGCACACTAACACTATACTACACACTAGGGACAATTGGCAATTATACCAAGCCAATTAACCTACAAATTAACCTACAAATCTATATGTCTTTGGAGTGTGGGAGGAAATCGGGAAGTGGTGTTAGGTAAATTGAATGGATTAAAGGCCGATAAATCCCCAGGTCCAGATAGGCTGCATCCCAGAGTACTTAAGGAAGTAGCCCCAGAAATAGTGGATGCATTAGTGATAATTTTTCAAAACTCTTTAGATTCTGGAGTAGTTCCTGAGGATTGGGGGGTAGCTAATGTAACCCCACTTTTTAAAAAGGGAGGGAGGGAGAAAACGGGGAATTACAGACCAGTTAGTCTAACATCGGAAGTGGGAGAAATGCTAATTATTAAAGATGGGATAGCAGCACATTTGGAAAGCGGTGAAATCATTGGACAAAGTCAACATGAATTTATGAAAGGTAAATCATGTCTGACGAATGATTTTATAGAACTTTTCGAGGATGTAACTAGTAGAGTGGATAAGGGAGAACCTGTGGATGTGTTATAACCATATAACAATTACAGCACGGAAACAGGCCCTCTCGGCCCTTCCAGTCCGTGCCGACCATTTATTTTCCCCTAGTCCCATCTACCTGCACTCAGACCATACCCCTCCATTCCCTTCCCGTCCATATACCTATCCACTTTACTTTTAAATGTTAAAATTGATCCTGCCTCCATCACGTCTGCTAGAAGCTCATTCCACACAGCCACCACTCTCTGAGTAAAGAAGTTCCCCCTCATGTTACCCCTAAACTTCTGTCCTTTAATTCTCATGTCGTGCCCTCTTGTTTGAATCTTCCCTACCCTCAATGGGAAAAGCTTATCCACGTCAACTCAGTCTATCCCTTTCATCATTTTAAAGACCTCAATCAAGTCCCCCCTTAACCTTCTGCGCTCCAAAGGATAAAGACCTAACTTGTTCAACCTTTCTCTGTAACATAGTTGCTGGAACCCAGGCAACATTCTAGTAAATCTCCTCTGTACTCTCTCTATTTTGTTGACATCCTTCCTATAATAAGGCGACCAAAATTGCACACCATACTTCAGAATTGGTCTTACCAATGCCTTGTACAATTTTAACATTACTTCCCTACTCCTATATTCAATGCTCTGATTTATAAAGGCCAGCACACCAAAAGCTTTCTTTACCACCCTATCTACATGCGATTCTACCTTCAGGGAACTATGCACAGTTATTCCTAGATCCCTCTGTTCCACAGCATTCCTCAATTCCCTACCATTTACCATGTATGTCCTATTTTGATTTGTCCTGCCAAGATGTAGCACTTCACACTTATCAGCATTAAACTCCATCTGCCATCTTTCAGCCCACTTTTCCAAATGGCCCAAATCTCTCTGAGACTTTGAAAATCTACTTCATTATCCACAACACCACCTATCTTAGTATCATCTGCATACTTACTTATCCAATTTTCCACCCCATCATCCAGATCATTGATGTACATGACAAACAACAGTGGACCCAACACAGATCTCTGAGGCACCCCACTGGTCACCGGCTTCCAATCTGACAAACAGCCATGCACCATTACTCTCTGACATCTCCCATTCAGCCACTATTGAATCCATCTTGCTACTCCGCCATTAACACCCAAAGTTTGAACCTTCTTAACCAACCTTCCATGGGAACCTTGTCAAAGGCCTTACTGAAATCCATATAGACAACATCCACTGCTTTACCCTTATCAATTTCCCTTGTAACCTCTTCAAAAAATTCAAGAAGGTTTGTCAAACATGACCTTCCAGGCACAAATCCATGTTGACTGTTCCTGATCAGACTCTGTTTATTCAGATGCTTATATATATTATCTCTAAGTATCCTTTCCATTAATTTACCCACCACTGACGTCAAACTAACAGGTCTATAATTGCTAGGTTTATTCTTTGAACCCTTTTTAAACAATGGAACAACATGCACAGTACGCCAATCTTCCGGCACTATTCCCGTTTCTAATGACATTTGAAATATTTCTGTCATAGCTTCTGCTATTTCTACACTAACTTCCCTCAATGTCCTAGGGAATATCCTGTCAGGACCTGGAGACTTATCCACTTTTATATTTTTCAAAAGTGTCAGTACTTCCTCCTCTTTGAATCTCATAGTTTCCATAGCTACTCCCTTACTTTAGCTTTTTCTCCATAGCTACTCCCTTACTTTCCCTTAGCTTTTTTCCCCTTACCTCACAGAGTTCAATATCCTTCTCCTTGGTGAATACCGAAGAAAAGAAATTGTTCAATATCTCCCCCATCTTTTTTGGCTCTGCAGATAGCTGTCCATTCTGGCTCTCTAATGGTTCAATTGTATCCCTTGTTATCCCTTTGCTATTAATATAGCTGTAGAAACCTTTTGGATTTACTTTCACCTTTCTTGCCAAAGCAACCTCATATCTTCTTTTAGCCCTTCTAATTTCTTTCTTAAGCTTCTTTTTACATTCTTTATACTCCTCTAGCACCTCATTTACTCCATGCCTCCTATAATTATTGTAGATATCTCTCTTTTTTCGAAACAAGTGTCCAATTTCCCTTGAAAACCATGGCTCTTTCCAATTTTTACTATTTCCTTTCAACTGAACAGGAACATAAAGATTCTGTACTCTTATAATTTCCCCTTTAAATGTCCTCCATTTCTATTGTACATCCTTCCCATAAAACAAAAAAGGCCCAATTCACTCCTTTTAAATCCTTCAAAGTTAGCCTTTCCCCAATCAAAAATCTCAACCCTAGGTCCAGTTCTGACTCTCTCCATAATTATATTGAAACTAATGGTATTGTGATCACTGGTCCCGAAGTGCTCACCAACGCATACCTCCGTCACCTGACCTGCCTCATTTCCTAACAGGAGGTCCAGCACTGCCCCTTCTCTGGTTATATCTGGACTTTCAGAAGGCTTTCGACAAGGTCTCGCATAAGAGATTAGCACACAAACTTAAAGCACACGGTATTGGGGGTTCAGTATTAATGTGAATAGAGAACTGGCTGGCAGACAGGAAGCAAAGAGTAGGAGTAAACGGGTCATTTTCAGAATGGCAGGCAGTGACTAGTGGGGTACCGCAAGGCTCAGTGCTGGGAACCCAGCTATTTACAATATATATTAATGATCTGGATGAGGGAATTGAATGCAACATCTCCAAGTTTGTGGATGACATGAAGCTGGGGGGCAATGTTAGCTGTGAGGAGGATGCCAGGAGGCTGCAAGGTGACTTGGATAGGTTGGGTGAGTGGGCAAATGCATGGCAGATGCAGTATAATATGGATAAATGTGAGGTTATCCACTTTGGCAGCAAAAACAGGAGGGCAGACCTGTTGTGGATTATCTGAATGAGGGCCGATTAGGAAAAGGGGAGATGCAACGAGACCCGGGTGTCATGGTACACCAGTCATTGAAAGTAGGCATGCAGGTGCAGCAGGCTGTGAAGAAAGCGAATGGTATGTTGGCATTCATAGCAAAAGGATTTGAGTACAAGAGCAGGGAGGTTCTACTGCAGTTGTACAGGGTCTTGGTGAGGCCACACCTGGAGTATTGCGTACAGTTTTGGTCTCCTAATCTGAGGAAAGACATTCTTGTCATAGAGGGAGTACAGAGAAGGTTCACCAGACTGATTCCTGGGATGGCAGGACTTCCATATGAAGAAAGACTGGATTGACTCGGCTTGTACTCGCTGGAATTTAGGAGATTGAGGGGGGATCTTATAAAGACTTACAAAATTCTTAAGGGGTTGGACAGGCTAGATGCAGGAAGATTGTTCCCGATGTTGGAGAACTCCAGAACAAGGGGTCACAGATTAAGGATAAGGGGGAAGTCTTTTAGGACCGAGATCAGAAGATCATTTTTCACACAGTGTGGTGAGTCTGTGGAATACTCCGTCACAGAAGGTAGTTGAGGCCAGTTCATTGGCTATATTTAAGAGGGAGTTAGATATGGCCCTTGTGGCTAAAGGGATCACGGGGTATGGAGAGAAGGCAGGTACAGGATAGTGAGTTGGATGATCAGCCATGATCATAATGAATGGCGGTGCAGGCTCGAAGGGCTGAATGGCCTACTCCTGCACCTATTTTCTATGATTCTATGGCAGCAGTTCTACTGCTGCGCCACCGTGCTGATGGAAATGCTTGCGTTTTGCTTGAGTAACAGTTTACCCGTGATGCAGGTGCTGGATGAAGCTGATCGGCTGCTGGAGCAGGGATGTACTGATTTCACGCAGGACCTGGAGGTGATCCTAAGGGCCGTCCCAGCACAGCGACAGACTCTGCTGTTCAGTGCCACCCTCACCGACACCTTGCAGCAGCTCAAGGCCATCGCAATGAACCAGCCCTTCTTCTGGGAGGCTAAGACTGAGTCAGTACTAATACCATTTGGGTTAAGATACAGTAAATCTCCCTCAGCTCTCCCGTGCAGGGACAGCACAGTGACCATAAAGTAAACCTTCCTCACGCTGTCCTCTCTGCTTCACCACATATTGATGTTAAGAGTTACCTGATGTTTGACCAAATCTAGAAGAGGTTTATGGATGGGTTGGGTGCTGGAAGTCCAGACAATTATGTCTGCTCATCCTCAAACTTGCTGGTCTGACCAAAGTGGGTTATTATAAACTTTTAGTTTTAGAGTTACAAGGTGGAAACAGACCCTTCGGCCCACATAGTCCGTGCCGACCTATAATCGCCCAATCACACTTGTTTAGTTTAATGTAGAGATACAGTGTGGAAACATCCAATTCACCTACACATCTTTGGGATCTGGGAGGAAACCGGAGCACCCAGAGAAACCCCACACGGTCGCAGGGAGAAAGTACAAACTCCATTCAGATAGCACCTGTAGTCAGGATTGACCCTGGTCTCTGGCGCTGTGTAACCAGGCCGTCCCTGAGATTGTCTCCCGATTGGATGTTGATGCAGGTGGTGGGGAATGTTTGCTGGCGTTGGGGAGCGGGACAGACAGACGTTCGGACGGGGCTGGGAGATTTGGTACCATTCAACCCATCTGACACTCGCTGCCTCTGCTCCATGTCCAGAGTTCGCACGGTGGCAGAGCTGGAGCAGCGATATCTCCTGATGCCCGAGCGGGTGAAGGAAGCTTACCTTGTGAACATTGTCCAGAAGTTCCACGATGAACACGAGGACTGGTCCATGATTATTTTCACAAGCACGTGCAAGTGAGTTATTTGTGGTATTATGATACGTGCACTGTGTGTGGGAGGGTAAGAGCCGGTCTTGGCATCGTGCTCAGCAGAGTCATTGCAGGCCGAAGGGCCTCTTCTCGTGCTGTACTGTTCTATTAGTATTTGGTTTGGAGCATGAAAACAGGCCCGTCTGCCCACGGAGTCCACGCGACCCTCGATCACTCGTTCACACGGGTTCTATGTTGTTCCACTTTCTCAGCCTCTCCCTATACACCAGGGGCGATTTGCAGAGCCAATTACCCCACAACCCCACCCGTTGGTGGGATGTGGGAGGAAACGAGAGCACCCGGAGGAAACTGACGCGGTCACGGGGAGAACGTGCAAAGTCCACACAGACAGCACTTGAGGTCAGGATCAAACCCGGATCTCTGCCGCTGTGAAGTAGCAGCTTTATCAGCTGTGCCACCCAACTGGGTGGAAGCCAGTGAGTATGTGTTCTCAGCAGCCTCAATGTGTCCTGCTCTGATTTCCATTCCTGTCTTACAGAATGTGTCAGATTCTCACCATGATGCTGCGTAAATTCAACTTCCCGTGTGGAGCGCTTCACTCCATGATGAAGCAGGTGAGTCACCGACAGCAGACGCAGATCCAGGGATGGGTACTGAACACCACCCACCCTCCACAGTGTCCCATCAAACACTTCCATAGCACAGGAAGATACAACGTAAATCTCCCCAACACTAACCTATCACACACTCACAGAGGGGGGGGGGAGAACACAGAGATAGATACAGAGTAAAACTCCATCTATGCTGGGTGGAGGTCCTTTGTCTCAAGACAGGACCTAAGCTCCCATTGATGGTGTATAAAGGAACTGCAGAAGCTGGTTCATGCCAAAGATAGACACAAAGTGCTGGAGTAACTCAGCAGGTCTGGCAGAATCTCTGGAGAAAAGGAGCAGCTGACGTTTGGGGTGAAGACCCTTCTTCTCGACCTGAAACGTCACCTATTCCTTTTCCCCAGCTTTGCTGTCTGACCCGCAGAGTTACTCCAGCATTTTGTGTTTATCTTTGGCATAGACCAGCATCTGCAGTGCCTTCCGACGTATGTATATCTGATCTGAGTGGATAGCATGCAAAACCAAGTGTTTGTACCTGTGTACCTGCGACGATAATAAATCTAAACCTAAAATAGCCAGGACCTTGGGTAGATGGGCGATGTCTTTGGGGGGAACTGTAAACTGCTTTTGTGAGCATTGTTCTCATTGTTTTTCCCCCCGTTTTATAGAGGGACAGGTTTTCCACGCTCTCCAAGTTTAAGTCGAGCATCTTCAAGATCCTCGTGGCGACCGATGTTGCTTCACGGTATTGAATCTTGGGCAGGGGTCTTTTGCCATGTGGTGGGGTGACGGCGTTTATCAGCATGCGGAGGGGAGAGGGGTGGGCGGTGAAACATGAGTTCTGTGTCGTGGGCACCAGGAGTGACACGTCATTGATGTAGGGGCTCTTTCCTTGCAGAGGGCTCGATATTCCCACCGTCCATGTCGTCATCAACCACAACACGCCCGGGCTACCCAAGATCTACATCCATCGCGTGGGCCGAACAGCCAGGGCAGGTATGCAGGCACCTCCTCTACTATAACCCACTCTCCTCGTCTCCTTGTGCTGTAATCTTTCTCCTCAGTCCTGTCATATAATGGACCAAACAAACAAACTATTGGAAGAAGGCGACACATTGGCGCAGCTGGTAGAGCTGCTGCCTCACAGTGCTAGACCCAGGTTCGATTGTGACCCCGAGTGTGGGCTGTGTGGAGTTTGCACGTTCTCCCGGTGACCACGTGCTTTTCTTCCTTCATCCCTGAGACATGTGGGTTTCCAAGGTTAATTGGTCTCTTTAAATTCTCTCAAGTGTGTGAGAAAGTGGGATAACAGAACGAGTGTGACCGGGTGGTTGGTGGACTCGGTGGGCCCAAGATCCTGTTTCTATGCTGTATCACTAAAACATCAGCCATTATTTTGCCTTCACACATGCTACTTGACCCACTGAGTTTCAGTTTAGTTGAGGGATACAACATAAAAACAGGCCCTTCGCCCCACCAAATCCACACTAACCATTGATCACCTGTTCACACTAGTTCTGTGCTATCCTTCTCTCTCACCCACTCCCTACACACTGCGAGCAATTTACACCGGCCAATTAACCTACAATGTGCACATCTTTAGAATGTGGAGGAAACTGGAGCACCCGGGGGAACGTGCAAACTCCACACAGGCATCATCCGAGCACAGGATCGAACCGGGTCTCTGGAGTTCTGCCAGCAGTTTTTCTCCATTTGGTCCTGATTCCTGCATCTATACTCTGTCTTTGTACTGTAATGGTCTGTTGTTCTTCTGCAGGTCGAAATGGTATCTCAATCACCCTTGTCACCCAGTATGACATTCACCTCGTTCATGCAATCGAGGAGGAAATAAGTGAGTTGAACCTGCTGTGGAGTGTTTGTGGGGGAGCAGTGGAGGATGGCTGGGGCCCCTCTTGGTCTGAATATTAAATATATGATTATTTTGTTAACAGAGACCAAGCTGCAGGAGTTTTCTGTAGTCGAGGATGATGTTTTGAAGATTCTCACCCACGTTAACGTAACTCGACGCCAGTGTGAGAGTGTGAGTAGCTGAGGCATCTCTGGGGACCTTTGGGTTCATGTTTAGTGAGGTCGCCCTGAACGTGTGGTTCCCAGGCCGGTGAGGTGGTCGATCTTGACCTTGTAGGGACTTCCGTGCCGATCGGCAGATCAAATATGGACCCTTCCAGTCGAGTCTCTGGAACTCCGGCCCGGCCAGAGCAGGCAGATCCATTCCTGTAGCTGACATCTCCAGCCCGATATCTAGGCTGTCTAGGTGGACTCTGCCAACAATGCTGGACTCCTTTTGGAGGCCCTGGTCTCTGTTGGTCCGGCAAAACAGATAATCCAGAAAAGCTCCGGAAACCAAGAATGCTGGAATGTCAGTGGTGGACCTGTACTGCTTAACCCCACTGACTGCAGTACATTCTGCATGGCTGGCTTTAATCTGGAAGCAGCAATAATGAAACTTTTTGTTTCACTTGCAGGAGCTTGAGTCGACTGACTTTGATGAAAAGAAAGAAATCAACAAGCGGAAGCAGATGATTCTAGAAGGACGGGTAAATTGGGCAAAAGTTTCCACCATTTCTGTAGTAATCTATAACACAACATTTGACACCCATTCTTTGTTTGTGCTATCCTGTTTAAAGGACCCAGACCTGGAGATAAAGAGGAGAAAGGAGCTGAATAAATTGAAGGAGAAGAAGCGCCAATTTCAGGAGAGAATGCACGAGACTCTGGAGAGGGAGGCAGCCACAAGGCTCAAACACAGACTGCTGAAAAAGAGAAGAAAACAACAGCAGACAGCACTCAAGGCTCCTGGTCCAGGACGGTCTCAAACGTAGAATTGCTTATATTCGCCATTCAAAATGGACCTTTTCTATTTCATCCAATTTTGGCTCTGCAGCAGTTGTGGCAGTGTTGAACTTGCAATACAATGTAATTTATGTTTTATACAGACACGCTGTCTTTGTTTCTGTTAACAATGACTCTCATACAGGAGAGCAAGTATGGACTAATCTCCATCCACTCATCCCTGTTCACAGACCAGGCTGTTTTCCAGAAATGTATTTCTTCTGGAATAATCCCTGCATTGAGTTAGAGAACATGGTTCCAGACAACACATAATTACAGCAGCAAAACACAAAGTTTAAGTCAGTGGATGAGGGTGTTGGGAGGAGCAGGCAGCGGTGCCAGACACTTATTGGTGCCAGACATTCTTAAAATACACCTCTTCAATAAAGGAAGGGAAAAACCAACTCCTTTAACAAGGGCCAACAGGTTGATGTTTTGTGCAGTTTTAATTTCCTTGTCATAGCAACATTTAGTTTACCATAGATTGACCAACCTCACCTTTGGAGATGACAGGACTATTGTAGGAGATTGGATCAAATTCATGAGAATTTAAGTGATCTAACGGAGAGGCACGTCTTGACAGACTAGGTATATCTTCTTACCCAAGGAAGGAGCTCAAGCTTTAGGGTAAGATATTTGGATGAGAATTTTCATTGGGTGAAGGGTGGTGAACCAGCAGAGAGCTTGAATATTTGTGGTACATGAATGTTTCTTAACCAAAAATGCATCAGAGAATGGAGAGTAAGTAGGAATACAGTAGAAATAAGAGAATCAATCATTGTATTGGATAGTAGAGTATGCAAAGGTCCAGGAAGGATTATTATATATTATATGAAAGTCATCATGCTTTTGAGGGCAACTTGTCGGTGACCATGAACCATGCAATTGTAGTGCCAGGTCGGTCAACTAAAAATGGAGGTGTGTGGCGGATGGTGGTAGGATCAGATTGGGAACAAGAACCAGTAAACACATTTCCAGCATCTACTTTATTTTCATTGTGTTCTTCCAAGGATATGAGGGCCACTGACTTAAAATAGAAAATAAAACATGCTGTTGACTAAGCAGCATGGTGGGCTTTGAGTGGGGTCTGGAAAGATAGGTGGCTGACGAAATGTAACCAGAAAAGGAAATGGTGTAAAACTATGGTAGAAAGAATGAAGCACAAAATATATTCCCTGATGGCCGGATAGGTTGTGTGTTTTGAAGCATGGATTATAAAAAGCAAAACTGTTGGATCACCACTCAATCTTACATCCAACTTTGGTCAACATTAAGTTCAGGAAGGCTCCAGGGACATCATCTGGTGCCCTCCATAATGTTTGGGTCAAAGACTTCTCATTTATTTGCCTCTTGTACTCCACAATTTGAGATTTGTAATAGAAAAAAATCCCATGTGGTTAAAGTGCATATTGTCAGATTTTAATAAAGACCATTTTTATACATTTTGGTTTCACCATGTAGAAATTACAGCAGTGTTTATACATAGATCCCACCCGCACACCCAATTTTAGGGCACCATAATGTTTGGGACACAGCAATGTCATGTAAGTGAAAGTAGTCATGTATAGTTTTTTTGTTGCATATTCTTTGCATGCAATGACCGCTTGAAGTCTGCAATTCATGGACAGCACCAGTTGCTGGGTGTCTTCCCTGATGAAGCTCTGCCAGGCCTGTATTGCAGCCATCTTTAGCTTATGCTTGTTTTGGGGGCTAGTCCCCTTCAGTTTTCTCTTCAGCATATAAAAGGCATGCTCAATTGGGTTCAGATCTGGTGATTGACTTGGCCA
Source organism: Okamejei kenojei (assembly GCA_035221665.1). Taxonomy (NCBI): domain Eukaryota; kingdom Metazoa; phylum Chordata; class Chondrichthyes; order Rajiformes; family Rajidae; genus Okamejei; species Okamejei kenojei. Next base: position 30,857,519 of record CM069158.1, on the reverse strand, counting down.
CTCAAGAATTTATCATTGTTTTAGCTTTGAAAAACTCCTTTGTTGCTTTAGCAGTATGTTTGGGATCATTGTCTTGCTGTGGAATGAACCGCCGGCCAATGAGTTTAGAGGCATTTGTTCGAACTTGAGCAGATAGGATATGTTTATACACTTCAGAATTCATTATGCTACTACCATCAGCAGTTGTATCATCAATGAAGATAAGTGAGCCAGTACCTTCAGCAGCCATACATGCCAGGCCATAACACCCCCACCACAGTGTTTCACAGTTGAGGTGGTATGCTTTGGATCATGGGCAGTTCCTTCTCTCCTCCATACTTTGCTCTTGCCATCACTCTGATATAAGTTAATCTTCATCTCATCTGTCCACAAGACCTTTTTTCTGAACTGTGGTTGCTCAAGTACTTCTTGGCAAACTAATCTGGCCCTCCTATTTTTGCTGCTAACCAGCAGTTTGCATCTTGCAGTGTAGCCTCTGTATTTCTGTTCATTAAGTCTTCTGTGGACAGTGGTCATTGACAAATCCACACCTAGCCCTCATTAAAGGAGGGTTTCTGATCCGTCAGACCGGTATTTGGGGATTTTTCTTTATTATAGAGAGAATTCTTGTCGACAGCTGTGGAGGCCTTCCTTGGCCCGCCAATCCCTTTGCTATTAGTAAGCTCCACCAGTGCTCTCTTTTTACTGATGTTCCAAACAGTTGATTTTGGTAAGCCTAAGATTTGGCTGATGTCTCTATAACAGCTTAATTCTTGTTTCTCAGTCTCAATGGCTTATTTGACTTTCATTGGCACAACATTGCTCCCCATGTTGATAAACAGCAATAAAAGTTTCCAAAGCTGATGGAAAGACAAGATGCTGAGAACTCTTATACCTGCATTAAGGAGGCAATTAAACACACCTGAGCAATTACAAACACCGATGCCATGTGTCCCAAACATTATGGTGCCCTGAAAGGGGAGGACTATGTATAAACACAGCTGTAATTTCTACATGGTGAAACCAAAATGTATAAAAATACTCTTTATTAAAATTTGACAATGTGCACTTTAACCACATGTGATTTTTATTCTATTACAAATCTCAAATTCTGGATTACAGAGGCAAATAAATGATGGTTCTTTGTCCCAAACATTATAGGGGGCACTATGTGGGTAGATGCTGGATAGGTGATTTGATAAACGTGAATAATGGGTCTGGGCTAGTGGCACACGCAGCAATCATTTTCACAGAAGGAAGAATATAATCACATTCATTAATTCAATGATTGAAAAGTCATAGAGCCAACCATAGTTTTCCCAATGGAAAATGAAACACAGGATTGATTGGAATAGTGCAGCAGGTAAGGTATTAGCTTGGTGTCCATTGCTATATTCGAAGACAGCAACAAGACTGGTAGAATCACTGGCCATTCCGGCTGAGTTCAATCCATGTCCATGCTCCATTTCCAATAGCAGCGAATGAATGAAACAACAATGTCAGTTTTAACACAGAATATAATGGAACAGAAACCCTGATGGATTTCAGGCTTGAATATGATCCAAGGAGGGCAAATGGTTCAAAGTTAGAAAGCAAAATTTATCTTTTGAGATATGAAACAAACTGAAAACGGTGTGATGCAGAGCTAATTTTATTAATGGTGCATGTTACAGAGGCAAAATAGATGAAAATAAAAATCCAGACAGGATTAGAAAAAACACTATTTTCCACTCAACAGATGCAATACCAGCACCAGGTTTGCAAAGGATTTAAAATCAGATTTTCCTCTTCCTGCTATATTAAAAAAAAACAGCACAAAGCAGAAGTCAGTTATTGAGGGGAAGGTGAATGAAGGTGATCTCCAATAGATCCATCTATAATGGAGGGCTCACAGTTGGATAGAAGAACTACCAAAAACAAATGCAACTATGAACTTTTAAACAATTCTGCCAGGAAGCCAAAACAAAAAAAAACAAGTTTCATAAAGGAGAAGTCCCTTCGGCCAGACCCTGTGCCCCAAAACATTTTGACCATTTGACAGGAGGGTCTGCAGAGCTTGCCCCCGTGCTGAGCCCACAGTAACTGCCGTCAAGACCCCTGGGCCATCAGCAAGATTGGCATTGCTGAGCAATGAGATCATTGCAGGATGCAGAGCTACCCAAACCTGTGCTTCAAACTTGCAGCCAGTGGACACGACCGGCTATACCCAACTCGTTCCACAGCCACCGAGCCTTAGTCCTCACATCATTGTTGTTTTGTACCACTGAACTAATGGGATCGAGGCCTAGCAAAAAGGAGTTGGGCAGTGAGGGGCGAGGCCAGTTGTGGAACAAATACCACCCCCGTACAGCTGTTGCCATCAGATTAGAGTCCATGGACAGTGAGACAATAGCCCAAAGTTAAGGCCTGTGCTGACACTTGACTCAGATAGAGTTATGCCTTTGGCAGCTGCAAGATTTCCCCACATTCTGCAACACACAGCACTCAATTAATTGCAAGGCTCCCTCAATGTGGTGGTTGCATTCTGCAGCCAGTTTTACTTTGCTGCCCCACCCAGTATATTTTTTGCCTGTTTTGGAATGGGACAGAATTTGTAGATTTTCTCTGTACAACAGCAACTTGGCAGTGCGGAGCCCACAGTGGCAGAGAATAGATCTGGGAACAGTACACCTTTACCAGGCTGATCTTAATGCTGTTGGATTAAAAACCCAGCGTTCATTATTCAGCGTTTTAGACTGCAATCCTAAAAATCATACACGAGCCCGAGAGATAATGAAACACACTTTCTGCCATTAGCTACCTGCTTTCTGCAAGTGATGGAATTCTTTACCAGAAAGGCTTGGGTTTAGCGAGCTTCTGTTAGACTGGGGTCCATTTGGAGTCACTGCCAGTTTCTGATTTGGCACCAATGCCTACACAAAGGATTTTCTAAATGCTCGTGTCTAAAATAATCCAGTAATTAATACAGTGCCCTTAAAAGTAATAAACAACTTCAGCATTCTAAAAAGCTTTCATATCTGATTATCCATTAGCAAGTAGACAAGATTGAAACAGCCACCTAGACAATTTCTCTTGATCCTCGTTGGCAGAGTTCCATCCAGTCAGCACACTGAGCCCAGCCCAGTACCCCACCATGTCAAACATCCGTGCAGAGCAGCCCCCCGCCCTTCCTCCCTGCCGCTGGCTGCTGCAGTAAAACCACCATCAATGTGATCAACTACCCGCCAAATGAGAACAGTGCAAACCACTCCAGCACCACCTAACCCCAACCTCCCTCTGTCCAGCTCGCTTTCCACGGGCGGAGATCGAGAGTCTGCACCGGTTATCCTCTGCTCACCGCCTTTCCAATCTCATAATTCGGATAGACTGAAGTTGAAACAAAACATTTGAAAGCGGGTTATACGAAGAACACCGGGTATGTGGGCATGGGGTGGTGAGGGATAACATCCATAGCTGCTGACTCGTGGGCTTATTCATCTCCTTGCACTGACTTGGTTTGAACTCTTCCCTGGGAGAGGTGGTCGACATCAACTTTCCCAGAGTTCTGGGCATTTCTACTCTAATTAAATCGTAAAATTCACGAAAGGAAAACTCAAGCAGCGGAGTTCTCCCACGGCCCAGTGCTGGAATCAGACAGACAGTCCACAGTTAATCCTTCACAAACCCCAACTCTGCACATGCATTTAAAACCAATCACTATGGAAGATTTGAGAAAGCAACGTGAAATGATAGCATTGGGCGTAAGGCCTAGACACTTCAAGATCAACCTTAAAGCAAACGAAGGGGGTGGAGGCAGAAGGCAGCTCTGTGTCAACTGGGTTTTGCCAGAAATTAATCTTCACTTCGACGCTCTAACTGCTGGAATTTACAGTTTAATCGCTAATTGTAGCGTCCAGAGAACAACTGTGAGATATAATGTTCCCCTTTTTATTCCCAAAACCAAGTAAGGTCTCCCACCTCCTCCAGGAAACAGGCAGTTCGGATGTAGTAGGTAACTGTAATTGAGTGCGAGCCCCTCCTCTCTCTCTCTCTCTCCCTCTCTCTCTCTCTTCCTCTCTCTCCCTTGTTCGACGAGGTGGGAGCAGGGTCTCAGCGGCGTGGGCGAGTTGCGTGGTAACAGCAATAGAGTTTAGTAGATGTGTGAGACCAGGCCTGGCCTGGCTGACAAGGCACACAAGTGCCCTCTATTACTTCATTCCTCCAGACAGTCTCCTCGTCTCAAACTGCTAGCAGTGGTCTCTCTCCTTTTCTCTCTCTCTCTCTCCTCTCCTCCTCTCTTTTCTCTTCTCTTCCTCTGGTTTGGTTGGTTTCTCTCCTGTTGCTCTCTCACAGTTGATGCCTCAGTAGTCGCAGTGGAAACAGGTATCCATTTATGTTTTTTTTCCCCAGATTGAATTACTGTTGAACTAAGCTTGGCTCAAGCCTAGCTCTCCTCTCCATAACCTGTTGGGACAAAGGGGACATATCAATCAACCAGGTCGCAAGCCCCACTTCACCTTTCATCCTTTGGCAGTAAAATTACTGAAACAAGTAGCTCCAATGCATCCTTTTATCCCTTCCCAGAAAAACAGCACAATATTCAATCCATCCGAACCCAACATCACACCAATCCCTGCCCCAAATCCAATCCAACCCAAATGCCATGATTGCACCCAAACCCAACATCATGTCATTCCCTCCACCAATCCCTCTTCTCTCAGCCCCATACCAGCACACACTATGGTCGTGAACATCCTCAGCTCTATTCCTGATCCAAGACGCTGTTCGACGTTCCCCTCCCTCCATCCAGTACTACCCTCATCCCTGCCCACTCTCAACCTCATTACCACACCAGAGTAAATCAGCGGGTCAGTCGGCATCTCTGGAGAAAAAGGACGGCTGACGTTTTGGGAAGGGTCCCGACCTGAAATGTCAGCCGTCCATTTTCTCCAGAGATGCTGCCTGACCTTTTGAGTTACTCCAGCACTTTGTGCCGATCCTTGGTATAAACCAGCATCTGCAGCTCTTTGTTTCTATTTTTTCACCCATCACCGCACACTCTAGCTTCCAACTCATTGCACGTTCCAGACAACTTCCATTTCCTTCTTCCACTTAAATCTGCCTCAGCCCATTAAAACACTCAAGGAACTTCTCAATTAACCCAGTCTCAGTAGCAACTTTTCAGGGACAGCTTAAGCTAGCTAAAGATTGAAAGGTTATGCGAATGGAAAGATAACCAGGCCCCCGTACTGTTTGTAATCAATAATGAGAAGCTTACTCACGTTCTAATACTGTGACAGCCCGGTCACTCCATGTTGATACGCACGTTCTCCCTGGTAAGTGGAATCCTGCGACAAGGCCACGTCGATCTGAGACTTGAACTCATCTCCCAGATAACTGTCCTGCATTTACAGAGTACATTAGAAAAACAAATTGAAGCCAGTTATCTTGAAAAGGTCACCACAGATCAGTGTATCTTCAAGACTGGATTAAAGTCATTAGATTCTAAACCTGCAAAGATCAAGATCTTTGAGCTGAGGTGATAGATAATAATGGAAGGACAAGAGAAAATAAAGAGAAAATGGGGCGGGGAAATGAGAAATAGTGTAAGATAGTAGGAAATTCCAAAAAAAAGACCAAATTATATAAAGGAGTCGTGAATAATGAGGGGGATGAAGAATAAGGTGGAATCTGAAGAGTTCTGTTCAAGGGGAACTAAGGATGGGATTAGATGGGCCACAGTGATGGAAGTAAATTAACTTGGTTGAATTTCCTGTGATGGAGATGAGGAGATGGATTTTGCAAGGCTTCAAGAGGCTTGCAATACATAGTATGATTCACAGTTCAGCCTTGTCCAATAGCTTTCCATTGCTGGTGTATGCAGAGCGGAGATTTACCTGTGAGAGTTCTGGCTGAGACAAGCCTGGTTGGCTCATTTGCGAGGGCTGGCTCATGGAGATGTACCCCTGGGTAAGTGGGCCCTGAGAGAATGGCTGCGACACCACATCTTGGCTGGCCTGGCTGTTGGGGAGGTTGCCCTGGCTGTTGATCTGGTTCCCCAGGCCACGGTTTCTCTGGCGGGCCCCACGGTTCAGCTTCCCTTTTGCAATCCCACGACCTTCGAACAAGAGCAAGTTTCAGTAGTGGGCGGGAGCTGGAGAACCTCACCTCAGTGACGCCAGTTTCCTGGGGCACAACACCAACCTGCCCACAATGCACACTCGTGCCCAAGGCACCGGATCAAGCCCAGCTTACCTGCTGCAGGACCATTTGCCTGCCCAAAGTAGCCCGGAGGGGGCATGGGAGGCATCATCAGGTTGAAGGGGATAGGGATGTTCATTGCAGCGACATGGCTGGGACTGGCTCCAATCATTCCAATCTGGTCATGGGTCTGGAAGTACATGTTGGAAGGACGACCCGCTGCGGGTGGGAGGAAGAGAGAGATGCTCAAGTGTGAGGAATATGATCCAGAAATCTCATCAGAAGCAAGTATATCCCATCTCAGAGTATCATTTGGTTTCTGTAATCCTACCACACACCTCGATCCTGCACTCCCACCTCTTAATCATTGTGCAAGTGTAGAGTTTTCACAATGAAACATAGAACACAAGTCATAGAAAGCAGCCACATGGCCCACCAGCATAGTTAATCTTGGTCTCATCTTTCCCTCCGGATCTCCTTTTGGATGCTGAAGTCAATCGTACTTGGCCCTTGGAATTGGTGAATTCCGATGATTTACAAAAGCTTCTCCTCGTCTCATCCAGACACAGATGACTTCTAATTTAGTCCTGAATTTAAGCTCCTAATTTTAGACTCTCCTGTTAAAGGAGGCAGCCTCTTGGAATCTTGTGTCTCAATATGAAATCACCCCTGTTCATCTCCAGTGAATGAATCTACTCCCATCTCTCCCCTTAGAACAACTACTACTCTCTGGACTCAAATGAATCTACAATGCACTGACTACAGTAGTAGTATAGAATATTTAAATATACAAACTCAACACCAGAGCACAGAACCAATGAGTTTTCAGTGCGGTGGTTGGAGTTTGAAGCAACTGGATGAGAACTTCAACAGGCTAAATGGACATTAGAATGTCACATTGACTTCATAGGATGAATCCCATAATTAGGTAGTGTTAAGAATTCAGCCAGCCACGCAAGAACTGACGGGACATTTATCACCCCATGTTTTAGCTTTATGGTGAAACAAATCTGGAATCAAGTTACCTTGGCCACTCCGGTCATACACAGAGCCTGGGATGATGGCTTCTCGAGCATCGTACATGGCCGTGGTCATGAATCTAGCTCCCTGGAACACATGGATATGTATTAGAGCAAATCATAGCGCATTGAAGAACTAATGACAATATTGAAGAACAAATCAACGAAAGACCAAAAAATATCTATCAGAAGAGGTGGTGAGAGCAGATACAAAAGCTTCATTTGAGATGCTTTGACTAGGCAGGGAACAAGTATGGACAGATGAGTTCATTGTAAATCAGCATGGTTCCATGGTGCTTTACCACGTGTGCATTGCACAGTGAAATTCTTTATGCAGAGTTCGTATGTGCATGAGTTGCCATATTTTGGCGGCATTTACAAAAAGTCCAGTGCTCAATGTACTGGAGGGACTCTGGTCCAGGTAAGCCCCAGGCTGCTGCAGTGTCTCCTCCGTCACCCGCGACCGACTCAGCCCGCAAACTAATGTCCCTCTCCTTGCCCGACTGCCTGTGTCCTGGTTGTGCCTCCTGCAGCTGACTTTAAAGGTCCGACCACAGTCAGAACAGACATGGTGGGCCAGGGGGAAAATTCCTGTGCTGTACTCTGTTATATTCTAGCTGGTTGCAATGGAAGGAATACATTAGGGGAAAAAGGATATGCAAATCAACTCTCAGTCTGAAGAAGGGTCTCGACCCTTTGCATATCCTTTTCTCCTATGTATATTCCTCTCTGACCCGTTGAGTCACTCCAGCATTTAGTGTCTATCTTCTATGTAAGCTGACAGTTTCTCAGGAGGGACCACCCAAGTACAGGCAGCTCCGCTCACAAGCTGCCAATTACCTGCAGTGAAACTAATAAACAGAATTACATGTGTCCAAATGTCTAAAAACTGTAGCATCGGTTAAAGCCGGTTGTGAGGTGTATAAATGTTCCAAACCACTCTGTTCCATGTAAACAATCTGCCACAACCATCTGGCCTTGTCAGACAGATTGCTGTGTCTACAATCACAGGTGGGTGAGCAGCTAGCTGAGGCCAGGCCTACTGTCAGCAAGGTTGGAAAAGAGATGGTGCTTTCCTTACCGGGTTGATGGTGTTGACGAGCTTCCGGGGTTTGCTGAATTGCATCAGACTCTCACGCAGATTATTCAGCGGTCCCTCCACCAGTACCTTCTGCTCTTTATAATAGTTCAGAAGGTGATTCCACAGTGGCTGCTTGGACAGAGCCTTTGGATTCCCCACAATGATCACACCATATCTGCACACCAGAGGTAACATAAAACCCTTTCATTAGTCTTCAAATAAAACATAAGAAAATTCCAATTCATCCCTCCTCCCTCAGAATTCTCCAACTTACCCATTCCCCCACCACTGCCCAATCAAACTTAATTTTCCTATCTGTTCGAGCCTCCCAAACCCCTACAGAAACTAAATTACAATCTGTTCCTCTCAAATCATACTATTAACAGACCATAGATACGTATGAAGAGAATGTAACATAGGCAAGCAATTAGAGCATTAGAGCAGAGAGTCTTAATACAGTACTGCATAGCACAGTGGACGCTCAATCCTCAGGGGAGGGACCTCAGTCCCAAGGGATGCCGTTTCATTAATCTCAGGGACATGAAGTACATACTCTCATAAATCTCATTTAGCCTTGTTACCCTATTAAACACTTCTTAATCCTGCACTTCCCTCAATAGCTTTTTGTAATATGGGCAGAACTGGGGTGTTTTGTAATATGGGCAGAACTATAATATGGGGTGGCACAGTGGTAGAGTGCTGCCTCAGTGCCAGAGACGCGGGTTCCATCCTGACAACGGGTGCTGTCTGTACGGAGTTTGTACGTTCTCCCGGTGACCACGAGGGCTTCCTCAGAGTGCTCCCGGTTCCTCCCACACTCTAAAGACGAGCAGGTTTGTAGGTTAATTGGCTTTGGTAAAATTGTCCCAAGTGTAGGATAGTGTTAGTGTACGGGGCTACCGCTGGTTGGCTAGGACTCAGTGGGCCAAAGGGCCTGTCTCCCCGCTGTATCTCTAAATTCTAAAGTAAACTCCTCACCTTGCTCTCGTCAGTGCCACGTTCAGACGGCGAGGGTCATTGAGAAATCCAATGCCCTGGTGTTCATTTGCTCGAACACATGACAGGATGATGAAATCCTTTTCGCGTCCCTGGAATGCATCCACGCTGGCAATCTCCACCTCCTGGAACAGGCACAGAGGAGTTTCACAATATAGCAATCCTCGAAATAAAACATCAACAGCCAATCCTCAATAGAAAATGTGAATGCACGGCCGCACTGCCAAGGTAAGATGGTTGCCATCTTTAGTCTTTACTACAACGATTACCACTTACTGAGAAAGCCTCAACTGCTAAGCATCAGAAAGGCCAGTTAGCAACGGCATGGTCCAGACAGCATAACTTAATAGTACTACTAAGGTGTTACTAAACAGTCTTCTTCTTCGTGCATATGGCGTGCACAGCCTAAAGTTGTAGAGCAAGGGAAGACATCCAGGCCAGGACAGCATCTGTTACTGGGTGGGTGGCTTTGATGCGCCCAGGGATAAGCCTCAGTGGGCAGTGGGAGTTTGCAACCTTCACGTGGTCCACCCTGTTTCGACTAATGCAATCAACCCGATGCGCACAAACAAATAGATGTTGTGTTTTGGTGTCATTTTTGACCATGCCCACTAAACCATACCTGGTAGAGTTTGGTGTGCAGAGAGCCACTGAACTGCATGTACTGCACCAGGTATGACCGCTGCCCTTCATATGGTGTAATGATGCCAATTTGATCTGGCTTGGCACCTGCCTTCAGAAGTTTAGTCGTGATCTTCTCTACATTGGCTGCCTCAGTCCTGAAAACAGAGCAGGTTCAAACATCAATTTACTCAATGACAGGTTGTGGGTGGGTAAATCCTTGCCAATCATTCCAGTTACAATTCTTAACAACACTGCCTCATTGGCAAGATCATCAACAAGTCACTTTTCACATTATCCCCATCTGGACATACACAGTGCTGGAGTAACTCAGTGGGTCAGGCTCTGTAGATGGATAGAAGATGTTGAGTCGAGACCCTTCTTCTGACTGGAGCAATCTGAAGATGGATTCCGATCCGAAATGTCATCTATCCATGTCCTCCACAGATGCTACTTGACCTGCCGAGGTACTTCAGCACTGTGTGCATAACATTTCAGCATCTGCTGGTCCTTGTGTTTGCAGCTGGATATATGTATGTACAAATGAATCCTGTGCTTTGCCACCATAATAGTGACTGCGCCAGGCACACTGAGCGCCGGTGGAATTCAAGTATTTAAATGAAAACATACATTTCATGTTAAAAAATGACATGATCTGTTTTGGTGAAGATTTATCAACTCCATACTCACCTATTAAGGTAGGAGGTGCCCGAACTGGCAATTTCCTCCTGCCCTTGTGTCACGTAGAAAAACATTGGTTTGTCAGGCTGTGGCCACTGGAAGTCAAAACCTTTCTTAATGCGATCCGCTGTGAACCAAAAGTAAACCATCAGAGCAACAATGTCACTGATCCTTCACAATGGGCTCCTATCTGCACATCTGTCAAGCATCCATTATATCTCCACATTTATTCAGTGCAATTTTTTTTCTTTTGAGTTTCTTTTATACACTACCACGAGGCAATAGATGCAACCTTTTGGATGTCTAGGGGAATTATTTGGATCCAATCTACCCACTAAACCTGTTGACTATACTGTCAATAGGGAATGGGTTAGTGACAACTATTAAAAACTAAGATTAACACTTTACTTTCGAGATACTGCGTGGAAACAGGCCCTTCAGTTCACAGAGTCTGCAGCAACCAACCGCCCCGTACACCAACTGTCCTACACACTAGGGACAATTTTTACAAAAGCCAATTAACCTAAGTGACTTTGGAGTGTGGGAGGAAACCAGAGTACCCGAAGGAAAACCATGCCATCACGGAAAACGTACAAACTCCGTAGACAGTCCTAACACAATAACTTAGCATTGATAGAAGCTGGGCTCAATTTTAAACCAGTGGTACGACACACACTCTCACACTGAGGCTGTACTTCAATTATTTTGATGCACTGCTGTATTTATGGTTGACCCGATTTTAGTTCATAGAATGAAGTTTGTTTTACCAGACCACAGGCATACCTCACTATTTATTCATAATGATAGAGCAAAAAAATATCCTCACATTTTTTAAATAACCTGTTAGAAATGTTAAACCAGTTGTTTTTTTTTTTAGAGGCACAGTTCCATTAAGTGATATTCCCAGGAACCAATGTATCAGCCCCTCTCCCCCCCACCCCCCCAATAAAACCAACCATTCAAGCCAACAGGCAGACGCTGTTTGTCAGCATGTTTCCCAATGAAAATGCCACGTTAAAGTAAAAGCAATATGAATCCCAGCTGTGCTGACAGATCACAGGGTTCAGCAAAAAGGATGATTCATGTAGCATTTTGGAAACTTTCCATGTCTCCAATATTTTTACCTGCAGTGACACCGTTTTGCAGGGAGCCTTCGTAGAAAATGTTGGATGGGAAGGCACTGAGAGCTGGGTGCATCCGGTACTGGACCTGCAGACGTATCGGCCGAATCCCCAGGACAACCAGACGCTCAAACAGAGACTGAGACAGACCAGCTTTCGCAGCTTTCTTGCACATGACCACGGGACCCAGTTGGCAATGGTCACCGACCAGGATCAGCTGCAAAGAAAAATCAGCTCAAATTCACAATTACACCCAGTCACCAGTGCGCTCAAGTTCATGGTCATCCATCCCCCAGTGAGGAGCACGTCACCTTCCTTGGGATTGGTTTGAGATTGGCCGTTTTACTTAAACAATGGCTTGTTGATTTATTCTAATATAGCACTGCAGTGACGCAGCAGTAGAGTTGCTGCCTTACAGTGCAGTCAGGATCAAGCCCAGGTATCTGACACCGTAAGGCAGCAACTCTACTGCTGCACCAAACATTATACATTTTTTGCTGCCACTATTTTCACAAAGCTGCACATTGAAGTACCTGTTTCGCTCCCAGGACCACTGGAACCATACACTCCGGCTCTGTGGCTTGGGTGCTTTCATCGATCAGAATGGAACGAAACTGCATCTTAGCCAAACGAGGGTCACCAGCTCCGACACAGGTGCAGCAGATGACATCTGCGTTCTATAAAAGAACAGAGCAGCAGTTTAAAAAGGCAAAGAATCAGAGGTTTCAAGCAGCAGTCAAACTACTGCAAGGCAAATTAACAGTACAAACTCTAAAGCAAAGGCATTTGGCATTGGTCTTTGCCGCTCCTCCCAGAGCAGAGACATCTATCCACTGGAGTCCACGTCAACACCCTACTATCATCCACAAGATCCTCACTGACAGCCTCCCCAAATAATAACCTTCACTAACATTTGGTATAATATTTGCCAATACCATTTTCAAAGCAGATACGTAAGCAGGTGATCTTTGGGAACCATGAAGCATATGTAATGGAAGGCAGAGATGAGAGAAATTGATGAGGTTCTTACCATCAGCAGCTCTCGCTCGGCTGTCCGTTTAAGGGCACGGTAGCGCTTTTCATCTGCAGATGACAACTCGCCAGTCTCATCCTTCAGCTGCTGCAGCTTCTGCAATTCAGGCATGCTGGAGAGCAGAGCAAATGGATATTACATGATGTCAATGCACTGCTAACCACAGCAACAACGACATGCACAAGCCAGAGAGGCGAGCCACTTTCCAAGTTCCAAGCATAAAACGCTGATGCACATGGGGAAGCTGTTTAGCCACTTTAGTTACCGAGGGATCGGAGGAACAGATAACTACGTGACTGCCATCCTTCTATTCTTACAGAAACCAGGATCACCTGTTCTCCAGAATAACATTCCTCACTTCAGCAAATGATGTTGCTTTAGTCCATGTGCCTAAACTCACTTAATCTGAGTGCAAGAAGTTAAACCATGCAGGTCAGGAATGAACAGGTTCTAAACACTACACAGTGCTCTCAGAGCTTATTATCACCCAGCAAACAGGCACCGTACTGGGCAAAGAAAGGACTGAGACATTTCAAATATTGTCTTAAAGCTACACCAGTTGAAGTAACTGGAGAGACAGCGGTTTTTCAGAGTGTGAACACAAACCCACCATTTACTAACTGGCTTTGGTTACCAGCTATTGCAGTCTATTGTTTGAGCTTTGAAATGAAAGGAATAATATATTGGGATCCCATGTGGCTTTTGTGCATTCAGCATTCACAAAGCAGTACACTAAAGCATGCCCAAGAGTAGAAAATATGATCAAAGAGTTATTAGCATTCAGCCATGAATTAATCTCAATACAAATATCACATGATTAAAACCAGCTGTAAACAGTTAAAGTGCCTGTCAATGACATCTGCAATCCACGAAGTAGTTGGCCACGTACAATTCACAAACCAAAGGATGATAACACTTTACTTGTGATGCATTCTGGAGCACAGACGTATAAAGGCAGACTGCACAATTAGCAAGTGCTGTCCATCCAGAGTACTTCATCTCGCATTACAAGACAGCAACGATCTCAACACACAGGCCAGTTTACAGTGCCTTGGTAGCAGAACCGCCAAGCAACAGTCGCTTCTCACCTGTCCATGTTACGGATCTGGTTGTGTAAAGCCAAGAAAGAGACTGGTGAATCAATGGCCTCACGACTCTTGGCGCAAAGCCGCACCACCTTCAGACCTGTGTGGTGGATCTTCTCAGTCAACTGGTCTACCGCGATGTTACTTGGAGCACACACCAGGACAGGGCTACGAGAAAAGAGAAGTGCGTTAAAGCCCTGCAGTACTAGGTCATCCAGCTGAATCTACAGCATTAGTGCATCTAGGAGGAAATTCAAGCCACACTAATTGAATAAAAACTTAAATGACAACACTAAACCTAGTTTCCTCAAGTAAAATATGTCCATGGCAACATTAGATGCTTTCATGAGCAATTTGATCCTTTGTCTGCTGAAGTTAATATATATATATATATATATTCAAGTTTTAGAAACGGACCAATTGTTGTTGGGAAGAACAAGGATCACAATTCTTAACTGCATGAGCAAAGCACGATAAATAGTGAAAGCAATACCCAAGTGTGAAAACAGGGAAGACTAAGGAAATTTGGCACGTCTCCACAACCCTTCCAAATCCTACCGATACACCATCGAAAGCATCCTATTGGGATGCATCACAGCTTGGTTTGGCAACAGCTCTGCCCTAGGACGCAAGGAATTAGAGTTCCCAGTCCATCACACAGCCCAGTCTCTCCACCATCATTCATGCTGTCTTGGGAAAGGAGCCCACACAATCAAAGACCGTTTTCACCTGTTCATTCCCATTTCTTTTCTCTCCAGTCGGGTAGATGGTACAAAGGCTTTAAAGCACGCACAGACTACTATACTGAACTACAATAAACTAGGGTGCATGCCCATCTTCAACTTAGCCCACTGCAACTGAACCTTTTGTCTGCCATTGTAATGCTATAATGCTGCAACACTATATTCTGCACTCGGATATTTTTCCTCTTTGCACTACCTGTTGCACTCGTGTATGATTTAATAGCACCCGTGTATCGCTGATTTGACTGGCATAGCATGCACAAAGCTCTTCACTTTATCTTGGTACATATAACAATAATAAACCAATACCAATATCACAACTGCAAACAAAATGACAATGTCAAACCAGGCTCCTTGTGCAACTGTGAATTTCATTGCACCACTATTGATGGCTGTGACTATCCTAACCTCGGAAATTGCCTCCCAAAATGTCTCTGGTTCTCTATCTCCTCTTCTGAAAGACATCCAAAGCTTATATTCACACATTCTATTAACAGTCAAATTACTTGAGCTGAGTTGAGAGGGTCAGGAGTCAAGAGTATTTTATCTTCATATGTCCCAGATAGAACAACGACATTCTTACTTGATGCAGCACCACAGAATATGTAATTATAATAAATATAACAAAAACTCAGATGGCAATGGTGAGATGAATGTGTGGCCAGGATGGTGTGGGTCATTGATGATGTTGGCTGCCTTTTTGAGGCAGCGTCTACGATAGATCCCTTCGATGGTGGAGAGGTCGGAGCCAGTGATGGACTGGGCAGCGTTTACAACTTTTTTTCAGTCTTTTCTGCTCCAGGAAAGATCGTCGGAAATATGCACGCCCAGGAATTTGAAGTTTTTGACTCTCTCCACCATCATCCCATTGATGTAAAGAGGATTGTGGGTCCTCAACCTTCCTCTTCCAAAGTCCACAATCAGTTCTTTGGTTTTGCTGATATTGAGAGCCAGGTTGTTGTGCTGGCACCATGTGTTCAGTTGGTCGATCTCACTTCTATACTCTGACTCATCACCATCTGTAATTCACCCCACAACGGCGGTGTTGTTGGCGAGCTTTAAAATGGAGTTCACACTATGTCTGACTACACAGTCATGAGTATAGAGTGAGTAGAGCGGGGTGGGGGGGAAGATGATGGTACATTGGAACAATCTATCTTTTGCTTAATAAAACCTATCTTTTGTTTAATAAAACACACAAGGGTGGCATAGTGGTGCAACTGGTAGACCCACTGCCTAACAGCGCCAGAGATCCAGGTTTGATCCTGACTTTGGATGCTCTGTGTGGAATTTGCACGTTCTCCCTGCGCGAGTTTCCTCTAGGTCTCCGGTTTCGTCCCACATCCTAAAGACATGTGGGTTTATAGGTTAATTAGCCTCTAAATCACTACTCGCACATAGGGAATGAATGAGAAAGTGGGACAGCATAGAACCCGTGTAAATAGACGACCAATGGTCGCCTTGGACCTGGTGGGCCAATGACCTGTTTCCATGCTGTGTCTTTAAATCTTGCAAGTGCAAGGGTTTGGGGAGGGAAATTGAATTAATTTCTAGATCACATAATCAGGATCCAATCTGCGTTCTGGAACTGTTCTGCAGCAGCACTACCTGTTCTACAACTGCATTAGGTGAGAGTGAAGAGAGGATGATCTAACAATTGCCACAAATGTTGAGGAAGATAAAGTACAGTCAAGAATAGACAACTCTTTAGTCAAATCCAAGTGGTGATTAGCACAGAACCTAAACCAGTCTTTACTAAAAGGGAAACTATATTAACATTACTACTGTATCACAATTCTTTTACCCCCCAAGATGGTATAAGCCCAAAAGCATGAACTACTTACCCATTGCCTTGTCTGGCCAAGTGGTAGACTATGGTGGCAGAGGTGACAGTTTTGCCAGTTCCAGGTGGGCCTTGGATCAGACTGAGTGGACGCTGGAGAACTGTCTTTACAGCATAGACCTGTTGGAAAGTTTAAAAAGCGTCTCAGAGATCTTTCCAGGGTCATGTTGTAGCTTTGCCTAGAGCAACTCACTGCACTAATTGCACTCCACTTTCAGCACATAAGCTGCCACAATTCAAACAGCAGCATTTAGTTTGCAGTTAAAGTGTTTCACAGTTCATTTGAGCAGAATTTCAGCTATTGCACTATTTATATACGATTAAAAGCACCAAACAATGCTCTGTTGTAACCAGAGTTTAAATGGATTTAAAGATTCACTACAGCCAGACATATGCTACAGCAGTGAGTCACTCATTGCTAAACTGCACTGCTCTTTATAAAGGCCAGACAGGAAAATTAAAAAGATAAAACCAGCAATGTGGAGCAGATCGGAAAACTGCTGAATTCACACTGTATCGCTGTCACCAGCCACATGATCTCATGTCATTGCCTGCTCCTGTTGTTCAAGTTTCAATAGGTATACATTGACGCTTAAACTGATCAGAAATCTGAGAATTTGCACCACTGTACAAATATATACCAGGTATTGAAAGGTTACAGGCTAACCCGAAGCAGATATCGACTCCTCCCAGTAATAAAAATAAATGACAGGAAGTGAACATTGTCAGATGGTGACTGGCAGCTTGTTTGATTGTGCACACACAGAATAAAAACATACGTTTGGTTTCCTTTGTATTTGCCTCAATCCCACCCAAGGCTGACAACCATGGCAAAATGGTGTGATTAATCTTTTATTCTAGAATTTTCAGCAAATGTAAAGGAGACTATACTAGAGATTTAAGAATATTGGATAGCTGGCATTGCAATACAATGACAATGCACATGCAGCGTGCTTGTGACGGATGGGTTATGGAACTGCTTCATTTCCAGGTGAGCGTGAAAGTGGCCCTAGCAGCGTAGCGTACACTTTATAATCATACCACGTTAACATATGCGATCTGCAACAAGTCCGATCGAAGGCAGCAATTATATACAAGTTTCCTTTAATGAGAAGGAATTAACAAGTCAAATGCACTGTTAAAAGAAAAAGTACTCCAAGTGCCTACCTGTGAGTGATTGAGGTCCGGCAGACCATGAGCAGTGAAGCGTTTGGGCAGCTGGCATTTAATAATCACATCTTCCACTTCGTGGCCAAGCAACTTGTGGTAAATGTAGCCAGACACAGAGGTCTCATCCACTGCAAAGGTTTTCAGTGCACTCTGCATTCTATAATGGGCAAAAAGCAAATTATTATTTTGTTAACTGTACAAAGCAGGTCACAACATGAATTCTCATTCATCACATCACAACAGCATGCTCATCTTCACAGGGAAGGGCATTAAGTCCAAATGTTACAACATCACAGTGACTCTGTATAAGACAGTGACATGACCAATCTTGGAGTACTGTATGCGGTTCTGTTCAGCCAGCAATAGGAAGTCAATAAGTTGGAATGGGTGCAGAAAATAATTCACAAGGATGTTACCTGGGCTTATGGCCGAGTTATAAGGAGGTTGGATAGCTGTGACATTTTCCTTTGGAGTATAGGTAGATGAAGGGTGACCTAATTGAGATGTATAAGATCACAACTGACATGGATAAAGTGAACACTCAGTCTTTTTTCCAGAACAGAAGATTCTAAAACAAGAGGGCAAAGGCTTAAAGGGAGATATTTAAAAGGTACCTCGGGGGCAATTTTTTAAATCCAGAGGGTAGTTCATATCTGACTAAGGGGATGCCACAAAAGGTATGCATAATTTTCTAATTACTAATTAGCCACTGAAGATTTAATAAAATACAGACATTACAGACAAATTAAGAGCAAACAAAAAGACTGTCCAATTTATCATGTCCATGTCAAACATCTCAAAGATAGAGCTTGTAAAAAATAGCAAATGAAAAGCGCAGGTAGAGTTTGGTTTCTGTGGGGCTATTGTTGGATTAATTTGTAGCATGTTTCTGAAGCCAGAACATTCAACACTTCAGCAGATGACATCCTTCTGTGCTGTTAAAATTCTGATTCTTTTGCACAATGAGGTACTGCATCTTCAACAGTGAACTCTCATTATCATACAATAGAAATGCACACAGTTGAAAGTACAATGTGCCCACTTCAAAGTACATCTTCAAATGTTGCATCCCACAGATTAACATTTTCACATTTGCACCACTGGGATCAAGTGCAACAATACCAGCTGCTAACTCCAGCAGAACTCAACTTCACGGGCAGCATGCCCACAGCTAAGGGCTATCCTGATCCAGTATCTTTTGATTCTTGCATCGTCTTTCACTGTACAGCCCACTTAGTTATTAAAAGAAAAAAATCAAACCATTGGTTAAAATATCCATCACATCAATTTTACCACTGCAACTGCCTGGAATCAGAGGCAAATAATCTCCAAGTTAACTTGTGACACCATACATGTACTTGTTACAAGTGATGGAGTGGGCTAGGTTTAAGGGCAAACGCAAGTAAACTGGCAACTTACCTATCAAATGAAGTTGATTTCCAGACAAAATCCACCTGGAAGTTGTGAGTGACTTCAACGGGAGCTCCAACGCTGCTGCGGAGCTCAATTGCGATCTCATCCCCATAATCTGCATTGGTAAGTTAGAGACAATTCACAGCCTGACGTAGTCAGGCCTAACAATATCACCCTCGTACAGCCCGCAGCTGTTCTCCCATTTTGAAATGACCTAAATCACACAACTTAGAAGTGCATATTCATGGAATTGTTTGACAGAAATATGGGAACCGAAAAGTAGATGAATCAGAAATAAGCAGTGCAAATGTAATAGTGACTTTTGGAATCAGGTGCAACGGGGTGAAAACGAAACAATAATGGAATGTGATTACTTGTTAATGAACTAAAAAGACAGTCACACACAGGAAGAGTTGTAGTCCAGGTATTACTGAAACAAAATTAATGCAGCATAAAAATACAAGTCTAAATAAGTAACAGGTTTTGGACCAGACAGAGTGGAATAAAAACGTGATGGGGTCTCAAGTGGTTAAGAAAGTTAGCGACAAAGGATCAAATGCTATAACAATAAGCCAATAAGGTTGCATTGGTTCAAATGAGGGGCACACCGCTGGGAGCATATTATTGGCTCTGAAACAGGAGATAGTAAATATGAAGGAACGTCTGACTGATGCTAAAGTGTAGCAGTAAAAGGTAAAGGGATTTCAGCTGCTCTGACATTAAAAATACAGATGCAAAATTCTTAAAATACAGATGAGGGCATTACTGGAATTGCAATTGAAGCTTGGCAGGTGGTATCGACAGGTTACTTTGGTCATGATCATAATTTACTTGCATCATTTAAAAAGGGATAAACGAGACAACCACAGGTCAATTAGTCTAAAAATAGGCAAAGGCAAATTAGTTGTTTTTTGATGTGGGACTATTAATTTTCACTAAAATAGGCAGCAATTAGTCAAGGTGTCAATATGGATGTCAGGGAAGTTTACACCCTACTAACTGGAATGAATTATTTCAGATGGAGACAAGGAAGATCAAAAAAGTAGTGTGTTGGATTCAGTGAGCTTGTAAGGCATTTCGTGAAAAAAAAGTGAAATTGCTTAGAAGTTTAAAAAAAAACCATGGGATCAAAAGGAAAGCAGCAACTTTGAGACAAAATCCGAAGTTAAGGAACTGGGGTTCCTAGGGAGTGAGTGCTAGGTGCATTGCATTTTGAATCGGTATCAAACCACCGAACCACAGGAGGGGGGTACCTTATGCAGTTTTAGTAGCAGAAATGCAAGTTTACCATTGTTAACAGTACAATAGAAGATGTGGAAAAATTTGACTTTTTTTCCCTAATTGTTTCCAGCAATCGATGAAAGAAGCCAGGAATCAAGTCATTAAATGTTGTGACTTTTAAGACCGAGAACAAACATTTGAATTTACTTTTCCTTATAAAAGACAGATGACAGCTAGAGAGAATGCAACAAATTGTTCAGTAAGAAAAATAGGCGATCTGGAAATGGGTAGTAGGCCATTAGTATTAGGAATAGGCAGGCGCGTTTGTGTGTTGCAATTTCAATTGAAACTTGGGATAAAAAGGACCTCAAGAGTAACCAAATCTATCCCCACTGTGCCTTGCAGCCAAATTTGTGGATGTCAGCAAGCCTTTCACAATCAACAGATATCCCAAAATATAGCCAATGAAGTAGTGCTTAAAAGTGTTATGTCAGACGTTATGTCTGTCATCGTAGATGTATTTATCCGACTTCCTACGTTATTGAATACCACACTCGGAGAACAAATCTTGAAAGCACCTCAGGACTTTTAGTCCACGAGATTTTGACAGAGATAAACACGTCTCATCTAAAAGCTGGCACATCTGATAATATAGCACTGATAAGAGCTGTGCTGGATTGAAACAGATGTTAGCGGCAATCCTTATCATTCATATATAAACAGTATCGCGGAGACTTCAGCACTACAACAACCATAGGTTAAATTTGTAAGATACAAAGGATACTGTCCGGGACTTTAATCACATGTCCAATTCCTTTCCACAGAGGTGCAAGGTCACCCTTGTAGCGCAAACAAATCTCATCTCCTTGCATCAGCCGCATGTCTGAAGAATAAGAGTGATGGGTGTTAGATGCTCGTTGTACGCAAGAGTGCAGCATATCTCTAAAATTAATTTGCAGCATTTACTGGCTGCTCTAACTGATCCACTTTTATACGTCTGTTTAAAAGCTGCTAAAATGACTGCAAATTATCCCCAACCTTTAAAAAAAAAAAATCTATGTTGATAAGGCATTGATCTAGACACCCTCAAGCACATTCCCACAAGTTGTGTGGGAATCCAAAATTAGTTTGAATAATTGCCCAACCACAGAAGCATACTGCTCTTAAAATCGGGACAAAGAGGAAGCCAACTAAATATTGTTCTCCACCTTAACCTAGAAGAACAGACTCCACTACTGTTCCACTACTGGACCATAGATGACAATAATCTATAGTGTTAAGAATTGTTAATTTCCCACATAGTCATAAAGTTTTATCTTAACAGATACAGATGTCCAATCCTGCAAAACTGTAAGCTTCAAAATATCCAGATTGACCAATTTATAGGCACACCTGGCTTGGGTATTACTAGCTTATCAAGAGCAATTGGCTGCCCACATGCGAGTATTGCCCCTACAATGCAAGGGTCACAATTTGCCAACCCCTGCAGCCAATGCTACACCACACCCAGCATTTCCCATTTTCCTCACTACTCCCTGGCATATACAGAAGTTTTGCCCGTTTGACACTTGAGCCCCCCGCACAAGATGCAATGCATTCGAAATACAAATGCTTACAGTGGCCAGTTCCTATTTATTTGAAAGTACCAATACTAATCAGGTCACTTACCAGAATCAGTTTTAGGTAGGGTAAAGTATGCAATCCTTTTCTTGTTGAGACCCAAGTCCCATCTGACTGTAATGTTATCTTGAGTCTGAAATCAGAAACACAACTGAACTCACTTAAAAATTCAAATAGGGAGGTAATTGTGCTAATAATAAGATCACTCCATTTGAAATAAATAAAAAGGGAAACTATGAGCCACCCAAATACATCTGAAAATACATAAATCCACTAACGTTTATAGAGAATGCGCAGGAAATGTTGTCGCTTTTGTCAACGAACATTTGGAGCGCAGGTACCATTTTGATAAATACACACTACACAATCTCCCAAACTTTATGTCTGCAATTAAGTGGAATGGTCTAAGCAGTTTTGCAGCAGCTGTCACACAATTTCTATTCTCATGTCCTCAGGCCAGCAATTCCATAAATATTGGTGATGTACCTGCCCATGCAACTCTAATAATGCATGTACAGCGATCTGTTATAATAAAACCATTGCATCCTTGCCAAGCTAGATTAGTATAGTCAGCAAAAAGCAAATCAGAGTCCCACCAGTTTAAGTGATCCTTTGATAATGTATACATAGTACCACAGAGACAGCCCCTTTCAGAGTTACTAGCGATAGAGCTGAAATTGATAATGCTGATAGTACACAAAATATGTAAAAAGACTGCCTCTTTTAGGCAGAGATTTCTGCTGTACAATACCTGTGATTCTTTCAACTTTTTATCATAATCAGCCTCCAGCTTGACCAGTGGCCCAAAGATGTTCTGGTATTGATAAGCATCTTCATACCGGAGGAGGACATGCTGGGGTTCCTCATCTACTCCAGGTTTCTCCAAATCCTCAAGGGTAGCAGATGGATTATCCTAAAAACAGAGATCCCATTATACAAAAATGGAAAGGTGCAGTCAAAGTGATTAAAGCATCACCCATGCTATTTTATAGATTCTGCTGTGACAATTTCTAACCAAACTGGAACTTCCAAAGACAAACTAAAGTCAGTCGATGCTTTGGGTAAATGGATACAAATACATATTACATAGCAGGGAAACTATTATATCTCTCCATCCTGAAATGATTTGGATATTTTCCTTGCAGATTTCAATGACATTAATAATCCCTATGCCCACCCAGACACTGATTCTGGACTACACCCCCTAGTTTGTATCAGTGTTTAATGCATTGTTGAAATGGAATTGAACATTCTTTCTTAATTTGTGCACTAAAGACCAGATGCATGTCCAATTAACCTTTCATCTTGATGTACTCGTTCCAATTATTACAAGTTATTTTTTGACTGCCAGACTGCCATTCATTGTACCAAATGCCATGTAACACACTGTCTACCTTCCAGAGTTCCTCCAGCTTGTTGATTTGCTGCGCTGTGATCTGACGGGCTCGCAGTTGCTCCTGCTCTGAAGGAATCTTCACTAGCCAGGACAGAAAGCAACGATCCTGGATTAATGGCTGCCACTGTGAACTGTCCCAGTTGATGTCCTTCAGGCTGCTCTGACTAGCACACGGTTGCCTGTAGATGGAAAGCAAATGAGTACAACATTTAACAATATTGTTTCTGCTCTTTTCCAAAGGCACTGAACAATGAGAACAAAATTTAAGACAATTCTTCAGGAAACAGTTAGCTGAAGAAAACAGTTCAATCATGGCAAGTCTTTAAATTTATCATTAACTACACCCTAATTTGTCTCATTATTTTGGTGAGTGCGTTACGACAAACATGAAGACTGCATCATCCCTTAACTATTGCTTCAACAGCTCTTTTTGTGCAAATTAGTTCAATTAAAGCATCTCCCAGTACCACAGCAACTTCAAAGCTCCACAGGAAACAAATAGCTTGGGCACTCAACATCACATTATTTTCCGAGCTTCATGTTATTATACAAATTAAAGCACAAGTTCCTAATTATAATTTTAGTTTACAAATGTGAGAAATAACCTTGCATCATGGGTGTTGGAAAATGAGATGTTTTCAATACTCAAAGTGCATTTCCACCTCCTATCAGTTATAGCTCAATTTCCACCACAAACAGAAATACATTTGGAGCCCTCTCGTAAAGGAGTAATGATAGACAAGGCCAAACCCGAGTCATGGATCACATAACCATTAAATCTGGAGGTGGGAGGAGGGGTACTTTCAGTCACAGGCTCATTAATTAGACTGCACCGTCATGCAGGCTCAGAGTGTTATCATGGTAAGTGTTGCAGAGAAAAATATTGCAGAGGAAAATATTCTTAACTTATCAAAGCAGCAATCCCAAACATTTTGGGAAATACGGAAAGAGGAACAATACGGAAAGAGGAATTGACGAGTGTGAAAAGTGTGATTCTGATAGAATTGACTAAAGGATCACTCCAAGGTGAATTTTGAGGTGCCCCAAGGCCAGAGTGCAAGCATTAATGGGGCAAAGGGGAGGAGTGCTGGTGGTTATAGACAATAGGTGCAGGATTAGGCCATTCAGCCCTTCGAGCCAGCACCGCCATTCAATGTGATCATGGTTGATCATCCCTAATCAATACCCCGTTCCTGCCTTCCTCCCATATCCCCTGACTCCGCTATCTTTAAGAGCCCTATCTAGCTCTCTCTTGAAAATATCCAGAGAACCGGCCTTCACCACCCTTTGAGGCAGAGAATTCCACAGACTCACAACTCTGTAATGTAAAGAGATATGGACAAGGAAGGGATTTTAAATGAAATGTGGGGAATGATGAGCCATAAATCACGAGTAGATGGGACAGCGTCAAATTGATGCAAGATTTGAACAAAGTTTAAAATAAGACAAACAAAAAGTGTAGGAGGAACTTAGTGGGTCAGGCAAAATCTGTGGAGGAAATGAACAGGGGTTGGCCCCTTCCTCAAACGTCTGTAGAAGACAAGAGACTAGACCAACTTTAGAACAGACAGATAATGTAACGGTTTTAATGTCAAATGAATGAGGGCAAGGCAGTCAGACAAAATGCCAAGTGCAGGAAATAGACAGGCTGTACAAAGAGGACTACATAGTTAAAGCACAGAATTACACTGTATTGGAATTATTTTCTGATAGAATAGAATTAAGTCTGAACATTGTTATCAGCTTTTTTGTATCCTCAGCCCACCTGCACAGTAGCACCACCACAGAGTCAGCCTTGGCAGGAATAAAACCAAGGAGAAACACATTCCTGCAGCCACAGTTGTAGCACTCCAGCACAGTCTCTCCCAGTGGTCCATCTTTATGCAGAGTCACCTCCTTGCACTTGGCTCTCACCAGATGGTTTACAATATGGCTGCAACACAAGAATGATAGAATGAAACCAAAAAGGCAGTTATAAAACTTCAGAATATAAAGGCAAATGTTTACAAGCTGATCAAAGTGTTTCTTAATACAATTTAAAAAATTGGAAGACATAGACAAAAAAAAAGACTAATTCAGAACAACTTTCACAACTTCAACAATCTCAAGGGCCCATACTTGTAGCGCAACCATTCTACAAACAAAGGTGTCAGTAAACCACCTCTGCTTATCTTCCAAATGTGGTATGGGATTAGTTACAAGAAGATGGGTTTATTTCAGTTCTTTCATTGAAAGCTGGCACTCCAGCATACAGCTGGATCAGAAGTATCACACAGAAGTGTCACAGTAGGTTATGCTTTCAAATCTTGGGTGGGAGCACTATCAGTGCAACAATGGCCCAGAGGAAGCAAGGAGTAACTATTGAGCTCCACCAAGTCTTGCTCCACCATTCAATATGATGGTACTTTAACCTTGGTGCCTCTAACCTACACCAACCCTATCTTCCTTAATATTCAACATACACAAATATTATTTTATGTGCATTGCATCATGAACAAAGTTTAGAAGATTCACTCAAAGAGTTAGTTGAACACACACGTGGGATAGAGAATGAATTCAGTGAATCTTGCAATGCTATCAGTATCCCACTGCAGCAAGCTTGGCTGCTGCATGGCACGTCAGAGAATAAAATAAACATAATTTTCTTATATTCTGTGATTAGTGCAAATTTACTACAAGAACAAAGTTAACCACTTAATACAATTCTCCTCCTCCACTCTATTAGTCACTGCTCTGACAGCTTACATTTCCCTCACCATCTGCCACAAAAATAGTTATCATCCAACATGGTGAAGCAAAGCAGCAATATAATAGGTGACCTATAACAGATTAACCCTTAAATACTGGAATCTCCATTTCATGGCAGTCACAATGCTAGATGAAAATATTAAATAAAGGATTGGCTTGTCTGAACATTGAAATCAGTCCAATTAAAATGTGGCAAGAACTTTATTCCTTATAATAAAAAGAGAACTGGAAAGAGAAGAGAAAAGAGAACCTTATAATAAAAAGAGAACAAGAATTGCAAGTTTTAAAAGTCAAACTCAAGATGCAAACAGTGCATTTCCTACATGTGATTACAGTTTATCACAGCAAGATCAACACCCAACAAGCTCAAGTGATAACAGAGGGATCATTAGTTGTGCGTAGTTATTAAGTCCAGGGAAATTTAGTTGGTACAAAGTCCAGCTAAATGAGAGTATCTCATCGACATACTTTTTCATAAATTCTGCTCTTCACTGTTAGACAACGTGTTGTGTAATGTTAGACAACAATCCATCTACATGGGTGCCTAATCTTGCTTTAGTGGTTTGGATCTCCCACTGCACAATTCCCCAATCCCTCAGGACCATGTATATCAACCTAAGCAAGGATTCATAGTTGAAAGGATCATCACTGTAATGCTTAGTTAGCCTAAATTTTAGTTCACAAGGCCAGAGTTCAAACCACACAATTGGAGTCAAGAGTGCAGCCTAAACGAGACTCCAAACTCACCTGCCAGAGGTGTTCCCACGGCCATTACAGAACCATTTCTTGCTGGTATTGCAATAAACTACGCAGGCTGGATCATGAATCCCACAATAACTGAAAATAGAACAGAATGAAATAAATTAAATGCATTCAAGAGACCTAACATTAATGGGTTCCTATGTCAATAATAAACAAATTCTGGAAGTGATAGGGTGCAGGTATGGGAAAGATGGGAACCAGATTCAAATGGCTTGTGATTAAATTCAAAAGCTGTCAGGGAAAGAAATTAATTAAAATGCCTCATTTAAACAACATTTTTCCCACCCATGGCCCAAACATTACAAAGTGCTGGAGAAATTCAGTGGATCAGGCAGCATCTCTGGTGAATAACGATGGGTGATGTTTTGGGTCGGGACCCTTCTTCAAACAGGATCTGACCCGAAACATCACCTATCCTCATCTCTAGAGATGATGTCTGACCCACTGAGTTACTCCAGTACATTATGTCCATCTTTGGTATAAACCTGTATCGACAGTTCTTTATTTCTATATTGCAGGATTGACTTCAGGTCATGAATTAGTTCAGAGAGAAGCTTTCTTGTCCAGTAAAATGAAAGATGGCAATTATTTTTCAATACCACAATCCATATACAAATTGAAAACATACAAATAATATTCCAAATATGTACTGAAGTTCCACATGTGCAGCTAGAGCTTTTATTCAGACAAACTCAGAAAATCGTAGAATTCAGCTATTGCAACTGTAGGCCATCCGCTAAATGTTTTAAATAATCCTTGGACCACTTATCATTTGAAGTGGGTTACACCCCTCAGGGGGAGGAGCCCCATACCCGGCTACACCCTGGAGGGAATTGGATTACAATTTGGTTTATTTGACCTCATGTGGCTTTAAACAAAGGTACACTGCGTACCACGATGTTTCTTTCGGAACACTGCAGCAGGCAACTGATGCATGAAGTTCAGGAACAATTTGACAAATTAGGTTAGTAACCTTTTGCCAAGTTCAAACCTAGATTATATAAAAACAGAATCAGGGATTTTTGGGGAAGAACTATGGAGCAGGTTTCTAAATTTGCTTTGCAAAGTTTTATCAAGACCATTGAACCATGTAAATGGAGCCCTGCAACAATTAATAACTACAGTTAAAAAGATCATTTGTAAAAAAAAAAAGCATTCATTTCCTATGTTCATTTTATACGAATCATGTAAAATGCAAATGGGAATCAACCTGGAACCATTGTCCAAAATACAAAAATATACTTGAATGACTGAAGCAATCATCTTGGTGTTTGACAAGAAGATATGTCTTTTAATTTAAAAAAAAAGACATGGTACTATTGCTAGGTGGACTGTTCAATAAGTTACACACTCAAATTGAACACATCTCAATTTCTAATGAGATTCCTGAT
This sequence comes from Okamejei kenojei, assembly GCA_035221665.1. Classification (NCBI taxonomy): domain Eukaryota; kingdom Metazoa; phylum Chordata; class Chondrichthyes; order Rajiformes; family Rajidae; genus Okamejei; species Okamejei kenojei. The sequence continues at coordinate 30,829,416 of CM069158.1, read as the reverse complement.
TCACACTGTTTGGTTACATGCACCAGGGAAAACGAGGAATTACTTTGCATTTCCAGTCAGATCCCAGTTACTATTACTAAAATTGTGGATGTGCAATTTGTGAGATGCACCAGGACAACATGGTTTGGAAAGCTGGATTAATAGTAAGTGACCACTTAATAAATTCTCAGCACCTACTTGCAGATAACTGCCCTCTTGAAGTTGACTCAAAGTTTCCAGAGAAATTAAAGTTAGAAAAAAAGAATGCCTGTTTTCCTTCAAAACCGCAAAAGGATTTAAAAACAATTTTGCCACGTGCTTGCCAAACTATATTTCACCGAGTTATAAAACCATATTTCACCAAGTTATAAAACGGTGGAAGAGGCTACTTAGTGGATTAATTCTGTTTTATTGCATAATTTAGACGATTAAACAAAAATCAGAGTAAGGTACCTGCAGGCATGTAGTGGAAGATCCTTGGTGTAGTATGTATCCTCTTCATCCTCCTCAAAGTTCAGTTCTGGCAACAACTGACTTGCTTTGGCAACGGCATCATCAACTGCTCCATTCTGGAGAACACCATCTGGTCCATTCACCTGAGTAAAGATAAATAATCCGTGTCAATGCACAATCAATCAACAGGTCAAAGGGGCTTTATTTACAATTATCAGAACGGAACGGAGAATTGTGAGACCCATGAACTGTAGCCCCAAACTGTAATATAAATAGTTTGTACATTCTCCCTGTGACCGCATGGATTTTCTCAGGGTGCTCCCATTTCCTCACACATTCCAAAGATGTGCAGGGTTGTAGATTAATGGCTTCTGTAAAATTGTCCCTACAAGTGTGTAGGTTAGAACTAGTGTGCAGGGATCACTGATCAGCACAGACTCGGTGGGCCAAAGGGTTTGTTTCCACATTGTATCTCTAAACTGCACAGATTTTAACTGGCCACCTTTATTATCCTGGAACCCTTTGTAGTACCGACAAAAGGCCAAATGTTAAAAATTCACTTGGGCAAAGTCCAAGAGAGAAAATAACAACGATCCTCTGAATTGCTGAATTTATAATTATTACTTTTCCATTTATAATTTATTTCAAATTATGTTTAAATAATAACAGTAATAAAGCCAGGTGAATCAGAAACATACCTTCCGGGGCATTAAGACCAAGATATACTCCACATGAATAAACACACCATTAAATATGGTGTGATGGCCTGATCACAAGCGGCTCTCTGCAATAACTGAACTCTCTTCTCAATCAGACCACATGGTTGCTATGCCGACCATTACAAATGCCTCAGAACTCTCACAAAATTCTGATAGCTTTTCATTTATTCTTCTAGATTTGAACTAATGTACCAAGTCTGCTTATTTACAAGAAGAGGTTGTGCTATCAGTATCTATATACTTGAAAATTCTAAACAGTAATAATTTTAAATGGTCTCAGTCTCCAATTAAAACAACTACTTAAATTTCTGTCATGATACACAAAGGTGTTAAGAGATTTCCCACCATAGCCAACTCTGGTGTACTTGGCATCAACCTGTTGCTAATTGAATAGATATCCAAGTTGTACAAAGTACAACTAGTAGTTCAAACATTCAGCCACACCTTTCAAAGCAGGTATGGAGAGCAGAACTCACTTTTTTATGAAAGGAAGTGTTTGAAGTCAACAACATAGATAATTTAAGGGAATCTCCATTAGCACTCAGGATGCCTTCCCAGGATTGAAATGTTCATGGAAACACTGCTGAAGTTTAGCTTTATTTATATAGAGATGCATTACTGACAGTTCACCAGGAAGCCGGTTAAGTCCTTTGCTGACTGACATGCTTACAATTATGAAACCGTTCAAGTTATCTCCTCATCCCTAGGCAACATGCGTAGGAGACCTGGCCAGTGAATACCCTTGAACTTGTTACCAAAGAAACCTTCAGGTTGGGAAGATAAGAGTAGCAATTAAAGAGAGGGGAAGAGCACCTTCCATCACATTCAACAGGTGACAGGAGAGACCGTAGACAGTAGTAGGAAGTCTACTAACACACAGAACAGGCGCTGGTCGGCCCCTGCAATGCTCTGCATTCACAATGCCACATCACTGAGCTCCACGTCTCAGCACTGAGCTTGCACCAGTCTCTCTTCTACACATCACCAAAGGGGTTCACTTCACACCAGCATTACTCCAGCATTTTGTGTCTATCTTCGGCAAATACCAGCATCTGAAGTTCCTCCCTACACATAAATGCTTAATTGCATTTTTGTATAGTATTATCTGATATGATCAGATAGCAAGCAAAGCAAAGCTTTTCACTATCACGTTACATAGAAAAACAATAAACCAAAACCTTAAAGAAGCCCCATAATGAAATACGAAAAATAAATTAGTACATTAATTAACCTGAATTTCAAATGCTATGTATCAATCAATCCCACATGATACTCTTTGAATCCATAAGACGGGAGATTTGCAAACCAAGAAACATACAAAAGATGGTCTATTGCAGACAATAGGCTGGACAATCAGTGGGTTCAGTCATCTTTGGGAGCAGATTGTTAACTTATTGTTTGCTTCAGTTTACATAATATTGGTCAGGATACAGTTTGTTGACTTCCTTAATATAACACCACAATATATTTAATAACTTGAACAGGTAGATGATACTCAATTAGCATGAATGCAATACTCCTTAAATGCGCACAAATGTGGCTTCAACTCTGACATTTAAAAGAGTAATATAAACCAAGATAAGTTAAAGAAGATAGATACAAAATGCTTGAGTAACTCTGCAGGTCAGGCAGCATCTCGGAGACAATGGCTAGGTGACATATCAACTTGAAGCATTACCTATCCATTTTCTCCAGAGATGCTGCCTGACCTGTTGAGTTACTCCAGCATTTTGTATCTGTCTTTGGTATAAAAAGTGGACTGCAGATGCTGGTTTATTACATTAAGGTGAGGAAGAGATGGCTGCACAAACCTGGCCAGATACAAGAAGCAAACACATATGTAGTTTCATTAATCTTTGCATATTATCTTAAAACACTTCACAGCTGAAAGAGCAAAAAGAATGTGACTAGTGTTGAACTTCATACTCCACCAATGGGCATGGTCTCAGCAAATACTGGGCATTGGGCATGTGATAGGATGGCTCAAATAACAGCCCGGTCAAAATATTAATTCCATCAATCTTCATTTATGCTAAATTATCTAGACCCTTGGATCAGAAGGATATCCAATCTCTGACGAGCAGCATGTCCAGGGTTTTTAAATGGACAGTTCGACAGAATAGATCCTGACAACAAATGAAACGCAGGTCTGCATACATGCAGCAGCACGGTTGCCGAAAATGTTTATCGCGTGTGACCTTTGACAAATCCCATGATTCCTTGCGTTTTTCGGAATATCCAACTCGCTTATTAAATCTACATCAAGCTGAAGGCCATTCAACCCAATTATTTAGTGGTGGTACTGTGATCTACAGCCTTACCAGTCTCAGTTTTTTTAATTCTATTGTATGGGGGACACAAGAGACTGCAAATGTTAGGATCTGGGGCAAAAGAAAACTAAACTGCTGAAGCAACTCAGTGCGTTATGCAACATCTGTGGAGGCAAGAGATAATCGCTGTTTCAGGTCAGGACCCTTCATCAGGGTTTAGTGTGTTCAGGAAAGATAAACCAGTGTAGAGAGGTTTGAGGCAGGAGCTGGTAGGAAAGATGAAGCAATAGAGAAAAAACCCAGGCGTACAACACATGAATCTACCTTACCTGGAAGGGTTATTTAGCTCCCTCGATATCAACCAAGGACAAGATGTAGGGACAAGTGTTGTACCTCCTATGGTCGCAGAGAAAGCTGCATTGGTACTCGTGTGGAACTCAATTTCATCACCTTTTCTACCTACCATCTCTTGCTTTTCCAGTTTGTCCCATCTCCGGCGATGAACTATCCACCGTTATCTATCATATCTCCCACAGCTACCTCAATTACACCTCTTACCACCCTCTCTGTAAGGACACTATCCCTTTCTCAATCTTTTCTCAAGATGAAGATTTCAGCTCTAGGACGACTTAAATGTCCTTCTTCTGGAAACAACGCTTCCCTTCTTCTCCAAGACAGACAGAGATATCGCCCCCCCCCCCCCCCCCCCCCCCCCCCCCCCCGTCCTCTCCTTTCACACCATTAGGATCACTAGCTACTCATCCTTCCCACTGTATTTATGTGGAATAGGAATGAGAACCACACCACTGATTATGGGAACAATTCCAGAATACTCCATTCCCGTTGTTATAATACCTATCTATTTGTAGAATGTTTTAACTTGATATGAAAATAGTCTAATCAAGTAGAACATTGAGGTAGTATACACTCCAGCTTAGTATCTACCCATACACCAAATTCAACAGCTAATTGGTATGTATTAATCTCAACAAACTGCATAGTCAGAACTAGGATGAATGTTGGTTTCAAGTTAATGTAGTTCATTCTCTGACCACCGCCTCAACTGATAGAACATCTTTATATCCTCATATCTGAAGGTTACGACTAAAATGCAAATAGACAAACTAAAACTTGATTTTTTTTGTAAGGACTATTAGAAACAATGAAGACAAGATAGTTGAAAACAGAATGAAAAGCACAAGAGCTGTGTACCAGAATAATTGGTAACACAGGAACTCCAAGAGATTGACTATAGATTAGTGCATTGTGTGATCACTTACTGTATGGTCATGTCCAGCTGTTTGCAGAATAGATTTAGATAAGAGACATGGCCGATTCTTAGATGGTTCATGAATACAATAACCAACTAAGTGCACAATGCTAAAAATATTCTTAGTACAGCTTATGCTTAAAATATTCTTAGCACTGAAAAGCCAACTACCTATAATGTTTTACTTGGCCTTTTGGTACAAATCCCAACTTTATTTGCAACAGAGATATCTATTTAGTGAAGTCGGTGGTGGGATAAGTATTTCACAACATGTTAAGTATGTCATCTCCAGCAATGCAGCACTCCATGTCTTTTCATCTCTGACCCGTGTCCAACCACCTGCTAATCAAACACATCCTCTTCACCTGTATTCACCTATCACATGTCCAACATTGCCCTGCCGCCACTTCTTCCAGCTTACTCTCACAATCACAATAATACATTAGCCAAGTATGTTTTGCAACATATGAGGAATTTCATTTGCCAAGTCAGTCATACAATAAAAAGCAACGGAACACACAAAATACATTTTAACATAAACATCTACCACAGTGACTCCTCCACATTCCTCACTGTGATGGAAGGCGAAAAAAGAGTTCAACTCTCTTCCCTTCGACGCTCTCCCGTGATCAGGGACCTCGAGCCCTCCGTTCAGGGGACCTAACCCCACCCCTATCAGTCTGAAGAAGGCTCCCAACCCAAAATATCACCCATCCATGGTCTCCAGAGATGCTGCCTGACTCCAGTTACTCCAGCATTGTCTTTTTTTTGTAAACCAGCAACAGCTGCAGATTCTCGTATCTCCAAACCACTGGAGGAACTCAGTGGGTCTGGCAGCGTCTGTGGTGGAAATGACCTGACCACAGTTCAGGTCGGGACTTTTCTTCAGTCTGTCAGAGTAGGAAAGAAAGCAGGAAAAGAGGGGTGGGTGGCCAAAACCCTGGCAAGTGATAGGTGGAGACAGTAGAGGGGATGATTGGCCGATGGGTGGAATAACTGACAAAGACTATATGTGAAATGGGCGTCAGATAAGGGAAGAAGAGGGAAGGAGCAGGGTGATTAGTGTGGTGGGAGAAGCGCGTGTTAATTGGAGCTTGGATAGTTTAGTTTAGAGATACAGCACAGAAAGCATGTACAAGGTTTGGAGTATTGATACAAAACACCAGTGAGACTCTTGCAAGGATGCTATGACTCAGGTACACCTAAAGGCATTAAAAAGGGAGAGATACCGCGACTGAGTTATCAAACACTACTATCTATCTTATTGGAGACCCTCGGACCATCTTTGATCGGACTTTACTGGATTTATCTTGCACTAAACGTTATTCCATTTAGTTTGTATCTGTGCACTATGGCTGGCCCGATTGTAACCATGTATTGTCTTTTCGCTGACAGGTTAGCACGCACAAAAGCTTTCCACTATACCTCGATACACATGCCAATAAACTAAACTAATCTATATACTAAGTGGTAGCATTGGACTCAGAGGCACAAGCACCACAGACATCTTGCACATCCTGTTTCACCTCCCATTATTAGTACACATCCTCTTATTGAGCAAATATGAAAAGCTAAGGCCCAAATTAAATTAAGGTGTTCGATTCACCCTAGTGTTCCAACAGCCGGTACTTCCCCTCGGTTGCTTCCATCTGACAGATTACTGATGGTGAACAAGTATATCCATATAGATCACAGGAACAAAGTAATTGTTCTGGGGTAATAATCTCGCTCAAAAATCAAAACCACCATGAGTGCTTCCTATTCAGTGTTTGCTTACCCTCCACATGACCATGGATTTCCGTGAATGCTTTGGTTCCACCTCCATCCCAAAGATAACATGATAAATTAACTAACCATGCTTTAAAACAAGTAGATTGCAGAGAAAAAAAAATATCAGAAACCATTTAATAAGCATATGAATAAGAATAATGTGCAGACATAGGTTAATAAAGAGGGAACGGGACTAATAGATGCTCTGCTGGGAGCCAGCTTGGGTTGAATGGTTTCTGTGTTGTAAGAAAAATATTACAGAATTAGTCTTTTTACCATTCTTCAATAATAAACTACAGTGATCTTCTATAACAGTTTGATTTTCACTCCTTGGCTTCCATCAAGGACTCTAGTATTCTTTTCCAGATTGTCACAATATAGCAGATGATTCAACACTTGGCATTGTAAATACTGAAAGCAAATACCTGTACTGTGCCTCAAAGTCCCACAGTCCCCACATTATCAGTACTGCTCAAAGGGAGGACTCTTGCCAGCATTGATGCACTTTGCCCAATGTGGCTCGGCAGGAGCATGTAGTCAAACCCATAAGCAGAAGACAGAAATCACCCAGTCAACTTGTTATTTAAGACACACAAGGCTTATTATAGATCTGAAAAAACAAGCTCGCAGTTAAAACCTGTAATACAATATGAGTAATGAGAACTACGTTTTACACTTCAGAATCTCTGCTGCGTAACAGCTTTGACATATTGCTAGACCATGTAAAACGAGACTTGTGTAATAGCTTCAAGGGGTCAAATGTAGTCAATATAAAACACAAAGCTGCTAGATCATATAGCCAATGTTCATTCAGCTAACATCTTTCAGCAGTTACAAGAAGGGACATTTATAGATGCAAAAGTAGTCTCTTATGTTGTAAAGAACTCGAGCAGAAAATGGAGTTTAGATAACAAAATGCACGGTGCCCTCCATAATGTTTGGGACAAAGACACATCATTTATTTATTTGCCTCTGTACTGCACAATCTGAGATTTGTTATTGGAAAAAAAAAAATCACATGTGGTTAAAGTGCACATTGTCAGATTGTAATAAAGGCCATTTTTATACATTTTGGTTTCACCATGTAGAAATGACAGCAATGTTTATACATAGTTCCCCCCCCCCCCCCCCATTTCAGGGCACCATGTTTAGCACACAGCAATGTCATGTAAATGAAAGTATTTTGTTTAGTATTTTGTTGCACATCCTTTGCATGCAATGACTGCTTGAAGTCTGCGATTCATGGACATAACCAGTAGCTGGGTGTCTTATCTGGTGATGCTCTGCCAGGCCTGTATTGCAGCCATCTTTAGCTTATGCTTGTTTTGGGGGCTAGTCCCCTACAGTTTTCCCTTCAGCATATAAAAGGCATGCTTCAGATTGGGTGATTGACAACCGCTCAAAAATTGACAATATGTTACCTTTGAAAAACTCCTTGTTTGATTTAGCAGTTTGTTTGGGATCATTGTCTTGCTGTAATAACATGGGTCTCCAAACTATAGCCCACGGGCCACATCCGGCCCGCAGCAAACTCTTAACAACGTTCCTTTCGGCAGGACTATTTAGCAGGTTCTGTGGTAGCGCAGCTTTAGAGATACAGCGCGGAAACAGGCCCGATGCCCGTACACACTAACACTATCCTACACACACACTCGGGACAAATTCAATTAACCTGCAAACGTGGAGTGTGGGAGGAAACCAGAGCGCCCGGAGAAAACCCACGCAGGTACAAACTCAGTACAGACAGCACCCATAGTCAGGATGGAACCCAGGTCTCTGGCGCTATGAGGTAGCGACTCTACCACTGCATCACTGCTCCTATGTTGCAAAGGCAAGTTGTGCGGGGTGGTAGCGTTTCGTGGGGCGATGGGGTGGTGATAGTTGGTGGCAGAGTCAGCACATAGCAGTCTCCCCCCGTGAGGGTGACCCGTGAACAGCTCCCGCTCTGGGGCGCCACGCTGACCTAGACCCTTTGACTGGGTCTCCGCCGACGCATGCCGGCTTGGCCAGGTGAATCCTCCCCTGCCACCCTCTCCCCCTCCCCCCTCCCTCTTGCCAGCCCTGCAGAGATCTGCGGATCGGTTTGTGTGCCCGATGGGGAGCATTATGCATGTGTGGGTCTTTGATAATATGTCTGAGGGGTGATCAGTGCATGTACGCGTGAGGGAGAGAGAGAGAGAGAGAGAGAGAGAGAGAGAGAGAGAGAGAGAGAGAGAGAGAGAGAGAGTGATAGAGAGAGTGTGAGCAAGCCTGTAAGTGTGAGTCTGTGTCTGTCTGTCTGCGTGCATGCACGAGTCGGTGTGCGGGTCTATGTGTGTTTCGAAATGTGGGAGTCCACGTGTGCGTATGTCACAGTGTGTGAGTGTCAGTATGAGTGCGTGTGCTTGTGCGTGCGTGATTTCTTTATTTTTTCCTATGGCACATAATAAATGTGCACATATATAATGTGGCCCTCATGCTGAAATGTTTGGAGGCCCCTGCTGTAGAATGAACTGCCGGCCAATGAATTTTGAGGCATTTGTTTGAACTTGAGCTGATACGATGTTTCTATACACTTCAGAATTAATTATGCTACTAGCATCAGCAGTTGTATCATCGATGAAGATATGCGAGCCAGTACCTTCAGCAGCCATACATGCCCAGGTCATAAGACCCCCACCACCGTGTTACACAGATGAGATGGTATGCTTTGGATCTTGGGCAGTTCTTTCTCTCCCCCATACTTTGCTCTTGCTATCACTCTGATATAGCAATGAAGTTAATCTTCATCTCATCTGTCCAAAAGACCGTTCTCCAGAACTTTGTTGCTCTTTTAAGTACTTCTTGGCAAACTGTAACCTGGCCATCCTATTTTTGCAGCTAACCAGTTGTTTATCTTGCAGTGTAGCCACTGTATTTCTGTTCATAAAGCCTTCTGCGGGCAGTGGTCATTGACAAATCCACACCTGACTCCTGAAGAGCGTTTCAGTTCCGTCGGACTTGTGTTTGGGGATTTTTCTTTATTATAGAGAGAATTCTTCTGTCATCACCTGTGGAGGTCTTCCTTGGCCTGCCAGTCCCTTTGCGATTAGTAGGCTCACCAGTGCTCTCTTTCTTCTTAATGATGTTCCAAACAGTTGATTTTGGTAAGCCTAGGGTTTGTCTGATGTCTCTAACAGTTTTATTCGTGTTTCTCAGCTTCTTTGACTTTAATTGGCACAACTTTGGTCCTCGTTGATAAATAGCAGTAAAATTTCCAAAGGTGATGGAAAGACTGGAGGAAAGACTAGGTGCTGAGAGCTCTCTTGTACCTGCATTAAGGAGGCCATTAAACACACCTGAGCAATGAAACACCTGTAAAGCCATGTGTCCCAAACATTATTGAACCCTGAAATGAGGGGACTATGTATAAACACAGCTGTAACTTCTACATGGTGAAACCAAAATGTATAAAAATGACCTATATTAAAATCTGACAATGTGCACTTTAACCACATGTGATTTTTTCTATTACAAATATCAAATTGTGGAGTACAGAGGCAAATAAATAAATGATGGGTTTTTGTCCCAAACATTATGGAGGGCACTATAGCTGCTGCTGCTACTGCAGCTGTGATTCAATAGCTAGAGTTTCAGTTCCTTCTGACCCACTGGTACTTTGACGTCATTGGAACTTGGCCAAAGCAAAGAGAAATATTACTTTCAGGTTCATTTGTAAAAATACGAGAAGAAAACAAAATCTCCAACCACTAATCTCTTTATAGGATTTTCAGAAGATAGAAATTCAGTTCGAGTAAATTTACTGGGTTTTAATTTTCCTAGATTTGAAACATAAAACGTGGCTTTATTCCACAGTACCCACAAAGCACACACCTGCCGCATGTGTCACTATCTATGGTGAGGATTTTGATCAGCTTCCTTCCATCTGTTTGTCCAAAGTTGCCCAGTTCAGAAAGATTGAGTGGATTACATGTTCACAAAATATGTTATGGTAATAACATGCTTAATAGTGAAAAAAAATCTTCCCCTACAAACAAAATATACATAAAAATAAGGCCACGTGATACAGTTGTAGTCAGAATAAATTGCATGAAAATAAAGTAGTACGTGATGTAGTACACACCCTCTGACTAAATATCACAATTCTTTGAAACTAAAAACTGGCACCAGCCTTCTTGCGGTGTCTGAAAAGTAACCACAGATTTCCATCTACAACTACTTCTTAAAAAAACTACTATTGAGCAATTCAGTCTGTCAAGATGAACAGAAACTTTCACTGAGCACAATGTAGCCCCCAAAGATCAAATGATTAAAACCTCTTAATGTGAAAAGTTGTCAAGACTTTTGCCCCTCGGTCTGGGAGGCAGCATAAAACAATTCCTACAATAAGGACATGATATGAATACTTGAAAATAGGTGCAGGAGTAGACCATTCAGACTATTATCTGAATGGTGGCCAATTAGAAAAATGGGAGATGCAACGAGACCTGCGTGTCATGGTACACCAGTCATTGAAAGTAGGCATGCAGGTGCAGCAGGCAGTGAAGAAAGCGAATGGTATGTTAACATTCATAGCAAAAGGATTTGAGTATAAGAGCAGGGAGGTTCTACTTCAGTTGTACAGGGTCTTGGTGAGGCCGTACCTGGAGTATTGCGTACAGTTTTGGTCTCCTAATCTGAGGAAAGACATCCTTGCCACTGAGGGAATACAGAGAAGGTTCACCAGACTGATTCCTGGGATGGCAGGACTTTCATATGAAGAAATACTGGATAGACTTGGATTGTACACGCTAGAATTTAGAAGATTGAGGGGGGATCTTATAGAGACTTACAAAATTCTTAAGGGGCTGGACAGGCTAGATGCAGGAAGATTGTTCCCGATGTTGGGGAAATCCAGAACAAGGGGTCACAGTTTAAGGATAAGGGGGAAGTGATGAGAAAATCATTTTTCAAACAGTGAGTGGTGAATCTCTGGAATTCTCTGTCGCAGAAGGTAGTTGAGGCCAGTTCATTGGCTATATTTAAGAGGGAATTAGATGTGGCCCTTGTGGCTAAAGGGATAACGGGGTATGGAGAAAAGGCAGGTACAGGATACTGAGTTGGATGATCAGCCATGATCATATTGAATGGCAGTGCAGGCTCGAAAGGCCGAATGGCCTACTTCTGCACCTATTTTCTATGTTTCTATGTTTCTAAACTAAACTTACAGTTCAATCGTACTTTAATGTCACATGTACCTGGGCACAATGAAATTCCTTTTTGGTAACAATCTTACTATATACAGGCACACTCCTACTTAAGTACAAGAGTGTAATATAGTAGATTACACCAAGGAAGTATGCAAGAGTCACCTCGTTTCAGGCAAATGTGTTGTTTTTACAAATGTGTTGGCTTAAAACAACCAATAAACAAAATGAAGATTTGAAAAATCTTTTAATGATAAGGCTAAAGGAATGCATCTGCCTTTCAGAGAATCAAAATAGTATGTGTTTTGTAAAACTAGTTTATTCAGTGCAGTTCCATGAACTCATCAATCTGGATGGAAAAATCAATGCATCAACCAAGATGCTTTCCAAATTTCTGCAAATTAATTTGGGTAATAAGTTTAACTTTCTTCAAAGGGCATGAAAATCCACAGATTGTGGCTCAAATAACAAGTTTATTTCCCAGACAGTGTTAAATTTGGAACTAAAGCGGGCTGATGAAGCTGGAATGCATATATCAGCAAGAACTGTGCTGTTGTAATCTTGAATAGAAACAGCACAAGTAGTATTTACATTCCTAAAGTCAAATGACATTTTATTTATCCATTTTGTACGATGTGGATATAACTGACAAGGCCAGCTTTTATTTCTCATCTTTGCCCTTGAAAGGATGGCAATTAGCCACCTTGAAACTGTTACAGACCTTTGGCACAATTGTTCCCAGTTGCATGACGTGACCCAACTTGGAAAAAAACACTGCAGATGGTGGCATTCCCATGTGCCTACTGCCCTTGTCCTTCCCAATGGTAGAGATTGAGAGCTTGGGAAGTACAGCCCAAAGATCCTATAGCGGAGCAAGATAGACCACTCCTGCTAAATGCAATGGGCTGACATGTAGTACGCAACGGAGAGGAACGGAACGTGGGCCTTTTTTTCATCCATTTCAGTAACCCGACCCGACTCGCGGTGTAATCAACGTTGCGGGGGAACAGTTTGTGCTAATAAATTATAATTCTGAAAATAAGGTTTTTTTTTGTTTGTTTATTTTATTAGAAGTTAATACAGTACAAAACAATACAAAAGCACCTAATTTTAGGTGCCAACTATGTCATTATGTAATACATTCTATGTACAACCTCTAGTTTTATGTTTTTGAAAAGGAATTTAAAAAAAAGACAAGAAATAGAGAGATGAAAAGGAAAAATAGATAGTAGAAAATTGAAAAACGTGAAGTGTGTATATAAGAAAAGTAAAAGTAGAAATAGGAGAAAAGGACCCTTAAAAAAGAAAATTTTCAAATCTTTGTCTGGAGATGTAATTCTACCCACGACCTGACTTGAAATCAGTAATCTTTTACGGCTTTCCAAAAAGTCGATGAAAGGGGACCTTCAGAATTGGTCATATTTATCTATGAGGCCGAGTCTCATTTCTTTAAGGTGAGCTATGTCCGTCATATTTAATAGTTGGTATAGCTGTATTTTTCCAAAATTTAAGTATCAAATTCTTTCCAATTATTAACCCATAATTAAAGAATACTTTTTGGTCTTTGTTTAACTTGATATCTTCTACTACTTCTACTATTATTCCAAATATAGTCCATTCCGTATTTGGTTCTATTCTTGACTTGAAGAGCTTTGTAAATATATCAAATATATCGCTCCAAAATGTATTCAACTTTATACAGCCTACAAATGAATGTGTTATATTGGCATTTTGAAACAAACATTTATCACATCTAGGAGAAACATTTGAGTAAAATTTATTCAACCTCGTTTTTGAATAATAGTCTATGTAATAATTTAAATGGAATTAGATTATGTCTTGCATTAATGGAACAATTATGTGTGTTCATCAGATACTTTTCCCATCTATCTTTCGGAATCTTTATCATTAGTTCATGTTCCCAATCTTCTCTTAGTGCCATTGTTGAGGGCAATTCTCTATTTAATATACTATTATAAAAATATGATATTCGTTTTTGTGAATCGGCCTTAATATTCATTGTTTCTCCTAAAGGGTCTAAAAATAGTTTGAAATCTATTTATATACTTCTTCATAAAGTCACATATCTGTATACTTAAAATATTGATTATCATTCAGTTTAAATTTTGATTTTAATTGTTGAAATGATAACAATTTACCAAATTCATACATATCTACTTTCCTAATTCCCAGTCTATCCCAATGTTTATATGTTTTGTCGATAAGAGATGATTTGAATGCAGGATTATTCAATATTGGGGTTAGTACTGATAGATTATTTAATTTCAAGGATAATTTTGTTTCCAAATTCTTATTGTATTGTGAATAATTGGGTTCTTCTTATATATTATACTATTCAATTTTATCGGTGAGAACAAGATCGTTCCTACATTGTACGGGAAACACTCCTCTTTCTCCATTCTTATCCACTCCGACTGGTGAGTGGATCTATCCAACCAGTACATTATGTTCTTGATATGCACTGCCCAGTAGTAATACGTAAAGTTAGGTAATGATAAACCCCCAACTTCTTTAGGTTTACACAGATGCTTTAGTTGAATTCTGTGTGCTCTGTAATCCCATATAAAATTAGTGATATTAGAATCTATTTTGAAAAAATATTTTGGAATATATATTGGGATCGCTTGAAACAAATATATTAATTGTAGTAAGAAAGTCATTTTTATAGCGTTAATTCTACCTATCAATGGGAGCGGTAGCATTTTCCAAAATTTAATCATTACAGTTTATTTAATAGTGGCATAAAATTGGCACTAAATCTTCTCGTAATTTGAATACCCAAATACTTGAATTTTTCTGCTGCAATTTTGAAAGGAAATTTTAATAAGTGTCTCGCATCCTGTGGCTTCAAAGACATAATTTCGCTTTTATTCCAAGCAAAATTATGTCTATGAGAAGTTTTTAACCAAAGAACTTTTATTTTTACGAGAATGTTTCCGTAACCGGCTTCCATCTCCGCACTAGTATATTTGCTCTGCTATGGAATCTTTGGTGACGAGACGGAAGCCGGTTACGGAAATGGGGCCGATGAATCTGCCCATGACCGGAATACGTCTTTTTCATCGTGTGATCTACCTTGATTGCTATAGGATCTTTAGTACAGCCAGAGTACCAAGATGAGTAGATTTAGTGAATTAAAAAAATGTTCAAGAATCAGTGCCTCAAATTCAAAGCTGTTGATGCGAGTAATGCAAGGATTAAAACTACACCAATTCACACTGAATGTCATTTTAGTAAGATGAATGCAAAGGTTTACCTAATGCCATAAATATACAATCACAGGTCACCAGTGTTCAAAGCAAGGGCATTCTGGCATGGGACAGAAAGTTGGCTAACACGTCGAATCAACTGGCAACACAGGGAAACAAGGAACTGCAGATGTTGGAATCTTGAGCAAAACAAAGTGCTGGATGAAGCAGCATCTGTTGAGGGAATGGACAGGCAACACTTTTGGTCAGAATTCCTCTTTGGCCTAAAGGAGGGTCACTGTCAAATCTTCACTTGTCTATTGCACCAACAGATGCTGCCTGACTGACAAACAAAAGCCACCAATATGTACCAAAGGCAGACATTCTATTTTATACATTTATATTGCCTTTTGACAAGTAAACCAAACTCCAGAATATCATTACCAAGCGCTGTCTGCATCTTTCAACCCTCCAGTTCCAACATCAATGCTGATCCTCCATAATATGACATGCATGAACACTATTGCAGATTGCCATGCTCAATAAATGTATATATAAAAAACGTACAATATAAAAACACATAGGTTTTCACTACTGAATGCGCCAAGTAGTTTCTATTCCAGGTGCCAATTTGAAACTAAATGAGTACATAAAATACGACTTTTTGTAATACAGACCAGAGGCTGAACAGCTGTTTAGAATCCAGAGTATTTTGTGTAGCAGTGCTCAAAGGTAAATAACACATGGTCATTCATTCTGATCACTTGGGTTTCAGTCATATCAATTATGGTGTGTATTAAATCAATACCAATAAAGTTACTTGTGATATCAATTAACAAACATTAATATGCAGGGAATATTGGTAACCTTTGCAGACCAATTCCAGTCCATTGCTGAATGTCAGTATTCATAAAGTTGCCCGAGAGAAAAAAAAATGTAATTGCACCCACTGGTCAGTGATATACGGCTGTTACAAAGCCACTACTGACAGACTAGGAAACTCCCATTCTGAGTATTACAATATTACAAGAATTTATACACACAACAAAAATTAAGCAAGGAATACCCGACTTTAAAATGAGAACTTAATTCCAAGTGAACACCGTGATCTCATTATCCACTGGCTTTCAACGGGAATTCACAAGACAACAACAAACTGGCTTTAAATCAGAGTCCAATGTCATAGCAGATTAGCAACAAAGAATCCTCTATGCAGCCATTAACATATCTTGCGTTGCACTATTCAACTGTATATAAACGAGTTATGAGGAATGAATGGCATACCAGTAGCTGATATCTCAAATGAAAATGTTATAATTTCTAGTAATCCTACAAATTAATTAGCAGAATCCAAGAGTCATATATAAAATTATGAGGCATATATAGGAGAGACAGTCAGACCCCTTTTCCCAGGTTGGAAACATCTAAGACTAGAGATCACTGCTCTATGATAAGGGCAAAGTTTAATGCACACGGCAAGGTTTTTTTTAAATTACACAGAGGGTGGTGGGAGTCTGGAAGCTGCGCTGCCAGATGTGGTAGAAGAGGCAGGTATGATAATGGTGTTGAAGAGTTTATGAGGTGGGCACCTGGATGTGCAGGGAATAGAAGGATATGGACCATGTTCAGGCAGATTAAACTAGTTTACATGGCATCATATTCGGCACAGGCAACGTGGGCCATTGAGCCTGCTCCTGTGCTGTACTTTACTATTCTCTATATGCAAGGCTAAATAAGAAAGTAATCCAAAAAATTAAATAAAACCTGGAGCAGCTTCAGAAAGCAGCTAGGGGTGTCATTTGGTTTCATTCAAGTAGTCATGAACATGAAAATTGTTCAAAATTTTGAACCAAACTTATCCTGACCTACTCAAGAACCGGAAGTAAACACGCAAGTTCTCCTTGATGTTCGCATTGAAAGCATGGACACTTCACAAGTAGAACCTAGATGTACATCTGAAGAATAACATTCAATTCTATCTTCCAACTCTGGGGAAATTGACCTGGAAACAAACTCATGGAGCAATATTACCAAATGATTCACAAACTTCAACGCTAAGGGAAACAGAAACTATAAAAGGCATGAGATGAGACGGCAACTATCATTAAAGTTAATGCTTTCTGACCAAGGATAGATATGCACAACAGCAATATAAATTTTCACACAATGGAAATTGAGGTAAAATCCTTTCAGATTCCCAATGAAATTAATTAAATCACAATGTAAATTGCTTCCATTTCACTGTATCTGTCCATATTATACATGTCAATTTACAAAACAGAGGCAACAGTACAATAAGCATTACAATAGCTACTTTTAATGTTTTCAGATATTACAATCATTTCAATGCACCCCGAATGTAGCAACTACATCAAGGCATATCAAAGGAGCATTATCAGATAAATAACTGATACCGACATGCAGCAGGTAATGTAGAACCTGGTGAAGACTGACAATTCAATAAGTGATTTGGAGATAAAGAGGCAGAGCATTTTGGGTAGGTATCCCATAGATAAGTGCCTTGATATCTATCCAAGGGCATGACTAAATGACGGAGCGATGAAATTAAGTGAAATTTCTCATTCGATTACTGGAAGAAATCATAACCATAAAGGTCAGAAAACTAGGGGTAGTGAAAGGCTGAAAGCTTCGGAATTAGGATTCTGGATGAATATAAATTCAGAAGATAGAGAGGGAGGCCAGTCAGAAGATGAAATCACCAAATATAGATGCAATAAAGCACAGATAGAAACATAGAAAAATAGGTGCAGGAGTAGGCCATTCAGCCCTTCGAGCCAGCACCCTCATTCAATATGATCATAGCTGATAATCTAAAATCAGTACCATGTTCCTGCTTTTTCCCCATATCCCTTGATTCCGTTAGCCCTTAGAGCCAAATCTTACTCTCTCTCGAAAACTTCCAGTCAATTGGCCTCCACTGTCTTCTGTGGCAGAGAATTCCACTGATTCACAACTCTCTGGGCACCAATTTTTTTCCTCCTCATCTCAGTCCAAAATGGCCTACCCCTTATTCTTAAACCATGACCCTGGTTCTGGACTGCCCCAACGTCAGGAACATTTTTCCTGCACCTAGCCTGTTCAATCCCTTAAGAATTTTATGTGTTTCTATAAGATCCCCTCTCATCCTTCTAAATTCCAGTGAATACAAGCCCAGTCGACCCATTCTTTCATCATACGACAGTTCCGCCATCCCGGGAATTAACCTGGTGAACCTGCGCTGCACTCCCTTAATAGCAATAATGTCCTTCCTCAAATTAGGAGACCAAAATTGCACACAATACTCCAGGTGCGGTCTCACCAGGGCCGTGTACAATTGCAGTAGGACCTCCTTGTTTCTAAACTCAAATTCTCTCGCAATGAAGGCCAACATGCCATTAGCTTTCTTCACTGCCTGCTGTACCTGCATGCCTACTTTCAGTGACTAATGTACAAACACACAAGGTCCCGTTGCACCGCCCCTTTTCCTAATCTGACACCATTCAGATAATAATCTGCCCTCCTGTTCTTACCACCAAAGAGGATAACCTCACATTTATCAACATTACACTGTGCCTGCCATGCATCTGTCCACTCACCCAACCTATCCAAGTCACCCGGCAGCCACATAACATCGTCATTGCAACCCACACTGCTGCACAGCTTCGTGTCATCCCCACATTTGGATATATCACATTTAATTCCCCCCCCATCTATATCATCGTTATATATTGTAAATAACTGGTGTCCCAGCACCGAGCCTTGCGGTACCCCATTAGTCACTTCCTGCCATTCTGAAAAGGACCTGTTAACTCCTACTCTTTGCTTCCTGTCTGCCAACCAGTTCTCTTCAATGTCAATACACTACCCCCAATACCACGTGCTCTAATTTTGCACACTAATCTCTTGTGTAGGACCTTGTCAAAGACTTTTTGAAAGTCCAGATACACCACAGCAGTAGAGCTGAGCGCTGATGCTCATGGTCCCAAATACTACCAGCCTGCCTATTTAGTTCCCAATTGTATTGTTTTCTTTCCTGACACTTTAAATGAATACACTATTGTAATTTGTGAGCTATATTTTATTAAAACTTGTGTCACCTTATTGTAAATTCATATGCTAATACCAGTTTTTGTCATTTTACCTACTAGCTACAGGTGCCAGCATTCCCCCTACTAATGTCAGGTAAACAGCTAGAATTTCCTCAACTTCAAATGACAGGATATATTTACTCCCTACTAATCTGCAAAGCACGTTGCAAAATTTAAGGGATGGTGGATGATTAAATCTGAAATATTGATCGAATTGCCACTACTTTAAACCCTAATACAAAGGCTTTCTTCATGCACCCATCCTCTGTATGGAATAAACATGCCCTTCAGGTTGCCTTTAAACATTTACCATCTCACCTTAAACACGTCACCTGGTTTCACCCATACCTTCTCTTCAGAGAAGCTGAGGGGTGGAAGATTGCAACCTTCACGTGGTCTGCCCTGCTTCGACTAATGCAATCAACTCGATGTGCACAAACGGAAGATCAAAAAGAACAAGTTGTCCTACAACTTTAGGCTGTGCACGCCACACGAAAGAAGAAGAAAAGCTGCCTGTCCCGCTGAGTTACTCCAGCTTTGTGTGTCAATCTATGGAATCCTCTACGCTTGGAAAAACACCAAATATCTATGGTTCCAAATTTTCTAAATCTCTACATGGTCCATAGAGGATAAACTCCTCAATCTTTTGTGCTCCAGTGAGAATAATCCAGCCTGTCCAATCTCACCTTGCAACTCAAGCCCTCTACTCCAGGCAACATCTTCTGCACTTTTTCCAGCATCATTCTCTGTAGTGTGGTGACCAGAACTGCACAAAATATTCCATGTATGGCCTAAGCAATGACCTGTACAGCTACAACATGATGTCCAAATTCTTATACTCAACAGCCATGCCTGTGAAGGAAAACCACCCAAATTCCTTCTACACTACCTTATCCAACTGGGTCACCATTTTTAGGGAGCTTTGAACCTGTGTCCCATGGTCCCTCTGTACATCAATGCTTCTAAGATCCTCGCCATTTACTATACACGTCCTGCCAATATTAAATGACACAAAATGCATTACCTCATATGTGCCTGGATCAAATTCAACCTGTCGCCATCGGTGACTCACCGCTCCGCCCAACTTTCCAGCTGATCTACATCCCTAGGCAACCATCCTCGCTATCTACAACTACACCAATCTTCATGTCGTTAGCTGGCTTGCTTATTCAACCAGACAGTCTCATCCAAGTCTCCGGGTTACGCAAGGGTTCCAATACCCGAGAACTGTTCGCACAATGATTTTTTTTCTTAAGCTGGAAATGTATGTTTTCATAGTCTGTGGCCCTGCACACTTCCAAAAATCACTTAATTGTATAAATATCTTCTATTTTTACCCCAACACTTCCCCTAATTGAACTAAGCGCCATGTCTGTTTTTCTGTAACCTGGGGAGCCCCTGTATGATACAGGAACTATCATTGACCCCTGCTGTACATCATTTATTACAGACTTCCAGTCAGAAAAACAACTCCACCACTTTCCTCCGCCTCCTATAACCAAACCAATTTTGCATCCATTTCCCCCCAAAAAACCTTTGATTTCTAGACTTGCATAAACATGGGACCTCATCAAAACACTTTTTTTAAATTGGTAACCTCCAGGCAGGATTGCCCCCTGCGCAAACTCATGCGGACTACCTCCAATCAGTGACTGCCTTTCCAAGAGATCACAAATCCCACCATAAGATTTGTTTTCCAATCGATTCCCTGAGGTAATGCTCACTGGTTTATTTCCCTACCACCCTTTTTGAATATGGAAACAACACTAACCACTCTCCAGTCTTCTAGAGGAAAGTTAACAATGATGTATAAAACTCCAGAGACCCAGTGATTTCCTCCTTTCCCATAACAATGGATTGATCTCAAGCCGAAGGGATCTGTCCATCAATATCTCTAAACATATCTTCCAGGCTACCATCAATATTCCCACCCTTCTCCTGAATACTGATGTGTTCATTCAGGATATCCTACACATTGCCAGACTCCTGCTTGGTCTCTGAGACCAACTCTTTCCCCAGCTATTTTCTTAATTCTATTTTATCAACAGAAGGTTTTGAATTGTCTTTAATTCTCTTGTCCAAGGCTATTTCATGTATCTTTTTTTTGCTTCCTGCTTTCTTAACACCTCTTCTAATCCACTATAAAGCACAAAAACTCATTTGATTTCAACTCCCCAAACCTGACACTCGCTTCTGGGGTCTAGAGTCACATATTGGTTACACAAATAAAGATCGTAAATTTCCTCTCATTTGGAGCATTAATGAACCAGATGGGTTCCTATAACAATACAGTAGCCATTACCAGGCTGATTTGTATGTTTATTCTGTATCTACAAACCCATAACAGTAAGATTTGAACTTCCGGATGTGAAATCTTGACCCCTCAGTTTTCGTCCATGCCTCCGGATTGCAAATATAGTAACTACACCTCTGTGCCACCACCTTGCTCACATATTCTACTTGACCACTCTCCCAAATTCTAAAATGTATCCAATGCTCAGGTTGATCACATTTTTTTGAATAGATGCATTATTTTCCACAAGCCAACATTTATAATAACCCCAAGCTAAAAACAAATTGCCGGAGAAACAAATAAAGATCGTAAATTGGAGAAACTCAGTGGGTTAGGAAATATCCGTGGAGGGGAATAGACACATGACATTTCAGGTCACGGCCCTTCAGTTTTTGTGCTCAAAATTCCAGCATCTGCAGACTCTTGTATCTTCATTTTAATCAATAAAACCATATCAATTAACCATAGATTTCCTTGCAAAATCATATTAATTGTATTGCAAATCACAAAACGTTTGCGCGTCATTTCAATATATTGTAACAGCACCATAAGAGGCATACAGCAAGATCTCTATTTTTGGCGTATGGCTACAAAATGAACAAGGGCAACAGACACACAAAACAAAAATTAATAGACTTCAAATTGTGCAGCTAAAGCAGTTACCAATAGCATTTTAAAATCAGCTAATCATTTACACCCTGTGCATAAAGGAATTGAAGTATAACGGGATCAGCCAGAAGACAAATGATAGTGCACATCACATTTTTGGCACCGTCTCAATCGAGACATTTTAGCAACTTTAAATCAAGAAATTGTTGAATTCACGTTACACAAATATGCTAGGATCATTCATTAAAGATTGCACATAAAAGACACATTTACCCATAGTTACAGTGACATGATGCAGAAGAAAGTTGTTACATCGAAGATCAGTGAGTACATACCATCATTGGCAGAGAGTTCATTACAAGATGGGCAGTTAAAGAACTTCAGGAAAGTGCATTGAAGCAACTCACCTTGGACGGTTCCAGTGGATTGTGGTCACTACATTGTACTGTTATGCCTTGCGTACAATATCAAACCATTGCTAGCTTTGCACAAGTTCTTGTTCAGATTCTTAAGTCTCTACTATCATCATGGAACTGTCCTGGAATAAACTGCTATTTCTCAATGCATATCCATTGCTTTAACTCAACTTTCCTTTCAAAATTAAAATTTTTCAACATAACATGAACCCTCCATGAGAATAATTAAATTACCCAGCTTACTTTTGAGAACCTGCATAAATCTAACCCCCCCCCCCCCCCCCATGGGCTTGCTGTTAGCTGCAATCATTCAATGATGTGAACCCAGGTGAATTTTGACACAAATTCATAGCATCATAAGTGAAAGCTAGAAGCTTAGCCGTGTAGGGCAATGGAAGTTGTGCTATACCAAATATCAAACAGAGTACAGTAACACTGGGTACATATACCAAAACCATCTTGTATTGTGAACTCAAGGTCCTTTAATATTACCATGAAGTGAATGTCCACCTGTCGCAGAGTCAAATGCACAAAACATCTCTATGAGTATACACAAGCCAGACTAGACAATTTCCCGAACAATTTTAGTTGCGTACTGGAATACTGAAGAGCAAACTAAGTCAGTTATATGGCATTTGTGTTTGCTTACTTACTCTTGACTAGAAGAGTAATTTAGCAACACAATCACAGGCTTATTTACAATTTATCATGTCTGCAATGATTGTGAATACCTGGGAAGGAGTTATGGTGTGCTCACGTGTGCGTACTGCTGTTCCTGTGATGATGTAGCAGTATGCTGATCTTTACCTCGTCTGGACTCTTCAATATCTTAATATTTGGGTTAACCAAGAACTTTATATATGATCAGAATCCAAATAATAAACCGTCCATATTGGACAACACATATTCCAAAAAGTTTAACTGAAATGGCATTTTTTAAAAATGTAAACTCTCCATCGCTCCACCTAATCTGTCCATTTTCTATTCAGTACTCTCTCCCCTGTCACATCGTTGAGATTAGGACAAAAATGTATCTCCTGCCACTCTCGTTAAATAACTCACATTAAATAATTGAAAAAGGCACAAACTCTGTAATAATGGCCATGAGGGCCTGAATCAGACTACATGAGCAACTCACAAGCACCACGCTAATTTTGTGACCGCTAGAATAAATATTCAGTTAAATGCCCTACCTGTGCATTCATTCCACTCATTGCTTGAATGCCAAAGAATACCATGAACAGTGTTCGGGTAATTATCCAGAATCTTTGTATGGAATTTTAATTGTTCTCTTATTCCTACAGCTGATGCAACTAACTGTCACTTTTAAACTTGAACCAGTATTTAGTAACTTTCCTTGTACAACCACCACAGATGATAGTTTTAGAGGAAAGGTGGACATTCCTCCTATAGTACACAATTCCTTGACTTAGCCCCAGCTCACCTAAAGCATGACCTGCATGATTTAGGGAATGACAAGCAGCTTATTCGCAAACATTTCTCCCAGATTTCTCCAGCCCATGTAATACTCATTATACCAGATAATGAATGGCACATCCAATTCCTCCCCAAAATAATCCTCCAGGGCCAGAGATGCCTATTTGCAGCCATCGCAAATGACCGAAAGTCGGAGGGGACAAGAGGAACGAAAAACGACAGGTTGAGAGTCGGGAAATACCACACAGAGAAGGAGGCATGGAACGTGAGAATGGAGCGAATTAAAGAAAATTGGAAAGGCGGATGCCAAATAAATGAGAGAAGGCGGCCCGGAGTGTGTGGGGCTGAAACACTGGAGGTACGTGTGCCTGGCTGGGGGGGGGGGGGTCACAAAAAGTTTGTGCGGGGATGGGGCGGAGTAAAGAGGGAATACACCCACCTATATAAACACACTCATCCTCTGCCCTCTGTTCTTCCTCCAGCTCAGGCGGCGCTTCCTGCCGCCATGTGCTTCTTTTTCGGGCTCCGAGGCCCAGGCGAGTCAGGAAACGCCGGGCCGGACTCGGCCAGGGCCTGGAGTTAAGTTACACCGCCTGGGGATTGCGTGTGAGCCCCTTTTTACTTCCCCCCCTCCCACATCCCTTCACTCCTCCTCCTCCTCCTCACCACCACCACCACCACCCCCTCTCCCGCAACCCCGCCGCGCTCACCTGCCCGTCGCCGGGGCCTTGGCTCTGGCCTTGAGTCTGGGTCTGAGACGGCAGAGTAAAGTCGGTGAACTCGAACTCGGAGCCCTGCGTGTCTGCGCCGAGCAGCTCGGCCTCCTCGGTGTCCAGGAAGGTCAGCGTCTGCGAGCTCGGCCCGTACGCGTCCACACTCATGGCGGCTACGGCGCGGGAGCGCGCACTCGCTTCCCCCCTCCTCTCGGCACGATTCAAACCCCACGGGGCAACAACCGCTGGGCGCGCGCCGGAGCCCGGTGAGGATCGGGCGGGAAGAGTCGGCGCCGAGCGGGCGGGCGGGCGGGCGGGAGGGAGGTGAGGAAGGAAGGAGGTCCGCGGGTTCGAGGCCAGGCGCTGGGCCTCGGGCTTGGGCCGAGCGAGGAACCGCGGCGCGGGGGGTTCACTATCCGTCGGAGGGAAAGGGTAGGAGGTGGCGGTGAAGAGGAGGAGGCGGCGCTCGAGTTGCGGAAAGGTCCGGAGTTGAGAGGGTGGGCAAGTGAGCGGCCGAGTTGAGCGGGAGGGCGGCAATCGATGGCCGGACAACCCCAGCAACAGCGCGAGAGCCGCAACTCCCCCGCAGCGCTGACGTACTGCACAGGACGCGCTGACGTGGAGACGCCGTCGACAGGCGGTGACGTAATTCGTCGGCAAGGACGGGTGACGTAATACACACAGGGAGCGAGGTGATGGAGGCGGGGAAGTTAAAGCGTTCCCTCGGTTCGCGCCTCCGCCTCCTCCTCACGCCCCAACACGTTGGCGGTCGGCGCTGGGACGAGGCTGTGGCCACTGCACCGCCCCGCTCTCTCCCTGAATGACAGGTTGCCATTTTAGACACAGAGTGCTCAGACGTCCATTATGCCCCTTTAAACTCCATTAGCCTCCAGTGTGTCTGCTCGGGACTGCAGTCCTTTATTCTGATCCCTCCTTCAGCACAGGTTACCGTCTCTGAGAGGATTATTGTAGATGGATGTTCTATTTTAAAGTACTTTCTTCGTCTCCCCGTCCATCGAGTTAGTCCAGATCAATGGGGTTACGACATAGCTCTCCTCGCAGTAATCAATCCTCAGTTAAAAAAACATTCCCATTCCACTGGATAATCGCCATTTTTTCATATGGTTACTCTACTCTTCAAAATTATAAGAGAGAGAGAACAGGACCGGTATTCACATTCAAATTTGTTTTTTTAATGTAGATGCTGCAAGTCTGAAAGGATCTTTCTCATCTTCTAATGAAGGGTTAGAGAGTTACTCAACTGGTAGAGCTGCTGCCTCACAGTGCTGGAGACTTAGGTTCAATCCAGACCTCGAGTGCTGACTGTGTGGAGTTAGCATGTTATCCCTGTGACTGTGGGTTTTCTCCGGGTTCTCTGGTTTCTTCCCACGTCCTAAAGACATGCAGGTTTGTTGATGTATATGATGCGAAAATGGGATAACATAGAACATATGTATGGGTGATCGATGGTTGATGTGGACTCGCTGGTCGGAAGAGCTTGTTTTCACAATGTATCTCTAAAATTAAACACTAAATTTGAAATGTTAATTATTTCTTCTTACATAGATGTTGCCTGATCCTGATATGTCATCAGGAAAGAGTAGGAGCAGGCCTTTCACTTCCTGCAATCATCAATAAGATTGTGGCTGATCTTGTACCTGACAACTGTTTACCAGCTTTTAACCCATATTAAACTAATTAAGGGGTATTTATGGAATCATCTGTTGATCTCTTCGATATACTGAATAAATGTCTTCACAGACCTTTTGGGTTGAAAATTCCAAAGACTTAACTTCTGGATGAAGATTTATTTTCTCACTTCAGTCCTAAATGACAGACCACTTAGTTTGATACTAATCCAATATTCTAGACATCTCAAGCCAACATTTTTACCATCTGCTCTATCAAACCTCAAGAATTTTGTATGTTTCAATGGAATCGCCTGTCATTCTTCTAAACTTTAGACTTGAGAGATAGAGCGTGAAAATAGGCCCTTTGGCCCACCAAGACTGCTCCGACCTATGATCACCCACACACTAGCAATATCCTACCCACTAGGGATAGTTAACAATTTTACTAAGCCAATTAGCCTACAAACCTGTACGTCATTGGAGTATGGGAGGAAACTGGAGCACCTGGAAGAAACCAAGCGGTCATATGGAGAACGTACAAACTCTGTACAGCCAGCACCTGTTGGTCAGGATCGATCTCGGATCTCCGGCACTGTAGTGCAGCAGCTCGTGTTTCAGAGGACCGGTGGACATATCCTCCAAGTACAGTACACAATTCCTTGAGATACCCTCAGCTCGCCTAAAGCATGACCTGCATGATGCAGGGAATGGCAAGCAACTTATTCGCAAACATTTCTGCCAGGGAGTTAAAATTGGAGAGATGGATGGCAAATAAATGGGAGTAGGAGGCAGCCGGGGGGGTTGTGGGACAGAAACAGTGGAGGTGTGTGTGTGTCTGGCTGGGGGGGGGAGTTCAGAAAATGTTTGTGCAGGGTTTGTGGCGGAGTAGGGGGAGAAGAAACGGATTGCACCCACACACACCTATATCAACCATTCATTCCCTGCTCTTGGTCCTTCCTGCCGCCATGTGCTTTTCCTTCGAGCTGCGAGGCCCAGGCGAGTCAGGAAACAACGGGTCGGCTGCGACCTGGGCTTGGAGAGATAGGTCACACTGCCTGGGGATTACATGCAAACCCCCACTCCCCTTTTATCAACCCCCTCTCGCCCACTCCTCCACATTTCCTCCCCCAGGGATAACAGACAAGCTTCGTACAGACAGCACCCATAGTCAGGATCAATCTCGGGTCTCTGGCGCTGTAAGGCAGCAGCTCTACCTCTTGTGCCAGTGTGCCACGCTGAACTGGCTGTGGAGAAAGAAAGGTATTTGGGTGTCTTTGTACGTAGATTAGTAAAATCGAGTGGCTTGGTTAAAAAAGTAGTAAAGATGGTTAATGAAAAATGGCCTTTAAGATGATGGGAATGCAGAGATAAATGCTCAGTTACACAAAAGCTTTATATGGCTCCAGCTGCAGATACTACAATAAAGTCCGGGCATCGCATGTCAGGACGGATATGTTGGTCTAGGAATGATTGTGCAAACTTGGTTGCATTCCCTTGAGTTTACAAAATTGAGGAATAATTAATTAAGATGTTTAAATTGGTAAATGGAATCAATACTCTATTTGGATGGATAATCCAGAATAAGAATGCAGAACAGATTAGAGGGAGCTAGTCTGTTCAGGAATGAAATTAGGAAGGAATGCCCCCACTCTTAAAACAAACTATTGTTTCCAAACAATTAATGCCCCCTTCCCTCAGTCACTACACCTGTGATAAATGCCCCTCCAGTTGCATTCTATTTTATAGGACATGCTGAATGTTTTCCCTTTTTTATCAAGATTGCACAGTTGTTATCATAAGGTAAACAAGTACAGCCAAAAACCTAGGGCAAACACTGCATGCTTTTCCTCACCTGCCCATTGACCATTAATGCTGTGTATGGTTTTAACTTCCACTATTTACTCTGTGTCTCATATTTGTATATTGAAAAACTACATTTCTGATATTCTCTACTGTGGATGGGGGGGGGGGGGGGGGTGGGGGGAAGAGGATTGCAACCTGTTTGTTGCATGTTTTCAAGATTGAGATCCATAGGCCTGAGATATAAAATAGACCATTTTGCCCTTGTTCTACTATTTGATAGGATCACGGCATTCCTTTATTTTAACTCCAATTTCCTGCCCAATGCCATATATGTAGTAGCAGACTGAGGAAGGGACACGGCCCCAAACATCAGCTGTTTACGCTCTCTAGGGATGCTGCCTGTCCTGCAGAGTTACTCCAGAACTTTGTGGGTTTTTTTGCCATATATGTAGATTCTCTTAGGGGTATATTTTTTTAAATCAATTTCAGTCTTGAATATATTCCAACATTAAGCATCCACAAACATCCGATCATTTTTTTATCTCTTTATCGGCCTAAACATTACCCTCTGTGTCTCTATTAGAACTGTGCATGTTAGAAACATAGAAAAATAGGTGCAGGGGTAGGCCATTCGGCCCTTCATGCCAGCTACATCATTCAATATGATCATGGCTGAACATCTAATATCTGTACCCCGTTTCTGCTTTTCCCCCATATCCCATAATTCCGTTAGCCCTAAGAGCAAAATCTAACTCTCTTCAAAGTTGTTTCATTGAGCTCTCCTGTTTTGCAAATCTTTCAAGTACAGGTGTTCATAATCAATGTGTCCACCCATCTCCTTGTCCTGAATATGAAAATAATTAGTTATTATTGTCATGTGTACTTAGGTACAGTGAGAAGTGTTATTTTAAATATTATCAGATATACCGTACATACATACAATCCAGTCAAACTCCAGTACAATAGAAAGAGAAAAGGTGGAGATGCAGAGTGTTATCCTGCTCTTCCTCCAAGGCAAGTATATCCCACCTTAGGTACACAGAACAAAAAACACACATTGTACTGTTTCTCTCAACACCATTGAGCAAGTTCTCCTTCAACACTCACTATCTCCAGATCAAATCTGTGGGAACTTTCAAAGGCCCAAGCTATAGGCCCAGGATGGGGAGGAATCTGCCGACAGACAGGAAGTGTCACTGCTGGCGTCCTGGTGCCGTAGCAACAACCTGGAGCTCAATGCTCTTAAGACAGTGGAATTGATTGTAGACTTTAGGAGAGCTCCCCCTCCCCTCACCCCACTCAACATCAACAACACCACAGTCACATCTGTGGAGTCTTTTAAGTTCCTGCGAACCATCATCTCCAAGGACCTTAAGTGGGGGGCTACCATCGACTCCACAGTCTAAAAGGGACAACAGAGGATGTACTTCCTGCGGCAGCTGAGGAAGCACAATCTGCCACAGGCAATGATGGTCCAATTCTACACGGCCATCGTAGAGTCTGTTCTTACGTTCTCCATCATGGTCTGGTTTGGCTCAGCCGCCAAGCACGACACCTGGAGGCTGCAGCGAATCGTCCGATCAGCAGAGAAGATCATTGGCTGCAACCTTCCTTTCATTGATGAACTGTACACTGCAAGGGCTAGGAAGCGAGCAGGCAAGATCATCTCTGACCCCTCTCACCCTGGCCACAAACTCATTGAATCACTTCCCTCTGGAAGGTGACTCCGGACTGTCAAAGCTGCCACATCCAGACAGTTTTTATCCACGAGTAGTTGTTCTACTCAACAGCCAAAAATCTGAAGCCTCCCTTTGATCTGGTATTTTGTTGGTTCACATGCATGATCAATGGTGTTTGATCATTAATGTTTTATTATTATTAATGTTTAGTGTTTTCTGAGTCATTCGTAACTGTCACTGTATGTCACGTTGTTACTTGTGGACGGAGCACCAAGGTAAATTCCTTGTATGTGAATGCTTGGCCAATAAACTTACTTACTTATACCAATGGCATGTGTGGAACCGTCTTTGTTCACTCCTACTTGGTTCAATTCATAGTTCTGAAGAACTGTCTTTAACCTAAATGTTAACCACATTTCGTTCTACAGGTGCTGTCTGACCTGCTGAATGTTTCCAGCACTTTTTTGTTTTCAAATTTCCAGCATCTGCAGTTTGTGATTATAAATCAGCCAATTATGCATTTTATTTTATTCACTTTGGTACTGTAGAGTAAAATCAATTGCTGAGTGTAATTTTAACCTTGCATAGTGTAACATTGGATCATGAGACTTAAGTGTGCAACATCCCTGCACGAGACTTGGAATGAAGTGAATGGTTGCGTAAAGCTAATGCTTCTATTACCACTTTCGATCATACATTCTTTGCAAAGAAAGAGTGAAGCTGGTCCAAACAGAAAACAAAGGACCCATCAAGCATGCAATACATTTTTAAAAGTTCCAAAGTGCTGGACTAACTCAGTGGATCAGGCAGTGTCTTTGGAGAACATGGATAGATGATGTTTCAGGTTGGGACCCTTCTTTGGACTGATTGTAGTAGGGGGAGAGAAAGTTGGAAGAGACATGGGGCCTGTTGGAGAGAGGAGTTCTTCAAAGTAGGTATTAAACTTGAGGAGATTTCGCAGTGGAGCTGTTAAATGTAAGCGCAAGGTATTGCCGATGCTGGTTTACAAAAAAAGACACAGAGTGCTGGAGTAACTCGGCGGGTCAGGCTACATCTCTGGAGAACATGAAGAGGTGACATTTTGGGTCGGGACCCTTCTTCAGCCCCCACTTCTCTTCCAGCTTTCTCTCCCTACCACAATCAGTCTGAAGAAGGGTCCCAACCTGAAACAATGTCTAAAGATGTTCTCCAGAGGTGCTGCCTGATCTGCTGAGTTACTCTAGCAGTTTGTGTCAACTTATTGTAAGCCAGGATTTGTAGTTCCTTGTATTCACATGCACTAAATCTACCTTCGGGAGTGCAGCGTAGGTTTACAAGGTTACTGTCATATGCTGAGAGAATGGAGCAGCTGGGCTTGTACACTCTGGAGTTTAGAAGGATGAGAGGGGATCTCATTGAAACATATAAGGTTGTTAAGGGCTTGGACACACTAGAGGCAGGAAACATGTTCCTGATGTTGGGGGAGTCCAGAACCACAGTTTAAGAATAAGGAGTAAGCCATTTAGAACGGAGACGAGGAAACACTTTTTCTCACAGAGAGTGGTGAGTGTGGAATTCTCTGCCTCAGAGGGTGGTGGAGGCAGGTTCTCTGGATGCTTTCAAGAGAGAGCTAGATAGGGCTCTTAAAAATAGCGGAGTCAGGGGATATGGGGAGAAGGCAGGAACGGGGTACTGATTGGGGATGATCAGCCATGATCACATTGAATGGTGGTGCTGGCTCGAAGGGCCAAATGGCCTGCGCCTACTCCTGCACCTATTGTCTATTTGCTGAAGGCACCAATGGGAACTGCCTGGATGCAACATTGGACTACCAATTTAAATTTATTATTCAGGTGAGACCTTTAGTTCTGGTAGAAGATGGGGGTGTTGTTTGTTCCCTGAGCACTCCTGTCTTTCCTGCGGTGTTCATTGTTCCCACCACAGACACCACTGCAGGGTCAGTGCGCCTGCTGATTGGTCCTACTGGTCTCCGGCACTGTAAGGCAACAACTCTACCACTGCGCCACCATGTTAGACGTGGTTCTAGACGTGCTAACCAGGGGAAATATCATTCCTGTATTTACCCTGCCGCGTGCCATAAGACGATTGTACATTTCTGTGATAGACACAAAATACTGGAGTAATTCAGCGGGACAGGATATCATTTCTGTGATATAATTTGTAATTCTTTGAAATCTAGGAGGGTCCAACATCAGCTCAAGACAATTCAGCCACCTGCCATCCTACCAGTCAAAAGGGTGCAGCTGACTGGCCTTCAGTGCTCATATTTTTTTTGTTGCCTTTCTCAGTGGCGCAGCAGTGCAGTTGCTGCCTTACAACGCCAGAGACCCAGGTTCGATCCTGACTATAGGTGCTGTCTGTATGGAGTTTGTATGTTCTCCCTGTGACCGCGTGGGTTTTCTCCAGATGCTCTAGTTTCCTCCCACAGCTCAAAGAAGTACAGGTATACAGGTTAATTGGCTTCTATAAAATTGTAAATTGTCCCTAGTGTGTAGGATAGTGCTAGTGTACTGGGTGATCACTGGTCAGTGTGGATTCAGTGGGCCGAAGGGTCTGTTTCCACACTGTATCACTAAAGTCTAAATGACTCACGCACTTAAGAGCCAGTGAAGTTGGACTTCCGGAGGCGGCAGAGCATGGTGGCTGATTAGACAGAGAGCTCCGTACAGTCGGATAAATAAACCTCCCCTAAATTCAAAGTAAGCAAGTATTTAAGTTTTAATGAGTACAGTATGAGTGGGGGAGTCAAAACAAAGAGCAGAAAGTTGCAAGAAAAGATGCTAGAAAAGCAAGAAACAGAAGGTCAGGCCCGAAGCGACACAGACGAAGCCAAAACCAAACAGGCTGGTGGAGACGATGCAACAGAGGCCCTCCGTGAGGGATTAAAAAGCATAAGTACACAACTCAGCAACTTGAGAAGAGAATTAAAAGCGGACTTCACATCATTCAAAGACGATTTCAAGCGGGATATGAGAGAAGAGCTGGCCGAATTTAAACATGAAATGAATCTTCAGATGGCAGCGAATGCACAAGTAATACCAGACCAAAAAAAAAACGGAAGAAGCCGCCACCCGAATAGAGGAGCTGGAAACACCATACTCCAAGAAACACTGAAAGACCAGAAGTTACTTGTCGACAAATTGAATGATCTGGAGTCCAGATCCCGAAGAAATAATCTGCGGATATACGGTGTGCCAGAGGGTGCGGAAGGTAGCTCAGTACCTCAGTTTGTAGAGAAACTGATCAGAAGTGAAATGTCAATCCCTGAAATGACAGATTTACAGACTCAACGAGCACACAGATCCCTGGCACAGAAACCAAGCCCCAGTTCCCCTCCAAGATCCATAATTGTCCACTTTCTCCAGTTTAAAGTTAAAGAGATGGTTCTCAAACAGGCATGGCAAAAGACGATCCAACTTGGAGAACGAATGCTGTCTTTTGACCATGACTATACTACCGCTGTAGTACAACAACGCAAGGCATACAAACATATTAAACGCTTCTTGAAAGAGGAAGGAATCCGCTTTTAGACACCATTTACCAAGATACGTGTTCACTGGAAGAGCGGACACCAAACCTACAACAACGCAAGGGAAGCCGTGCAAGAGCTACAATGGAGAGGCTATAAAGTGGAAGAGCTGCGGGGAGACACGGACATGCCGCCACTGCGTGAACAACTCCACCAAACGGCGCGGTGGCAACTCATTGAGAGACACGGGGAATCAGAGACAGTCAGACGGGCATGAGAGCACCTTCAAGTATTCCAACAAAAGACTCATGCTTGAAATGAGATATGATTATGAAGATATGCACAGACATGGATAACACAATGGCTTCTGCCACAATATGTTAGAATACTGAGTTCTTATGGAATCCTAAGTTTATAAATATGTGTATAGATATGTATATTCATAGAGAAATCTGTTTATAAGCCTGGTTCTAAAAAGTCTTAGCCCCACCCTGTTTGCTATATATATTGAACCATTGGCTCAAGCGATTCGTCAAGATAGGGAACTGAGGGAAGTAACTATAAGAGACAGAGAACATAAAATTGGCCTTTTCGCAGATTATGTAATGATGTATCTCACGGAAGTAAATGCCTCCTTTCCAAGGATGATGGGGATCATAGATAAATTTAATTTTTATGCAGGATATAAAGTGAATATTTCAGAAACTCAAATCCTCCTATTTAATTGTCCTCCGGAAGAAATCAAATAAAATTATAATATTAAAAGGGATTCAAAATCAATCAAATACCTAGGGGTACATATAACAAAAAATATATCAATGTTGTATGGGGCCAATTATAATCACATCAACCAAAACATAAGAAAGGATATAGAAAGATGGTCCACCTACCCAATGGATTTTAGTAGTAAGATAAATGTGGTGAAAATGAATATTTTGTAAAGGCTATTGTACTTGTTTCAATCTCTGCCAATAGAGGTACCATTAAAACAATTCACGGAATGGGATAAATTAATATCTAGATTTATTTGGGGAGGAAAGAAGGCCAGAATTCGATACACTACACTACAGTTGCCAAAGGACAAAGGTGGAATGGCACTTCCAAATTTTAGGATATATTTCTATGCAGCCCAACTTCGACCACTAATTAATTGGTGTGAGGACAGCTATATAGCTAGGCGGAAAGAGATTGAGACATATATCCCTGACTTCCACATCCAAACACTTTTGGGAGAAAAAGCGCTTCCTGGACATATCAGGAGTATAATCGATCCAATAACGATATTTACTTTAGAAACCTGGTTCATTCTTACCAGACGGCTTAAACTGAATAAACGACAAAACATTTTAAGATGGATAGCTTTGGATAATGAATTTAAACCAGGGATGTATGACTCAACATTTAAAGAGTGGATGAAGAAAGGAATGACTGCATTTTGTACTGTTATTGAAAATGGAGACCTAAGAGGTTTTCAAGATTTGAAGGATAGATTTGCACTTCGGAACCAAGACTTGTTTAGATACCTCCAACTTAGAGATTATTACAATAAAAAGGTAAAAAGGGAGGCACTAGAAGAAAAGAATCCAGTGATAGAAGTGATAGTTAGTGCGTATCATCAAAAAACATTAAGGATTATTTCTAAACTTTATCATAGTTTAATGGAATGTCAAGCTAAAACTACATTTTATGTAAAATTTAAGTGGGAAAAGGAATTCAACATTACAATCTCAGAAGAAGAATGGCATCATATGTGTGTAACACTGCAGACATCCACCAATTCACAAAATTGGAGAGAATTTAATTGGAAAATTTGATTCGTTTCTTTATTACGCCTAACATAAAAAGCAAGCAAATTCTAAGGCAGCAAACATGCTGGAGGCAATGTGGTCAAACAGACGCAAACCATGCACATATCTTCTGGAGTTGCCCAAAAATAGAACCATTTTGGGACAGAGTGAATTCAGAATTAACGGAGGTATTAGGATATATAGTCTGCAAGAAGTGTTCCATTTTATACCTGGGTAATATAACTACAGTGGTGCTGAAGGAAGACCATTACTTGGTTAAAATCCTACTCACAGCTGACAGAAAGGCCATTACAAGAAACTGGCTTGCAGCGGACACACCCAGACTTAGACACTGGTTAGACATAGTACAGGAAATATTTGTCATGGAGAAAATGACATATTCTCTAAGAGTGAAAGAAGACGAATTTAACAGAAAATGGGAAAAATGGATTAGGTATAGAAATAAAGACAACAACACTGTATAATTTTATAGACAATAATGTAAGTTAATGGAAAATGTTTTAATATGAAAATAGTTCTGTATACTGCATAATTAATTGTAAACTGAACCCCCCGCTACACTGTTGTACGTTTCATTGTAATGTTGTATGTTTCGTTGTTATATTTGTGTTTTATTTGTGTATACATAAAAGCAATACAAACTAAAGTGGATAAAAAAAGAGCCAGTGAAGTTCCTATATGTGATTATTATAACATGGGAAATGGTGCAGCTAATTTGTCCACTGCAGTGTGATAATGCCTTAAGGGAATAGTATTGCAGTGTATTATATTATCGGATCAGTAATCCAGAAGCCTGGGTTATTGATGCAGAGACATGGGATTGAATCCTACCATGGCTGAGGAATTAAAAATCAGTGATTTAAATAAATCTAGAATAAAAGTTAGCATTAGTTTGGTGACCATTAAATCATCGGATTGCTGTGCAAATCTGTACAACTCCTTGGCTTGATCAATTATTTCCACGCAATCTGGGTGGGGAAAAAACCCTACTCTTCCTTCCCCAGGCACTTCCTCCTGCAACCACAGAAGATGTAACACCTGTACCTACAGCTCCGCTCTCATTTCCATCCAGGGAACCCCAGCAGCCCCTCTGGGTAAGATAGATACCTCCTCATCTGCATTCTAAAGCTGTGTCCTTTTATTCTGAATCTGTCCCCTCTGGTTCTAGACTCTTGCATTACTGGAAACATCCTCTCGACATCTTCTCTATCTAGGCCTTTCATTATTTGGTAGGTTGCATTAAAATGCCAACCCCCTTCCTCTCCTTAAAAAGTGCACCCAAGTCTTGGATTGTAGGAGAACACAAACAATCTCCCAGGTGTACTGGAGGACAGAGGATCTAAGGGGGTAGAGGAACTGAAAGAAATTTTCATTTGGCGAGAAATAGTATTGGGTAGGCTAATGGGACTGAAGGATTATAAATCCCCTGGGCCTGATGGTCTGCATCCCAGTTTCCTCAGGGAGGTGGCTCTAGAAATAGTGGACACATTGGTGATCATTTTCCAATGTTCAATAGATTCAGGATCAGTTCCTGTGGATTGGAGGATAGCTAATGTTATCCCACTTTTCAAGAAAGGAGCGAGAGAGAGAAAACGGGGAATTACAGACCAGTTAGCCTGACTTCGGTGGTGGGAAAGATGCTGGAGTCAATTATTAAAGAGGTAATAATGGAGCATTTGGATAGCAGTAAAAGAATTAGTCCAAGTCAACATGGATTTATGAAAGGGAAATCATGGTTGACTAATCTTCTGGAATCTTTTGAGGATGTGACAAGTAAAATGGATGAAGGGGTGCCAGTGGATGTAGTGTATCTAGACTTTCAGAAAGCCTTTGATAAGGTCCCGCATGGGAGACTGGTGACTAAAATTAGAGCACATGGTATTGGGGTAGGGTGTTGACATGGATAGAAAATTGGTTGGCAGACCGGAAGCAAAGAGTAGGAGTGAACGGGTCCTTTTCAGAACGGCAGGCAGTGGCGAGTGGAGTGCCGCAAGGCTCGGTGTTGGGGCCGCAATTGTTTACCATATATATTAATGATTTGGAAGAGGGAATTAGGAGCAACACTGGCAAGTTTGCGGATGACACAAAGCTGGGTGGCAGTGTGAACTATGAAGAGGATGTTAGGAGGTTGCAGGGGGGCCTGGACAGGTTGAGTGAGTGGGCAGATGCATGGCAGATGCAGTATAATATAGATAAATGTGAGGTTATCCAATTTGGCGGAAAAAACAAGGGGGCAGATTATTATCTCAATGGGGTTAGGTTAGGTAAGGGGGAGGTACAGCGAGACCTGGGTGTCCTTGTACACCAGTCACTGAAAGTTGGCGTGCAGGTACAGCAGGCAGTGGAGAAAGGTAATGGAATGTTGGCCTTCAAAACAAGAGGATTTCAGTGCAGGAGTAAAGAGGTTCTTCTGCAGTTGTATAGGGCTCTGATGAGACCACATCTGGAGTATTGTGTACAGTTTTCGTCTCCTAATTTGAGGAAGGGCATTCTTGTGATTGAGGCAATGCAGCGTAGGTTCATGAGATTGATCCCTGGGATGGCGGGACTGTCATATGAGGAAAGATTGAAAAGACTATACTTGTATTCACTGGAGTTTAGAAGGATGAGGGGGGATCTTATAGAAACATATAAAATTATAAAAGGACTGGACAAGCTAGATGCAGGAAAAATGTTCCCAATGTTGGGTGAGTCCAGAACCAGGGGCCATAGTCTTAGAATAAAGGGGAGGTCATTTAAGACTGAGCTGAGAAAAAACTTTTTTACCCAGAGAGTTGTGAATTTATGGAATTCCCTGTCACAGAGGGCAGAGGAGGCCAAATCACTGGATGGATTTAAGAGAGAGTTGGATAGAGCTCTCGGGGCGACTGGAGTGAAGGGATATGCGGAGAAGGCAGGCACGGGTTATTGATAGTGGACGATCAGCCATGATCATATTGAATGGCGGTGCTGGCTCGAAGGGCCGAATGGCCTCCTCCTGCACCTATTCTCTATGTTTCTATGTTTCTATAAACCTCACCCTATCGTTACCAGCAATCAATGTGACTCACCTTGCTTCAGCGATGAGTGTGCCTGGAACATTAGCAGTGTACCTAATTTGAACTGCAGACCTAATGTAGCTGGCACACAGCTATAGAGTGTTACTGAAAGTAACAGGCAACGTACAGAACTATGCAACCCCCCCCCCCCCCCCCCCCCAACAAACAGGTAACATCGTCTCTCAATTCTGTCATGAATGGAAGTGAAATAACTAACTGACAGTTTAAATAAAGAGGAACAACCAAGAAAATCCCCCTTTTGATGATTAATGTCAATGGGACACGTGATAAGGAGGCTGGTTTGCATGTTCCACTGGGCTATGTTCACAACTGTGGTTTTGGGTGGAGCAGTTGTGATGCAGCTAGATCGGATGTTTTCTACCATGCGTCGTTGGGGACATGCCAAATCTACTTACGAAGGAACTGCAGATGTTGGAAAATCGAAGGTAGACAAAAATGCTGGAGAAACTCAGCGGGTGTGGCGGCATCTATGGAGCGAAGGAAATAGGCGACGTTTCAGTCTGAAGAAGGGTCTCGCCCGAAAAGTCGCATATTTCCTTCGCTCCATAGATGCTGCCTCACCCGCTGAGTTTCTCCAGCATTTTTGTCTACCTGCCAAATTTACTCATATATTTGGTGAAGTAAAGGTGTTGGTAAGCGTTCTTACCTCATCCTGCTTTGTGAACTTGGCAACCAGCCCCTTCTTTGCTGACAATATTGGTGAGGCTTTTGTTTTTCATAGCATGCTTCTAAGCTCGTTATAGCCGTCCCATACTTCATCTTGTCATTGTTTGAGATTCTGCCCATTAAGGCTGAGTCACCTGCAAGTTTGTAAATGGTGTTGTGGCAGAATTTGGCCGCACAGTCGTGAGTATATAGCGAGTGTAGTAATGGTATGAGAACATAGTCTTGTGGGGCACCAGTGTTGAGAATTACCATGGAAGATGCTTTGTCGTCTATCCTTACTGATTGCGGTCTATGGGTCAGGAAGTCAAGGATCCAGTTGCAGAGGATGGTGCTAAGTCCTAGGTTCAGGAGTTCAGAAATGAGTTTGGTTGGAATGATAGCGATAAAAGCAGAGTGAGAGTCAAAAAATAGGAATCTCATATAGGTAACCTTGTTATCGAGATACTGTAGGTCCAGGGAGATGGCATGCTGTGGACCTGTTGTAGTAGGCAAATTGCAGTGGATCATGGGTGGCTGGGTGGCTGGAGATGATGTGTGCATGACTGGTGCCTCCAAGCAGTTCAGGATGGTGGATGTCAGAGCCTCAGAATGGTAGTAATTAAGGTACCCTACCCTATTTCTCTTTGAGACTGGGATGATAGTGGTCGATTTAAAGCAGGTGGGAATCTCAGACTGGAGCATGTATAGGTGAAAGGTTTCCATGAATACTCCTGTTAGCTGGTCCATGCAGGCTCTGAGGAAACAGTCGGGGACTCTATCCAAGTCAATAACTCTCTGCAGGCTCATTCTCAGGAAGGTCAATCTGACCTGCAATGGTGACCATGCGTACGGGTGCACCTGAATTTGGTGGGACAGGTGATGTCAATCCACTGACCTACTGTTCACAACTAGCATAGAGTGCATGCCTATCCTCAGTGGAATTTGGGAAGCGGAGCGGTGATCCTATTGAAACATACAAGGGGTTCAGCAGGGTAGATGTTGAATGGATGTTTCCTCTTCCATTCAATCTAAAATTCATGGGTGCAAATTCAAATAGGATTTGCCTACTTAAGATAGAGGTGATAGAATTGTTTTATTACCACTGAGAACATTCTAAATCTATTGAATTCTTTATCCCAGGGAGTTGAAGTGGTTGAACCTCAAGGAGAGATAACATTTTGGAATCGAGGAGAATCAAAAGTTATGGCTCCAGACTGGAAATCGGAGTTGGAGACACAGTTGAAGATGTTTCCATTAGTGGGAAAGTCTAGGACCTAGAGGTCATAGCCTCAGAATTAAAGGACCTTCTTCTAGGAAGGAGATGAGGAGAAATGTATTTAGTCTGACAGTGGTGGATCTGTGGAATTATTTGCCAAGGAAGGCCTTTGAGGCCAAGTCGGTGGATATTTTTAAGGCAGAGATAGATAGATTCTTGATTAGTACGGGTGTCAGAGGTTATCGGGAGAAGGCAGGAGAATGGGGTTAGGAGGGAGAGATAGATCTGTAAATAAGCAATTCACAAACTCTTAAAGTGTGCAACATCTTTTAATGAAAGCACAGGGTATTACATACATCATCAAGCAATGGCTACATTCTTCTACTGAACTGTACCCATGGAGGGGAAAGCATTATGATTGATGTTAACTAGGCGGGGTTAATGGTACTGAGGTAACTATATTATTCGTGCATATATAAACCATCTACATCCTTCCCCTTAGAAAATCAAAACAAATTGTTGTCGCAACAACAGAATTAAACAGCAGAATTAAACAAAATCGCCATAACGAACAGGTGGCTTACTGATCCGGCCCGAGCGCGTACGGATGTCTCCCCCTTCCCCCGAAAGTGCAGAAGAAACAGGAGGACACGAGGCAGCTGGGGAACCAGGGAAGGGCAGTGGGGTGGGAGAAACAGGAGAGGGAGAACCGCGACCGGCAACAGGTGACCCGTGCAGAGGGGAACCGGGCACTCGATATGGGGATCGAGGCATGCAGGGAACACTGGCTGGGACGGCAGCCGGCTGCTGGTATGAGAGTGGCAGGGCATAGGGCCCCGGAGGCTGCGGCTTTGGCTCATTAACCGCAAGCAGGTGTTGTCGGCTTCTTCGGTAGATGGTACCCTCACAGTGGACCAGATACGAACGAGGTGAGTCGGCCACCCCAACCACGGTAGCCAGACGGGAGTGACCACCGGCGGTCTGCAACCGAACAACCTGTCCAGGCAACAGGGGATCGAGTGGTCTGCACGACCGATCGTAGGAACGCCGCTGGCGGTCGTGTTTCTCTTGAATGCGCCTCTGCACGGAGGCAGGCTCCAGCACCCGAGGTTGCAGCTGGCGCTGGGCAATCTGGACATCAGACGCTGAGCAGGTGACCCCATGGCCGGATCCCTGGAAACATTCCTGAGGTTCAGGAGATCCAAATACAATTCAGAGTTGGACAGTCTCGCCTGTTCCATCAGAAGCTTGGCGCTGCGGACGGCCCGTTCTGCAAGGCCGTTGCTCTGTGGGTACTCTGGGCTGCTGGTGAAATGCACGAAATTCCACTTGTCGGCAAAACGTTTGAATTCTCGGAGGATAAACTGCCTGCCGTTGCCAGTCTGCAGCCTGACAGGGGACCCAAAAGTGGAGAAGTGTTTCCGCAGCTTTCGGATCACCATCTCCGACGTGAGGGATGTCAGTAATTCCAATTCAAACCAGTTTGAGTATGAGTCGACCAGGACAAGGTAGTGGTTACCACGCCACTCGAAGATGTCCGCATCAAAGACAACCTGCGCGGGCTTTGTGCAAGAGGACGCCATGGTCAGAGAGATTAAGCACAAAAGGGCACAAATCAAAAAAAAGAAATAAAACCCGATAGACAGGAGACGCAAGTATCTTCCAGCTTCGACACCATGTAAATAAGGAATTCACAAACTCTTAAAGTGTGCAACATCTTTTAATGATAGCACAGGGTATTACATACATCATCAAACACTGGCTACATTCTTCTACTGAACTGTACCCAGGGAGGGGAAGGCATTATGATTGATGTTAACTAGGCAGGGTTAATGGTACTGAGGTAACTATATTATTGGTTGCATATATAAACCATCTACAGATCAGCCATGATTGAATGGTGGAGTAGACTTAATGGGCCGAATGGCCTAATTCTACACCTATTTCTTATGACATGACGATCCGATCAGGCAGGAAATCATTAAATACTAGATCTGACAACGGGATCCTGCTCTTATTCCTTGAGGGGCCAGTAGTGTAATTCCCCTGTCCCACTTAGGAAACCTGAACGGAAACCTTTGGAGACTTTGTGCCCCACCCAAGGTTTCCCTGCGGTTCCCGGAGGTTTTTGTCAGTCTCCCTAATGGTCGAAAGTGGTTTCCGTTTTAAAAATTGGTAATTTTTTAGTCGAAGCCGGGTGCGATGCTAGTTGAAGGTGGTTGCCGGAGGACAAAAACCTCTGGGAACCTTGGGTGGGGCGCAAAGTCTCCAGAGGTTTCCGTTCAGGTTTCCTAAGTGGGACAGGGGCATTACTTTCACTGATACTGTTCAATGTTCAATTACACTGTGTAAGAAAGAACAGCAGATACTGGTTTGTACTGAAAGCAGACTAAAAATGTTGGAGTAACTCAGCGCGTCAGGCTGCATCTCTGGAGAAAATGAATAGGTAACGTTTCGGGTCGGAACCCTTCTTCAGACTCCATTTGAAGTGGTGTTTCCACTTTCAAATCTCCACTTGCAATTCCATTTTGCAGCTTTTCAGAAAAATGAAGTAGAAGGACCTTGGCAACATTCAGGCATGAAAGGTGGCAAAGAACATTCAAGTCACACCTCCTCCCACCATTGGCGCATTGCACTTGGAACGCTCCCCACCTACAAAATGTCTGCAGCAATTATTGGGCCACTTTCCAGACTTTCAGCCCTTGGAAAGCAAACTAAAGGCAGCAGACACATGGGAACGCCATCACTTCCATACTCCCCGAAAGTAAAGCTTCATTATGAACTGGATGCGGATACTTTTGCATCATTGGATCCAAGTTCCTCTTAACAGCATTGTTGAAATGCCTCCAACAGAAACACCACAGTAGTTCAAAAAGGTGGCTCATTACCACCACCTCCGGCAATTAGGAATGGACCAAATACCGGCCTTGCCTGTGATCCTTTAAATAAATATAAAAAGGCACGCACCCACTCTACCACACACTTGCTCACAAATACTGACACACAAATTATTTTAAGATAATTGGCCGAAGATTCAGAGGGAAGATGAGAATTTGTAGCAAGCTGTGATTATGCGTTCTGGAATGAGAGCAGATTTAATAGTGACTTGGAAAAGGGATTTGGTAAATAGTCGAGGGAGAGAAATCTGCAGATTCTAAGGAGAGAGCTTGGCAAAATGAATCCTACTGCCTAATTCTTTCAAAGAGAGGCTTTGTGTACGCACTGTCAATTGAGATGAATGTGGTGTAGTGATGTTCCCAAAAATATAAAAGCCAAATAGTTCAGATCCTGGAAATTTGAAATGAAAGCACAAATTGATGGAAATAGTGGTTTAGTCAGTAGGGCTGAATAGAATGTATCGCTGGCTCTTAAAGAAGCAAAGTAGAAATTAGAACAAGCTTTGATTATCACTTTCTGATCTTCTTTGACGGCAGGTTGGTGTTGGAATCTGAAAGATGACTTGAGGTATTGTTGATTAAAATGATCGAAAGGATAGATTTAGCAACAGTGGGCAAATGAGCCTCATCCCAATGTGGCCATTTGTTGGATTTACTTAGTCTGAGGGACATGGTCAATTAATATTTAGGGAGACATGTTAACCGAAAAAAGTAGCACAATTTTGTTGAGGAGATTTGTTTTTTCGAAAAAAAAATTTTTTTGAAAATTTGTTGAGTCTAACTCTACTGATGAGGCATTAAGGAGCATTAACGGGCAGTCTACCTGGATCTTAACACGACCGATTGAGTAAAAGAAAAGTAAAATGCCATGGATCCTGGGGAAAGTGGCAAGTTGAATGCAAATCTAATGCAGTAGGAGAAAGCAAAAGGTAATGGACAATAATAATTATATTGACCACAGTGCTGTTTGCAGCGGGGTTCCACATGGCTCTGTACTGGGTCGCTTGCATTTTGTGGTATAAATGAATTGTATGTAAATGTAACGTGTACAGTATATCAATATTGGCACAGTGGTGGAGGGTGAAAAACAACTTTGTTGGACTGGAGGGAAATATCAACAAACTGGTTCAGGGCATGGAAAACGGAAAATGGAATTCAATCCAGAGAAATTTGAAATAAATTCATTTGGAAAGAGCAAATAAATCAATACATGATGTCCAGTGAGATACTAAGAAGAGTAGTAGAACAGAGAGATAATGGAATCTCTTCTGGCTTTCTCTCCTCTCACCCCTGCAATCAGTCTGAAGAAGGGTCCTGAACCGAAAACCTACCCTATTCAGGGACGCTGCCTGCCCTGCTGAGTTACTTCAGTTTTTTGCGTCTTTCTTTGGAAAGCAAGCATCTGCAGTTCATTTTTTCTAAATTCTGTAACATAATCCTGGATTTCAATAGGTCCTTGAAGAAGCAGGACGTGAAGATAAGGTGGCTGAGAAGGTACATGAGGTTTTTGCCTTTATCGGCTGAGGTATTAGAACATAAGAGGTGTGAGGTGGCATGGTGGCGCAGCGGTTGAGTTGCTGCCTTACAGCGCCAGAGCCCCGGGTTCGATCCTAACTACGGGTGCTGTCTGGAAATATATTCTCACTGTGACCGCTTGGGTTTCTCCTGGGTGCTCTCGTTTCATCCCACATCCCAACGATGTGCAGGTTT
Organism: Okamejei kenojei; assembly: GCA_035221665.1. NCBI lineage: Eukaryota > Metazoa > Chordata > Chondrichthyes > Rajiformes > Rajidae > Okamejei > Okamejei kenojei. The sequence goes on along the minus strand of CM069158.1, from coordinate 30,785,108 downwards.
GTACATTAATTAGCTTCTGTGAATTGTCTCTAAGGTGTAGGATCGAACTAGTGTGTGGGTGATCGTTAGTTGGCGTGGACGCGGTGGGCCTAAGGGCCTGTTTCTGTCTAAACTAAGATGGCCCATTCTTAGTCACGTGTGTGACCAAAAATATGAAAAATTGTGACATAGAAGCATAGAAATTAGGTGCAGGAGCAGGCCATTCGGCCCTTCGAGCCTGCACCGCCATTCAATATGATCATGGCTGATCATCCAACTACCTTCTGTGGCAGAGAATTCCACAGATTCACCACTCTCTGTGTGAAAAATGATTTTCTCATCTCGATCCTAAAAGACTTCCCCCTTATCCTTAAACTGTGACTCCTTGTCCTGGACTTCCCCAACATCGGGAACAATCTTCCTGCATCTAGCCTGTCCAACCCCTTAAGAATTTTGTAAGTCTCTATGCGATCCCCCCCCTCAATCTTCTAAATTCGAGTGAGTACAAGCCGAGTCTATCCAGTCTTTCTTCATATGGAAGTCCTGCCATCCCAGGAATCAGTCTGGTGAACCTTCTCTGTACTCCCTCTATGGCAAGAATGTCTTTCCTCAGATTAGGAGACCAAAACTGTACGCAATACTCCAGGTGTGCTCACCAAGACCCTGTACAACTGCAATAGAACCTCCCTGCTCTTATACTCAAATCCTTTTGCTATGAATGCCAACATACCATGCATCTCTTCTAATTCTGAAAGCATTGTACTCTATCTATGATTCATATTTTTTTTTAAGTTTATCAAGTGAAATTCTTATGTTACGCTGACAATGTTTGTTTAGGGTCAGAGGGCAAATATGACTGGTCACGTGTGTGACCTCACATGGAAGCATCTTCTCCATAACTCAGTTTTGCCTTACAAACTCTGAATTTTAAAAAGCTAAAATGTTCATATCTTTAGCAGGCATGTATTACAATTCTGCAGGTAGAAAAATAGCAATGAATAAGATTAATCTCTTACAAGAATGTTTTAATGTATTACGTTATCTGATGCTGTTACGGTCACGTGTGTGACATTTTGGTTCACTTTCCAAAAAATGGCCCAGATATGTTAGAACTGTTAAAAACAAACACAAGCAAGGCCATGTAGAGAGGACTTGTGTAGTTTTCTGTCACTGTGCTACAGGCTATGAGCATATTGCCATGGCTGGTGAATTCTGGTTACGAACTGGTGTTATTTTCTAAGTGAGCAGACATTTAACTGACATGATTATTAATATCAAAGGACAAGTTAGTGGTGACAGGGAGGTCAATAATAGTGGCCTGCATGTGTGATTGTGAGCAGGTGAATTTAATTTAGTAAGAGAGTGACAATGAGCAGAAGTGTTGGATTGAGTCAAAACAGATGCTTTGGAGAGAGTATATGTATGTCTCCTGCACCACCAGAGTCAAGACTTTAATGTATCTGGTGTATGGCTGGTGAATTTCTGCACAAGTGGACATGGACTTCACACTGCACTCTCCTACTACTGCAGAGGGTTCCTAACTCACTTAATCCACCAAGAGAGGGTGTGAGTACGCATGCACCTATTAATTCAGAATATAAGGAACATTTCATTTGTGAAACGTTAGGATTTTTGCAAAGTTAAGAAACTGCCAGTGTATATCCAGCCTATGCAAACAACGAATTATTATAACTGGCAGATGTTGTGGGTAAGACCTAAACTGTTCTATACTTAACCAGCAGGTGGTAGTACAGCTCATTCAAAGGACATTTAAAAATATATACTAAAGTACTGGGGTAACTCAGTGGGTCAGGCAGCATCTCTAGAGAACATGGATAGATGACATTTTGGGTCAGGACCAGGGTCATATGGAGGTGGTACATTTTTGGAGGTCAAAAGTACACAATTAATGGCAGGACCCTTAAAAGTATTGATATAAGGGATATTATAAAAAAAGCACCTGGATAAACAGGGTCTGATCAGGAACAGTCAACATGGATTTGTGCCTGGAAGGTCATGTTTGACAAACCTTCTTGAATTATTTGAAGAGGTTACTAGGGAAATTGATGAGGGTAAAGTAGTGGATGTTGTCTATATGGATTTCAGTAAGGCCTTTGACAAGGTTCCCCATGGAAGGTTGGTTAAGAAGGTTCAATCTTTGGGTGTTAATGGCGGAGTAGCAAGATGGATTCAACAGTGGCTGAATGGGAGATGTCAGAGAAATGGTGGATGGCTGTTTGTCAGGTTGGAAGCCGGTGACCAGTGGGGTGCCTCAGGGATCTGTGTTGGGTCCACTGTTGTTTGTCATGTACAATGATCTGGATGATGGGGTGGAAAATTGGATAAGTAAGTATGCAGATGATACTAAGATAGGTGGTGTTGTGGATAATGAAGTAGATTTTCAAAGTCTACAGAGAGATTTGGGCCATTTGGAAAAGTGGGCTGAAAGATGGCAGATGGAGTTTAATGCTGATAAGTGTGAAGTGCTACATCTTGGCAGGACAAATCAAAATAGGACGTACATGGTAAATGGTAGGGAATTGAGGAATGCGGTGGAACAGAGGGATCTAGGAATAACTGTGCATAGTTTCCTGAAGGTGGAATCGCATGTAGATAGGGTGGTAAAGAAAGCCTTTGGTGTGCTGGCCTTTATAAATCAGAGCATTGAATATAGGAGTAGGGAAGTAATGTTAAAATTGTACAAGGCATTGGTAAGACCAATTCTGGAGTATGGTGTACAATTTTGGTCGCCTAGTTATAGGAAGGATGTCAACAAAATAGAGAGAGTACAGAGGAGATTTACTAGAATGTTGCCAGGGTTCCAGCAACTATGTTACAGAGAAAGGTTGAACAAGTTAGGTCTTTATTCTTTGGAGCGCAGAAAGTTAAGGGGGGACTTGATTGAGGTCTTTAAAATGATGAAAGGGATGGACAGTTGATGTGGATAAGCTTTTCCCATTGAGGGTAGGGAAGATTCAAACAAGAGGGCATGACATGAGAATTAAGGGACAGAAGTTTAGGTGTAACATGAGGGGGAACTTCTTTATTCAGAGAGTGGTGGCTGTGTGGAATGAGATTGCAGCAGAAGCGGTGGAGGCAGGATCGATTTTAACATTTAAAAGTAAAGTGGATAGGTATATGGACGTGAAGGGAATGGAGGGGTATGGTCTGAGTGCAGGTAGATGGCACTAGGGGAAAATAAATGGTCGGCACAGACTGGAAGGGCCGAGAGGGCCTGTTTCCGTGCTGTAATTGTTATATGGTTATATGGTTATACACAGGGATCTTGGAGTTCCCTGAAAGTCACAACACAAGTATGTCGAGTGGTAAAGAAAGTGTAATACATGCTTGCCTTCATTGGTTGGGGTGTTGAATTTGGAAGTCATATTGCAACTGTACAAAACATTGGTTAGGCCACATTTGGACCACTGTGTGCAGTTGTGGTCATGGCGTTACAAGAACATCGCACATCGACCCGGCACAGACCTACTTGCACTTTATACTGTTTTAACTATTTTATTTTTTTAAATCTTGTTTCTCTGGGTGTCTAAATTTTTATTTTTAGCTAAATAAGTTATTGCATCGGATGGAAGCCGCATACCAAATCTTGTTGTACCTCTGTGCAATGACAATAAAAGATATTATTATTATTATTATATTATTAGAAGGATGTGGAGAGGATGTAGAAGAGGTTGCCTGCATTACCGAGTATTACAGAGTATTAGCTATAAGGAGAAGTTGGACAAACTTGGATTGTTTTCACTGGAGCTTTAGAGGCTGAGGGGTAACCTGATAGAAATATATAAAGTTATGAAAGGCATAGATAGACAGTCAATGTTTTTTCCATAGAGAGGGGGGGAGGGAAATGTCAGACATTAGAGGGTATAGGTTTAAAGTGAGAGGGAGAAACTTTACATGGCATTTAGACAGGCATATGAGGCATATCCCAATATTGAGGGATATTCATTGTTCTGTCTGGGCCATGTAACAATAAAACACTCTGAAAAAGTCAGTCTGAAGAAGGGTCTCGACCCGAAACGTCACCCATTTCTTCTCTCCGGAGATGCTGCCTGTCCCACTGAATTTCTCCAGCATTTTGTGTCCCTCTAATGAAACACTCTTGATGTGCATGCAAGTATGCAGTTTAAATTGGGATTGTGGTCAGCACACACAGACGGTTATAGGCTGAAGAGCCCGTTCCTGTGCTGTATTCGTCCATGTTTTACGTTCCCCAAACATAACCAAAAATATATTTAACAGATTTCCCGTTGACATTTTGAATGTTGTGAATGTATTTGTTGGTCCTGCAGGAAGTGGGTCTGGAGAATATTTGACAAGAGGACAAAGAAGTGGCAGCTGAATAAGACAGGTATTTTGCATCAGTCGTCACTTCTGAGGATATAACTAACAAAGCAGAAAGGGCTCTCGATTAGGAAATGGTAGGGTGGAAGGTACATGGGGGAAAAAAAAATAGAGTTTTAAGTTAAAGCCTTTAAGTTCCACGATGTAAACATCTCCATCAACCTGTCCCAGACTAACCGCATTGAAACTACGGCCAAGAGGGACAAGCGGCGCCTTTACTTCCTCAGATTACTAAGGAAACACGGCACGTCTCCAATGACTCTACCAGCTTCTACAGAGGTACTGTAGAAAGCATGATATCTGGGTACATCACAATTTGGTTTGGCAATAGCTCTGCCCAAGACTGCACGAAATTGCAGCGAGTTTTCGATGAAGCCCAGTCCAGCACATTACCCGGTCTCTCCCACACCACCCCTCCCAACCCCTTTGACTTCATGTGCAGGTCTGAAGAAGGGTGTTGACTCGAAACGTCGCCCATTCCTTCTACCCAGAGATGCTGCCTGTCCCGCTGAGTTACTCCAGCATTTTGTGTCTATCCCCTTTGACTATCAACATTTCACGCTGCCTCTGGAGGGGAAAAGCCAAACTAATCAAGCACTATTTATACCACGGACATTCCGTCTTCTTCAACCTTTGGGCCGAAGATACCAAAGCTTGAAAGCACATACCACCACATTTAGGAACAGCTTCTTCCCCTCCCTGTTATCAGATTACTGAACAGCCCGCTCATCAGCTCAAGGTGCAGTCCCGATTTCCCAACCTACCTACTTGCAGCCTTTGCACCTTGTTGTTATCTACACTTGCGCTGTAGCCACAACGCTATAATGCTGTAATACTACATTCTACACTTTGGTTCTCTTTGCAGTACCTATTGTGGTTGTGCATGACTCTATACTCGTGTCGAGTAGAGTTTGACTGGATAGCACGCAAAGATTTTCACTATCTCGGTGCAATAATAAACCAATGCCGATACCACAGGGACAATGGTACTGAGCAAATTGTTGGAACTGTGGACTGACAAATCGCACTCTTGGATCTTAAAAAAGAAATAGCGAGTGAGTTTGTTGATGCATTGATTTTACTAAAATTCCTTTGACGAAAGGAAGGTTCTACTAAGCTAGAAAATGGCAAATATGACTCCTTTATTCAAAAAGGCAGGGACACAGAAAGCGAGAAGCAATAGGGCACTTAACTCACCATCCGTCAGAGGGAAAATGTTAGAAGCTGTTATTAAATATATTATAGAAAAATTCAAGGCAATTTGGCAACATGGTTTTGTGAAAGGGATATCATATTTCACCAATTTATTGGAGTTCTTTGAAGAAATAACATATGGTGTGGGTAAGGGAAAACGGGTGCACATTTTATTCTTAGACCTTTCGAGGTATTTGCTAAGGGGTCACATTGAGAGTTAATGTGGAAAATAATATTTCATGGTCTAGGTGGTAACGTTGGAATGGATAGAAGATTGAGTCGCCAACAGAAAACGGAGAGAAGACATAAGTGAGATTTCTTTGTTTGGCAAAATGCAATAAGTGGTGTGCCACATGGATTGTTGCTGAGGCCTCATTAGTTTACAAAGATATAAGTTTATATGTTATTGGAGCAGAATGAAGCCATCTGGCCCATCAAGCCTACTCTGCCATTCAATCATGTCTGATCTCACTTTCCCTCTCAATCCCATTCTCCTGCCTTCTCCCCATAACCCCTGACATCCTTACAAAATGTCTGTTCCAGACACTTTATCTTCTCAAGGCCATACTGCAAAGCCATGAAGTTATCTTCAGCCAAGCCCCCACCAGATGTCGATCACATGACCTTTTCACTGTGCTTCTTTGCCCTCCTGGTCCTCGCATTTCTCTCCGTCTCCAGCAAGCAGCACACTTCCAAAGCTTGTCAGGATACTTGACATCAAGTCCCTGGCTCCAGCGCTCAGCCTCTTGGAGCGGGTATTTGAGGTAATGGCAGAGGGAGAGGTAATGGCAGAGGGGAAGAGAGAAGGACCCGCACATGCCAGTAGTCTAGAACTTTGGAAAGACAAATGGGGAGGAATAAGACATATACACAGTACATGGTGGGGCACTAAAGATGTTGATGTTGAGGGTTTCAGCGCTTCAAGTCTATAGTTCCCTGAAAGTGGCAATATTGGTTGATGGGGGGGGGATTGGAGAAGGCATATTGGCCGCTTTCCTGGGGCAGCTTGAAGTGCAGATGGAGATGATGGTGGGGAGTCTGGTCTGTGTGAAGGACTGGGCTACATCCACAACTCTCTGCAATTTGTGTAGGAATGAACTGCAGATGCTGGTTTACACCGAAGATGGAGACAAAATGCTGGAGTAACTCAGTGGGACAGGCAGCATCTCATTTATTGTGGTCTGTGGCAGAGTGGTCTACCCCCATTAATGTAACCAAGGATTGTTTGAACATAGGTAGAAAATGGCACACAGATTTCTTACTATTTCTTATGTTTCATTATTCTTAATTGAGAAAGTTCACAGAATGCTGTAATTCTGAAGAAGGGTGCCAATCCAAAATGTCACCTGTTCATTTTCCTCCATGCTGGCTGCCCTGCTGAGTTCTGCCAGCAAATTATTGTTTTGCCCCAAGATTTCAGCTTCTCTAGTCTCGTGTGTCTCTAGAATATTATTGTTCATTGCCAGGGGAATTGAATACAAAAATAGAGAGGTTATGCTTCAATTATGTAGAATATTGGTGAGAACACATTTGGAGTATTGTCTACCGTATTGGACCTATTGCGCAAGGTAGGACGTGAATGCATTGGAATGGGTGCAGAGAAGGTTTCAATGACTAATGGCAGGAATGGGCAGGTTCTGGAACATAGAACAGTACAGCATACGAACAGGCCCTTCAGCCCACATGTATGTGCAGAACACGATGCCAGGACGATCACATCCACCTGTGCATAATCCATATCCCTCCATTCCCTGCAAATCCATACGGCTATCCAAAGGCCTCTTAAATGCCACTATCATATCTGCCCCCACCACCATCCCTGGCAGCACGTTCTAGGCACTCTGTGGGGGGAACAAATTACCCCACACATCTCATTTAAACTTTGCCCTCTCATCTAAAAGCTATGCTCCCTAGTATTTGATTTTTCCATTTTGGGAAAACATTTCGGCTGTCTGTTCTTTCTATTCCGCTCATACCTTATTCGATGAAGGAAGATTGGACAAGGTAGTCTTGTAGCTAGTGGAGATTTGAATAGTAAAAATGACTTGACTGATACAAATGAGATTCAGAGGGCTCTTGACCGAGTGACATGGAGAAGATATTTCCTCTTGTCCCTAGAACTAAGGTCCCACCTAACAGAGAGTCGAGGTATTTTTTTTTTTTTTTCTCTTGCGGAGAGCATTGCAAAATTACCTCGAGGCCAGTGGAAGCAGAGTCTGAATATTTTTAAGGAATAGATTCTTGATAAGCAAAGACATGAAAGGTTGCGGTGGGTAGACGACTGTAGAGTTGATGTCACGATCAGATTGTCCTGATGTTATTAAAGAGTTGAGCAAGTTTGGGGAACTGCGTGGCAGACTCCTGCTCCAAATTCATATGATCGTGCAAAGCTATTGCTTCGATTAGTGGAACATGTGGATCAGTACCTCAAATCCATTTAACCCGTTTTAATCCACAGTATGATATGCTAACACAATAAACTTGCCATCAAAAACAAACGCTTGTAAACACTGTATCTCTGAACAAAAAACAAAATACAAATTATCGCAGGAACCGCCTACAGGTTCCCATCACAAAATGTTATTTCTGCTTTTTATGCTAACGAAAGTAATTTAACCCACAGAATTGTTCAGAAAATCTCTCTCAGTCTTGAACTCTTAGTGATACAGTGTGGAAACAGGCCCTTCGGCCCAACGTGCCCAAAACCGGCCAACATGTCCCAGCTACACCCGTCCCACCTGCCTGCGCTTGGTCCATATCCTCCCCAAACTTGTATCAGTAAGCACAATATTTTGAGGGAGAGAAACACAGATTTTAATGCTGCTTTTCGCAAACGACTAATTCTTGACATCAAGCCTGATGAATTGGCTCCAATTATCTTGAAGATAGACACAAAGAGCTGGAGTAACTCAGCGGGTCCAGGAGTAATGGAATAGGTGACGTTTCAGGTCAGGACCCTTCTTCAGGTTATCTTCCCTTGTTCTGAGCTATTCCTTTGGAAGAGGTTGTTTCATTCTACGAACTCTTACATTTTTTTTTATCATCTTAAACAACTCAATTAGATCACAATCCACAGTCCCTTTCATTCCATTTAGGTCTGGATTCATTCTGATGCAGGTATGCTTGGCTTTCTTAGGTTTAGTATAGTTTATTGATACAATGTGGAAACAGGTCCTTTGGCCCACTGTTGTCCAAGCTGATCAGCAATCCCCTTACACTTTCCATCCTGCCAACTGGGAAGAATTTACAGAAGCCAATTAACCAACACACCTGCACGTCTTTCCAGTCCGGGAAGAAACCAGAGCACCCGGAGAATACCCACAGTGTCACAGGGAGAACGTACAAACTCCGTACAAACAGCACCCGTAGTCAAGATCGAACCAGGGACTCTGGCGCTGTAAGGCAGCAACGCTACCACTGTGTCGCCACAATGAGCTGCTAGTTCTGCTTTAGTCCGTTAGACACAAAAAGCTGGAGTAACTCAGCGGGACAGGCAGCATCTCTGGAGAGAAGGGGTGGGTGACGTTTCGGGTCGAGACCCTTCTCCCCTCGGTTGGTACATTGGGCAAACTTCAAACTCTGTAACGTTCATTCGCGCTTGTTGTCTGTTGAAACCTGCACTCTGTGTCAAGATAGAAGTGAGGTATGGAGGCAGGGATGTGGTTGCTATTGGTAACTGTGAGTTCAGCATGATTCACCGATGTTTTGGAATTTGGTGTTTGTAATGGAGAGCATTTATCGTCTGTTTTGTTGAACATGTTTCCAGCTGTCGTCTGCAGTTAAAGATCTGATTATAAGTTCCAGTTATCGAACATCTGATTGCCCATTAGTGCCAGAAAATTGCATTCATTTGGCGTTACGTTTGACGATGGGAATTCATCTGAAGGAGCTTTGACTTTATTATTTCCTGTGACTGTTCCTCCCAGGAGGACTGTAATGAAATTCGACGAACATCCTTCCAACTCCAGTAGGAATTGAACAAATAATTGTCTCTCTAAACTGTGAGCAGGCAGCAAGAAAGCTTGAGCAACTTTGGAGGGGGCAGATCAGGATCCAAGGCTAAAGTTGAGAGATGCTTATAAATGTTGAAAACATTTGCCTGGGGACACAATGTACAATTCTATTTGTAGGCGAAGCAGTAACAAGGGACACAGAGGATTATATCAGAAAATTCGGGAGATATTTTTGTGCGCAGTGTTATTTTTGCAGCATGGAATGTTACCTGAGTAAATAATTATAATGCTCTCAGTTCCAAGTTAGAAAGTGAGAGTCATAGCACTGAGCCATACAGCATGGAAACAGGCCCTTCGGCCCTACTTGTCCTTGCCGCCCAACACACTGCGTCTACACTAGTCCCACCTGCCTGCATTTGGCCCATATCCCTCTAAACCCATCTTGTCCATGTACCTGTCTAAATGTTTCTTAACCGTTGCGATAGTACCTGCCACAACTACCTCCTTTGGCAGCTCATTCCATGCACCCACCACCCTTTGTGTTAAAAAAAGGTTACCCTCTCAGGTTCCTGTTAAATCTTTCTCCCCTCATCTTAAACCTATGCCCTCTATCTCTCGATGTTAAACTCATGTCCTCTGGTTCTCTTATGTTCTAGCCTAATCCCCACTGTACGTTTGAGACAAGCGGCATTATCGGGAGAGCGTTGCTGAGACAGTGCCAGAGAGCTGCTGCTGACAGTGTGCCACAGTGTTGTGGTGCAGAGATACCAGGGGCTGTGATACTGAGAAGGTGTTGCAGTGCTTTGAGGGGCGGTCAAAGGGGTAGTTTTGAGGGACTCTCAGAGATACTGACAGAAGAGCCTAAAGCAACGTTTCATCTGCCTCTTCTGAGGGCCGTGCATGATGGTGATGTGCGGGGAGTAGAGAGATGGCACAGAGAGTAGTGGGGGCCGAATGCATTGGCAGAGGTGGTGGTGGAAGCAGATACGATAGTGGCATTTAGACAGCCACATGGAACTACAGGGAATAGAGGAATATGGATCATGTACAAGCAGGTGAGATCAGTTTAATTTGGCATCTGGTAAAATGGACCTGGGGACAGATCAACGGATGAGCAGTGGCAAATACATTGGACTTTTTCTCTGGAACTGATGCGCTATAATGCTGAGACCTACAGTGGCTTTCAAAAGTATTCATACCCCTTGAACTTTTCCACATTTTGTCACGTTACAACCACAAATGTAAATGTATTTTATTGGGATTTTATGTGATAGACCAACACAAAGTGGTGCATAATTGTGAAGTGGAAGGAAAATGATACATAGTTTCCAAATTTTATTACAAATAAAAAACTGAAAAGTGTGGCGTGCAAAAGTATTCAGCCCCCCCGAGTCAATACTTTGTAGAACCACCTTTCGCTGCAATTACAGCTGCAAGTCTTTTGGGGTATGTCTCTACCAGCTTTGCACATCTAGAGACTGAAATTTTTGCCCATTCTTCTTTGCAAAATAGCTCAAGCTCAGTCAGATTGGATGGAGAGCGTCTATGAACAGCAATTTTCAAGTCTTGCCAGAGATTCTCAATTGGATTTAGGTCTGGACTTTGACTGGGCCATTCTAACACATGAATATGCTTTGATCTAAACCATTCCATTGTAGCTCTGGCTGTATATTTAGGGTTGTTGTCCTGCTGGAAGGTGAACCTCCGCCCCAGTCTCAAGTCTTTTGCAGACTCTAATAGGTTTTCTTCCAAGATTGCCCTGTATTTGGCTCCATCCATCTTCCCATCAACTACCAGCTTCCCTGTCCCTGCTGAAGAAAAGCATCCCCACAGTATGATGCTGCCACCACCATGTTTCACAGTGGGGATGGTGTGTTCAGGGTGATGTGCAGTGTTAGTTTTCCGCCACACATAGCGTTTTGCATTTAGGCCAAAACCTTCAATTTTGGTCTCATCAGACCAGAGCACCTTCCTCCACATGTTTGCTGTGTCCCCCACATGGCTTGTGGCAAACTGCAAACGGGACTTCTTATGGCTTTGTTTCAACAATGGCTTTCTTCTTGCCACTCTACCATAAAGGCCCGATTTGTGGAGTGCACGACTAATAGTTGTCCTGTGGACAGATTCTCCCACCTGAGCTGTGGATCTCTGCAGCTCCTCCAGTGTTACCATGGGCCTCTTGGCTGCTTCTCTGATCAATGCTCTCCTTGCCTGGCCTGTCAGTTTAGGTGGATGGCCATGTCTTGGTAGGTTTGCAGTTGTGCCATACTCTTTCCATTTTCGGATGATGGATTGAACAGTGCTCCGTGAGATGTTCAAAGCTTGGGATATTTTTTTATAACCTAACCCTGCTTTAAACATCTCCACAACTTTATCCCTGACCTGTCTGGTGTGTTCCTTGGGCTTCATGATGCCCAAGGAACGTTGTTTGTTCACTAATGTTCTCTAACAAACCTCTGAGGCCTTCACAGAACAGCTGTATTTATACTGAGATTAGATTACACACAAGTGGACTCTATTTACTAATTAGGTGACTTCTGAAGGCAATTGGTTGCACTGGATTTTATTTAGGGGTATCAGAGTAAAGGGGGCTGAGTACTTTTGCACGCCACACTTTTCAGTTTTTTATTTGTAAAAAAATTAGAAAACCATGTATCATTTTCCTTCCACTTCACAATTATGCGCCACTTTGTGTTGGTCTATCATATAAAATCCCAATAAAATACATTTACGTTTGTGGTTGTAGCGTGACAAAATGTGAAAAAGTTCAAGGGGTATGAATACTTTTGCAAGCCACGGTATATATCTTCCAGTTTGCTCTACCTGTTGTACTTGAGTTTGACGATTGTATCTATGTACGGTATTATTTGATCTGATTGGATAGCAAAATAAAGCTCGTCACTGTATACGTGACAAGGGTGGCACAGTAGTGCAACGGTTGACTTGCTGCCTTATGGCCCTGTCCCACGGTACGAGTTCATTCCAAGAGCTCTCCCGAGTTTAAAAAAAAATCAAACTCGTGGTAAGCACGTTGAATGAACATAGCAGGTACGTCGGAGCTCGGGGACGTCTCTTAGCGGCTCGAAACGCTAACAACAGGTACTCGGGAAGACTCGCTAACGGCAGGTAAGCTTGGGAAGACTCTTGAAGATTTTTCAACATGAAGAAAAATGTCCACGAGAGCCCCGAGTACCGACGAGCGGCCATTACCGTAAATCTCCGAGTTCGAATCAGGGCAAACTCGGGAGAGCTCTTGGAATGAACTCGTACCGTGGGACAGGGCCATTACAGCGTCAGAGACCCGGGGTTGATTTTGACTACGGGTGCTGTCTGTACGGAGTTTGTACGTTCTCCCTGTGACCACGTGAGTTTTCTCCAGGTGCCCCAGTTTCCACCCACACTCCAAAGACGTACTAGGTTTGTAAGTTAATTGGCTTTGGTAAAAATGGTAAATTGTTCCTAGTGTGTAGGATAATCCTGGTGTGTGGGTGATTGCTAGTCAGCCCGGACACGGTGGGCCAAAGGGTCTGTGAATGTAATAAACCTAAACCCGATTGCTTGCAAATGCCCCTATGTACATACTGTAATGTACCCTAACGTTTCACACAGTGAATGGTTATATGACGTGCAAGGATAGGTACACTACTTATGATCATGAACAGAGACTAGGACAAGAGGAATGTGTTGATCAAAAGCTCAGAGAGTCCCCATCATTATCAACCGCCCTAAAACAAACCTGCCTTTCAAACATTCATGCCTTGTGGCAGCATTTTTCAAGGAGATTTAATTTCAGTTGAAAACAATTACAGTGTAGTGGGGAAAGAAACCGTGAGGTATTCTACATGTGGTGTTCACGTAGCTGTAATTGCAGTAGAAACTGTCTGTGTCAGACGTCTGAAAACCAGCCACATATCCCTGACAGATTAAAGTGTGCAGCCCAAATAAGCACTTGCACAAATTATAAGGAACAAATTATGTGAGGATTTAGAGTCGACAACATGGTAACCATCGCTGAAACATGGCGACCAGACAATGGGGATTGGAAGATCAATGTACCACGCTGTTAGATCTGCAGGAAAGAAAAGGAACATGACTGAGGTTAGTGAGTAGATTTGTGTTTACAGCTTGGAAACAGGCCATTCGGCCCACTGAATCCATGCCGACCACAACAACCCATACGTTAAGTTAGTCCCACCTGCCTGCGTTTGGCCCATATCCCTCTAAACCATTCCTATCCATGTACATCTTTGAAATGTTTTTGTACCTACCTCAGTTCCAAATACCCATCACCCTTTGTGTGGAAAAGTTGGGCCTCCAGGTTCTTTTCACTCTCACTGTTAAACCATGCCCCCTTGTTTTTGATTCCCCAACCCAAGAAAAAAAAAATTGTTAGCGGACTAATGTATACCCCTAAAGGGCGTTATCTCTACTTGACAAAATATATACACATAAAATCCAAAAAAGATAAGGGAGAAATATAAAACTGAAAACAAAAGCACGCTAAATTACAAAAAAACGAATGCAGGTCCTCGTGAGTGAGAAGGGTGCAGAGATCAGAAAGGTGCTAAACGAGATGGTGAGAGATACAATAGGGGATGCAAATAGATATATCCAAGTCAACATAAAAATATTTTGCATTATGAAAAGGTGTATAGAAAGGAGCAAAGGTGAGGGGGGGGGGGTGAAGGAGGCACTTAAAATGTGTACCTGGTGATATTGCAGATGAAAATAAATGTAACAGATGTTGAGTGGTTACTTTCAGTATTTATGGTGGAGGAAGTGGTTGTTATTTGATAAAATGAAAACCACGGTGTGGATTTGAAAAAGATTGATTTAACCCGCATAACCCAATAAAACGTTTTGAGCGGGGTGGCGAGAAAAACAAAAGGAGAAGAATCAGTTAAAGTAATATACATGCATCCGATGAAGAGTTTTGTTTTAGTTTAGCGATACAGCGCGGAAACAGGCCTTTCGCCCCCACTGGGTCCGTGCCGACCAGCGATCACCCTTTGCACTAACATTTTCCTATGTGCTCCAAAATTGGTTGGCAGACTGGAAACAAAGAGTAGGGATTAATGGGTCCCTTTCAGAATGGCAGGCAGTGACTAGTGGGGTGCCGCAAGGCTCGGTGCTGGGACCGCAGCCATTTGCAATATACATTAGATGAAGGAATTAAAAGTAACATTAGCAAATTTGGAGATGACACAAAGCTAGGTGGCAGTGTGAACTGTGAAGAGGATGCTATGAGGATGCAGAATGAGTTGGACAGGTTGGGTGAGTGGGCAGATGCATGACAGTTGCAGTATAATGTGGATAAATGTGAGGCAAGAATGGGAAATCAGATTATTATCTGAATGGTGTCAGGTTAGGAAAAGGGGAAGTACAATGAGACCTGGGCGTCCTAGTACATCAGTCACTGAAAGTAAGCATACAGATACACCAGGCAGTGAAGAAAGCTAATGCCATGTTGGCCTTCATAAAGAGAGGAGTTGAGTATAGGAGCAAAGAGGTCTTTCTGCACTTGACCTGAGACTCCTGGTGAGACCATACCTGGAGTATTGTGTTCAGTTTAGGTCTCCTAATTTGAGGAAGGACCTTTTTGCTATGGAGGGAGTGCAGCGTAGGTTCACGAGGTTAATTCCCGGGAAGGGGGGGTGGAGTCAGTCTACCCCATGACATAAAGGGGACAATTTGTAAAGTTTCATAGCCACAGGGAAGAACGATCTCCTGCGGTGTTCTGTCCTGCATCTTGGCGGAACCAGTCTGTTGCTGAAGGTGCTCCTCAGGTTGACCAGTGTGTCCTGGAGGGGGTGAGCTGGGCTGTGAGATATGGTGTGATGTGACTGGGTGGCATACAGGAGAAGCATCTCACTGTATCTCTGTACACCTGACAATAAATAGACTAACCTAACTGAAGAAATCTGGAACTTTTTCCCCATGAGCCTGTCGTTGCTAAGGGTCTTTCAAGTCTGAGATCATTGGATTTTTATTCCAAGGGCATAGGAGCAGAGAAGTTGTGACACAGATCAACCATGGAACAGAGAACAGTACAGCACAGGAACAGGCCCTTCGGCCCACAATATTTGTGCCGGGCATGATGCCAAGTTAAACCTGGTCTCAGCTGCCCGTACATGCTCCATATCCCTATATTTCCTGCACTTCCATGTGCCTGTCTAAAAGCCCTTAAATGCCACTATCGTATCTCTCTCCACGACCACCACCCCTGGCAATACCTTCCAGGCCCCCATTACTCTATGTAAAAGAAACATGACCCGCACCTCTCTGTTAAACCTTCCCTCTCTCACCTCATAGATGTGCCCTCTAGTGTTAGACACTTCCGCTCTGCAAATAATATTCTTACTGGCAGTGGGGTGTGCATCTGTGCCTCTCATAATTTGATATATAATTATATATAATCTAATCTAATCATGACTAAATTTCTGACTGGGGGCGGCAAGGTGGCGCAGTGGTTGAGTTGCTGCCTTACAGCGCCAAAGACCCGGGTTTGATCCTGACTACGGAGTTTGTACGTTCCCCCCGTGACCACGTGGGCTTTCACTGGGTGCTCCGGTTTCCTACCACACTCCAAAGACGTGCAGAGTTGTAGACAATAGACAATAGGTGCAGGAGTAGGCCATTCGGCCCTTCGAGCCAGCGCCACCATTTAATGCGATCATGGCCGATAACCCCCAATCAGTACCCCGTTCCTGCCTTCTCCCCATATCCCCTGACTCCTCTATTTTGAAGAGCCCTATCTATCTCTCTCTTGAAAGCATCCAGAGAACCTGCCTCCACCGCCCTCTGAGGCAGAGAATTCCACAGACTCACAACTCTCTGTGAGGAAAAAGTGTTTCCTCGTCTCCGTTCTAAAGGGCTTACTCCTTATTTTTACCCTGTTATGGGTTAATTGGCTTCGGTAAAAATTGCAAATTTCCGTAGTTTGTAGGATCGTGCTCGTGTACGGGGAGCAGTGGTCGGCACGGACTTGGTGGGCCGAAGGGCCTGGTTCTGCACTGTATCGGTAAATTAATTGAATTGATTGATGGAATAAGATTAAGGAGACAAGAAGCTCCTGCAGTTCCTATCAGCTTACATTCATGTATCTCATTCACGTAAAAACTATATCCCTATTTGTTTCACCGTTAATTATTTTCGAAGTGTAGTTACAGTCATGTAGGCGATTTGTGCTCAGCATGACCCTATAACAACAGTGAGCAGTTGCTGTGTTTGAGTAGTGATGCTTAATGTCGGCCAAGGCAGACACTGGCAAATCTCTCTAAACGTCTTGGGCAGTTAAGTGGCAAATGAACTTTAATCCTGACGAATGTGAGGGGCTATACCTTGCCCAATAAAACATAACCTCTCAAAAATAAAGAACAAAGGATAGAGGGGTTGAGATGAACAGGGGAAAAGAGTTGTTCAAAGTTACACCTGTGATGCCAATACATGTCAAAATTTAACTAGGCACCACAATTTACTTTTCAATGTAAACTATGGGGCAGCTGTGATCTTATGTTAAACATGTAAGATAATGGTGAGGCAATGCTACAGTATCTCACACACACACACTCACTCACACACACACACACACACACACACACACACACACACACACACACACACACACACACACACACACACACACACACACACACACACAGTCACGCACACACACACACAGTCACGCGCGCACACACACACACACACACACACACAGTCACGCACACACACACACACACACAGTCACGCGCACACACACACACACACACACAGTCACACACACACACACACACACACACACAGACACACACACACACACACACACAGACACACACACACACACACACACACACAGACACACAGACACACACACACACACACTCACACACACACACACAGTCACACACACACACACACAGTCACGCACACACACACACAGTCACACACACACACACAGTCACGCACACACACACGCGCACACACACACAGTCACACACACACACAGTCACACACACACACACTCTCACACACACACACACACACACTCACACTCACACTCACACTCACACTCACACACTCACACACAGTCACACAGACACAAAGTTGATAAGAATAATGTGAGTACTTGGAAGTTTTAGCTATCAAATACTTTTGGGCCATTTATGTCCATAAATTCTAGAAGCAGAATGAGGCCATTCGGCCCATCAAGTCTACTCCGCCATTCAATCATGGCTGATCTATCTTTTCCCTCTCAATCCCATTCTCCTGCCTTCTCCCCCCCCAACCCCTGACACCCGTACTAATCAAGAATCAATCTCCACCTTAAAAAATATCCATTGACTTGGCCTCCACAGCCTTCTGTGGCAATGAATTCCACAGATTCACCGCCCTCCGACTAAAGAAATTCCTCCTTATCACCTTTCCAAAGGTTTGTTCTTTAAAGGAAGTATTTAAAATTAGCAGTGGGCCTGGGGCGAGATAATCACAATTGCGAGCAAACGTATGCATGGCATTTGCAAGTCAGTTATTTTCTTTGTTCAGGAAGTGGTGAAAATGTGGAATGTGCCATTGCAGAAGCTGGATGAACATGAATTAAACGTATTTGAAACTAATTGGACATGTAAGGAGCAATAGAACAGAAAGAAATGACGAAAGTCTGAGATGGAGCAACTGGAGTAATGCTCAGAGTAATAAATATCACCCCAGGATAACAGCAAAACAAATGTGTAGATGCTGCTGCAAATCAGAAAATGATGAGTTATGCAATAGGTCAGGCAGCATCTGTGGAGCGAGAAACAGAGTTCACATTTCAGGATAGCGATTTTTTAATCAGAACTTAATGGCTATACCAGCCTATCTCTGCACTACAGCAGTTGTCAGATGATGCAAATCTTCCCCATTAATGGTCTCCTGACAATACAGCATGCCGTCACTATGGAGATGCTTGAACCTTGAGTAAAGCACAAAGTGCTGGAGGGGCTCAGCAGGTCAGGCAGTGGAGGGAATGGACAGGCGACGTTTCGGTTTGGGGTTCTTCTTCAGACTCCTTCTCTATGTTGCTCTCAGGGTAAAATGTTCTCCAATGGAGCACCATGTCCTCAATGTTGACTCTCCAACTGCACAGCACTCCCCCAGTGTTACCTTTCCGACATTGCAGCAATCTCTCAATATAGTTGCTCTTAATGGAGCAGTTCTCCATTAACTCTTGCAATGTTCCCCTAGCAGTGCTCCCCGTCAATGCTCTCTCTCCTTAGGAGGACATTACATCTCTACTACCATTCTCCAACAGTATACAGCATCACAGTCGCGGGACACCAAAGTAGACACCATATTATCTGAATGGTGGCCGATTAGGAAAAGGGGAGATGCAACGAAACCTGGGTGTCATGGTACATCAGTCATTGAAAGTAGGCATGCAGGTGCAGCAGGCTGTGAAGAAAGCGAATGGTATGTTAGCATTCATAGCAAAAGGATTTGAGTATAGGAGCAGGGAGGTTCTACTGCAGTTGTACAGGGTCTTGGTGAGACCACACCTGGAGTATTGCGTACAGTTTTGGTCTCCTAATCTGAGGAAAGACATTCTTGCCATAGAGGGAGTACAGAGAAGGTTCACCAGACTGATTCCTGGGATGGCAGGACTTCCATGTGAAGAAAGACTGGATAGACTCGGCTTGTTTGCGCCAGAATTTAGAAGATTGAGAGGGGATCTTATAGAGGCTTACAAAATTCTTAAGGGGTTGGACAGGCTAGATGCAGGAAGATTATTCCAGATTTTGGGGAAGTCCAGAACAAGGGGGTCACAGGTTTAAGGATAAGGGGGAAGTCTTTTAGGACCGTGATGAGAAAAATATTTTTCACACAGCGAGTGGTGAGTCTGTGGAATTCTCTACCACAGAAGGTAGTTGAGGCCAGTTCATTGCCTATATTTAAGAGGGAGTTAGATGTGGCCCTTGTGGCTAAAGAGATCAGGGGGTATGGAGACAAGGCAGGTACAGGATACTGAGTTGGATGATCAGCCATGATCATATCGAAGGGCCGAATGGCCTACTCCTGCACCTATTTTCTATGTTTCTATGTAGACACATACTGAAGAATCACCCATTACTGTCTTGGCGTTCCTTTAGTACTTCCCCTTTGACAGTGAAAACTCCCTTTGGACTGTAGAGATACAGGATGGAAACAGGCCCTTCGGCCCATCGAGTCCGCACCGACCAACAATCACCCTGTACACAAGCACAACTTACAATTTTTACTGAAGCCAATTAACCTACAAACCTGCACGTCTTTGGAATGTGGATCTTTCCTGGATCCAGCACACTGATGCAATTATAAAGAAGACACAATAGCGACTCTACTTCCTGAAAAGATTACGGAGATTCGGCATGCAAAAGAGGATTCTCTTGAACCTCTACAGGTGCACAGTAGAGAGCATACTGACTGGTTGCATCGTGGCCTGGTTTGGCAACTTGGACGTCCAGGAGCGGAAAAGACTGCAAAAAGCTGTGACCACTGCCCCGTCCATCACCGGCTCTGACCTCCCCACCGTCGAAGAGATCTATCGTAGTCGCAGCCTCAAAATGGCAGCCAACATCATCAAAGACCCACACCACCCTGGCCACACACTCATTTCACCTATTGCCACCGGGAAGAGGGCACAGGAGCCTGAAAATGGTCACGTCCAGGTTCAGGAGCAGCTTCTTCCTTCGTGTTATTAAACACGACAACAAATAAACTCTGAACTACAACAAACTATTACTATTATTGCACTATATTTGTTATTTATTGAGATTGAATATGTGTGTACACACACTGAACTTTTTTTTTTTCTCCCGTTATGTACTATGTTTACATAGTCTGTTGTGCTGCAGCAAGCAAGAATGTCATTGTCCTATCTGGGACACATGAGAATAAGACACCCTTGACTCTTGAAACCGGAGCACCGGGAGAAAACCCACGTGGTCACGTGGAGAACGTACAAACTCCGCACAGACAGCACCCGTAGTCAGGACCGAACCCGGGTCTCTGGCGCTGCGAGGCAGCAACTCTACCCCTGCGCCACCGCGCCGCCTCCCATTGCTACTTCATGCAACATCTCTCAGCGGTCTTCCTCTGGTACCCTCAGTACTGCCCCTCTGGTCAAAGCGATCAAGGCTGCTGATGGGGTTTCCGTGAGGAATGTCGACTGATGAGTGATGGTTGAGGAATGTCGTGGAGTACGGCTCTCCGTTTACCGGAATCTTGCCTATTCAATGAGTTAGGAATCTGATGGGCATGGAGTATAAATCAGCGAACAACGCGCGTAGAAACGAGACAGTCTTTTATATGCTCCTGGGGAGTAGGGAAATCAGACATTGTGCAAAAACAACTTTCGGGAACCACAAGCATTTGAAAATTACCTGTGCTTCTTACTCACTTCCTCCTGACAGTATGTCATGGGCATGGAATGGAATGTAGTATGTTTTTAGTTTGTTTCTGCTCGGGAAATTAGAGCTGGATTTGAACAGCAGTCTGCGGGGAAATGCTTCGACCTTGGTCTCCGTTAATAGCCAGCCACTTGTCTTTTTTTAACCTTTTTTTTTTCTCTCTCTCTCTCTCTCTTTCTCTCTCAGTTTATTGATGTTCCGTGCTTGGACTTTCTAAAGGCCTTTGTTAAAATAACAGAGCAGACATGAGCAAAATTTGAACTCATAATATTATACGGGCAGTGGCAGGGTGGATTCAGAATTGGCTGTGGATCAGAAACTGGAGCAGCGGTGGGCGGTTGTTTTTCAGACTGAGAGAGGTGTACAATTGTGTTCCCCTGAGTCCCCATTACGAATCGCGTCTCTTCTGATTATAAATGAATAAACTGCACTTAGTACCCAAGGCATCATTTCAAATTTTACAGGTGACATGAAGCTCATAGTAAACAATGGAGATGATAAAATAGACTGCGCAGACTGGTGAAACGGCAGATGGCACAAGTATTTTAATGCAGGAAAGTGTGAAGTGATCTATATCAGTCAGAAGGAAGATAAGGAGCAAATTAAACTAAATGGTACGGTTTTAAATATAGTTGCCAGGAACAGTGAGCTAGAGATGTATGTACTCAAATCTGTGAAGGTGGCAGAATAGGTTGAGAAGGCTGTCAAAGAGGTTCGTGGGTTCTTGTGCTTTAATAACAGAGATGCAGCGTACAAGTTATATTTATCCTTTAGAAATTACTGGTTAGGTCTCAGGTGGAATGCTATCGTCACTGCCAGGTCCCACACTAAGGCAATGTCAAGAGGGCATCACAGAGGCACAGTGGGCAGAGCTGCTGCCTCACAGCGCCAGAGACCCAGGTTCGATCCTGACCTCGGCTGCTGTCTGTGTGGAGTTGGCACGTTCTCCCTGTGAAACTCCAGTCTCTCCCCACATCCCAAAGATGTGCCGGTTTGGCGGTTAATTGGCTTCTGTACATTTTAACCTGTCCCTAGTATGTAGGATAGAACGTGTGTATGGAGTGATCGTTGGTTGGTGCGGACTCAGTGCGCCAAAGGGCCTGTTTCCATGCCGTGCAGCACCTGTGGTCAGGATCGAGCCTGGGTCTGTGGTGCGATGAGGCAACAACTCCACCACCACTTTGCCGCTCCAGCTTGAATGTATTTGAAGGATTTTGTGCTGCCAGACTGGTGGTATCTCTTGTCAGCGTATTAACGTACCTGTTAGCGGTCCATGACACAAGAAAGTAATAACCAGGAAGGCAGGAATCACTCGGCCCAGTAAGCCATGAGCTTTGTGCTGGGTTTGAAGTCTTGATCTTCAAATATAATTTTCCTCATAGTCAAATAAAAGGCCCCTAAATAAAACAAACACTCACAGAAGTTGGGGTGAGAAATGAGTGTGGTTAACAAAGTGCTGGAGTAGCTCAGCGAGTCTGGCAGCATCCCAGGGGAACATGGACAGGCAGTGTTTCAGCAATCTGAAGAAGATCTGAAATCCCACCTATCCACGTTCGGCTGTGGAGGCCAAGTCGATGGATATTTTTAAAGTGTAGATTGGCCCCATAGCAGAAGCGTCCACGTCGCGGGGCTGGAAACTGGAAGTATCTACCTGTGTCTGTAATTCTGCCACCACCATCATCTATTGCAACAAGTGATGGCTCCCACTGATTGTCGCCGGGATCCTGCGTCCTTCTCAGGATGAACGATGACAGTGAGGTCAACATTTGAAACATGGAGGATGGACACGAAAGAAGAAGAGGAAGAAAAGTGGAGATTGATGGATTCTCGAGTAGTAAGGGTGCCGGGGGGTTATGGGGAGAACACAGGAGAATAGGGTTGAGAGGGAAATATAGATCATACATGATTGAATGACAGAGTAGACTTGATGAGCCAAATGACCTAATTCTACTCCAAGAATTGATGAACCTCGTGGGTGACCCGCTGAGGTACTCCAGCACGCTGTGTCTACTTTTGGTAAACCAGCACCTGCAGTTTCCAGTGTGAATAGACAGTTAGTTAAAGGTAGTGATGAGTGCTGTTTTACAGGTTGGCAGACTGTCTTCAGAGGGAGCTTCTCATTAGTATTGTATAGTGCTAGGGAGGAATTAAATACCATCAACATCACCAACGAATTAGTAGCATGAAAAATAATCGGGAAAAGACTAACATAGTGTCAAGAAAACAACCTCTCCTTCAATGTCAGAGAAACGAATAAGCTTGTTATCGACTTCAGGAAGTGGGGTGGAGCCACACTTATAGAGTCATAGGCCTGTTTCCACGCTGTATCACTCTATCGGCCCAACTTGCCCACACCGGTCAACATGTCCCAGCTACACTACTTCCATCTAACCGCGTTTGGCCCATATCCCTCCGAATCTGTCCTATCCCTGTGTCTGTCTAACTGTTTCTAAAATGTCGGGGTAGTCCCTGCCTCAGCTACCTCCTCTAGCAGCTTGTTCCATACCCCCACCACCCTATGTGTGAAAGGCATGTGTGGAGTGCATGCCCCAGTCTGTATCGTTAGCATGGAGCAAACACAGAACAGTGTCACACAGTAATGGACCCTTCGGCCCGCAACGTATGTGCCAAACATGATGCCTGAGCAAACAGATCTCGGCTGCCTGAACATGATCCATATCCCTCTATTCACTGCACTTCCAGTGTGTTTCCATGGGTTCACTCTCAGAAAGGCTGGTCTGACGTCTATGACCGTGACTGTGGGCACAGGCGCACCCACTACTGACCTTCACTGGAGGATCTGGATGGAGGCGACGGCTGGAGGCCCTGCGGCAGCCTGGGGCTCGCCTGGATCTGGTGCCGCTCCACGAGACCCGGACTGGACTTTGAAAATGGTGCCAAAACCCGGCGACTCTTGCAAGCGGTCTCAGTAGACTATTCCTTTGCATTTTGTACTTATCGAGGATGGCAATACTTTACTGAACTGTACGCAAAAACAGAATGCCACTGTGCGTCTATACATGTGATAATAAAGAACCATTGTCCACTGTCCACCGACCCCTCTGTTCAGAGAGGACATACAATGCTTGGGCTTGCTGTGGAAGAATCTGTTCTTGCCAGCGATGCTACCAAGCACTGCTTTGAAAGCCGTTGTAGCCTGTTATCCTTGACACTCTCAATGGGTGTTCAGTTCAGTCTAATATTGTCACGTGTACCGAGGTACAGTGAAAAGCATTTATTTGTGTCCTACCAATTCAAAGGAAAGGCTATACATGAATACAATTTGGGCTGTACAGTAACCCAGCGGTAGAGCTGCTGCCTGACAGCGCCAGAGACCCGGGTTCGATCCCGAGCACGGGTGCTGTCTGTGCAGAGTTTGGCAGCAATGGCGGTCACGGTGGCGCAGCGGTAGAGTTGCTGCCTGAAAGCGAATGCAGCGCCGGAGACCCGGGTTCGATCCTGACTACGGGTGCTGTCTGTCCGGAATTTGTATGTTCTCCCCGTGACCTGCGTGGGTTTTCTCCGAGATCTTCGGTTTCCTCCCACACTCCAAAGACGTGCAGGTTTGTAGGTAAATTGGCTTGTTAAATGTAAAAATTGTCTCTAATAGTGGGTGTAGTATAGTGTACGTGTGCGGGGATCGCTGGCCGGCGAGGACCCGGTGGGCCGAAGGGCCTATTTCCGCGCTATATCTCTAAGCTAAACTAAACTAAACTCAACCCTCAAATCTC
Source organism: Okamejei kenojei (assembly GCA_035221665.1). Taxonomy (NCBI): domain Eukaryota; kingdom Metazoa; phylum Chordata; class Chondrichthyes; order Rajiformes; family Rajidae; genus Okamejei; species Okamejei kenojei. The sequence continues at coordinate 30,760,466 of CM069158.1, read as the reverse complement.
TGCCTGATGGTGTGTCTGCCTAAATGCCTCCTAGTTGTTCTTGTCCGAGATAGTCATTCAGCGTGGAAACAGGACATTGGCCTAATTTGCCATGCCAACCAAAATGCCCCATCTACTCTGCGTTTGACCCATATCCTTCTCAACATATCCTATCCATGCATCATACTGAAACAGATGCTTCTGTGAGTATAATACATCGGTGCGTGCAACCCTAGTTTGTGGATCAGCCCTCTAAATATCAACACTACTCCTAGATGGCCGTGAGGAGGATTTTGTAACATCAACTGGACTTGATTTACTTCTTCTGTGTCCAAATGGATACTACAAGGATTAGTGATGGGCCTTCAGTCATTCACGGTGTAAATAGTGGAAAATACATTGCACAATAAGCCCACGTTAGCCGATGATGAAAATCTGAGCGACGTGAGGAAGATGCAAATGGATATAAAGAGCGTGAACAGCAGATGGAGGATAATGTGCGAAAATGTTATTCGCAGGCAAAGGAACTAGTAAATATTTGCGTTCAAAAGGAATTTAGTGTTTGGTTGAAAGCAAACACGAATATCTCGCAAGCTGCTATCACAGGCGCTTTATATAAAGGGGTTGAACCACAAAAGTGGGGAAGATTTGGTGAGATTGTGTAGACCTTTGTTGGAGGCTTAATGGAGGGTGTAGATTATTATGGACATTATGGGGATAGACCAGCCATGAACGAATGGCAGAGTAGACTTGGTCAAAGAGCTTTACTGCGTGGAAACAGGCTCTTTGGCCCAACTTGCCAATACTGGCCAACATGCCCCATCTGCACTAGTTGGGAACCGAGGGATACGCTGAGTCCATTATAAGAGTAAAATATTCAAGAAGGAACTGCAGATGATGGAAAATCGAAGGTAGACAGAATTGCTGGAGAAACTCAGCGGGTGAGGCAGCAACTATGGAGCGAAGGAAATGGGCAACGTTTCGGGCCGAAACCCTTCTTCAGACTGACGTGGGGGGGGGGGGGGGGGGGGGGGAGAAGTAAGGAAGAGGAGGAGCCAGAGGGCTGAGGGAGAGCTGAGAAGGGGAGGAGACAGCAAGGGCTACCGAAAATTGGAGAAGTCAATGTTCAGGCCACCGGGATGCAGACTGCCAAAGCGGAATATGGGTGCTGCTCCTCCAGTTTCCGGTGGTGCTCACTCTGGCAATGGAGGAGGCCCAGGACAGAGAGGGCGGATTCGGAATGGGAGGGGGAGTTGAAGTAAAACAGTAAAACTACCCTTGTGCCGGGTCTACAACCATCCTGAGAAGCCTGCAGTATCACACCTGGAGCTCGCTGTTAAAGGCTGTAACATGCACGTTAGTGTGTCTGGGACAGTGAAATCTCCACTCATTGCCTGCCCCCCTCTCCTCCCCTTCATTACTGGCGACCTCCTCACTTGGCAGGCGCCTCTTAAACTACAATCATGATTCCATTTCTTTCTTTCTCGAAAAAATGAATTATTTAATTTTATTTCCTATCAAAAACATTTGGGGCTAGGACTTTATACCTAGCAGCGCATGAGAATGAGGGGTGATCTTATAGAGGTGTGCAAAGTCATGCGAGATATAGATCGGGTAGACGCACAGAGTCTTTTACCCAGAGTAGGTGAATCGTGAACCAGAGGACATGGGCTTAAGGTGAGGGGGGATAATTTATTGGGAACATGAGGGGTAACTTCTTTATACAAAGGGTGGTGGGTGTATGGAAAGAGGCAGTTGAGGTAGGTACCGCCGCAATGTTTAAGATGCATGGATAGGACAGGTTTAGAGGCTTTGGGGGCAAAATTGGCATTCGTACCTGTAAACAGCCAATGTCACCAACAAAGCCCGGGATGTTCTAAGGGCTGTACACAGGGGGCTGAAGCTGATATTCTGCAGCAGAGCTCAGGAATTGGAGACACGCTTTGAAACAACTTAAATTGCGCAGTGTTTTAATTGGACTGAGCTGATGGTAGAGCTGTTGAAGTGGCACAGGCGGTGAGTCATCTGTTAGGCTGTGTTGTGTCTGGGACTTTCATCTGAGTTAAAAAAAAAAAAAATCCACTAATTTCTTGCAGATGGGATTTTGCGTGCTGGCCCCTTCTTGACCCACGGAGCTTTTCTAAACCCAAACCCTCCCTATCTCTGACCCGACCTTAAGGGGTTGGACAGGCTAGATGCAGGAAGATTGTTCCCGATGTTGGGGAGGTCCAGGACAAGGGGTCACAGCTTAAGGATAAGGGGGAGATCCTTTAAGACCGAGATGAGAAGGACTTTTTTCACACAGAGAGTGGTGAGTCTCTGGAACTCTCTGCCACAGAGGGTAGTTGAGGCCAGTTCATTGGCTATATTTGGGAGTGAGTTGGATGTGGCCCTTGTGGCTAGGGGGATCAGAGGGTATGGAGAGAGGGCAGGTACGGGATACTGAGTTGGATGATCAGCCATGATCATATTGAATGGCGGTGCAGGCTCGAAGGGCTAAATGGCCTACTCCTGCACCTAATTTCTATGTTTCTATGTTTCTATTTTTTCTCCCGTTATGCACTATATGTACATATTCTGTTGTGTGCTGCAGCAAGCAAGAATTTCATTGTCCTATCTGGGACACATGACAATAGAACACGCTTGCCTCTTCCCTTGACCCACAGCATGGATTGAAATCATGCGTATTTTGTTTTTATCCACAGACGGGATAGCAGGCAGCAAAAAAAGCTCCTCGATATCACGATTTGGTTTGGGAACTGCTCAGCCCAGGGCTAGAAGGCTCTGCATAGAGTAGTGCGTTCAGCCGAACACACTATGGGAACTACACTCGCCCCTCTGCAGGAACTATACATCAGAAGGTGCAACTCCATAGCCAACAAGATGATGGGAGACCCCTTCCACCCCAGCAACGGGCTGTTCCAGCTGCTACGGTCAGGCAAACGCCTCTATTGCCGTGCCGTGAGAACGGAGCTGATGAGAAGGAGTTTCTTCCCAGAGGCCATTAGGTCTGTAAACTCGTATCTCTCCAGGGACTAACTTTACTGTACCATTCTACTGTTGCTTGGTGTCTTTTTAAAATTGCTGTTTTTTTCCTTTTTCTTCCCTCCCTCCCACAATTATGTAATATGTGAATATGTGATTCTGTTCCATTCTGTTTGTAGTTTGTTGGTTTGTTTTTGCACAAAGTCCGCAAGCATTGCCACTTTTCATTTCACTGCACATCTCGTATGTGTATGTGACGAATAAACTTGACTTGACTTGACAAAAAAGCTCCTCACTGTACCTTGGTACCCGTGACAATAAACTAAACTAGTAAGATTAAACGAGAACTTACCAGTTTGATGTTTGATCCTTATTTTATGAGGAGTTACTATGTGGGATTTCGTGAAGACCCCGCCAGCACGCATGCGTGACATTCTTCAAAGCAGCGTGTGGAATCACAGGTAACAACAATGACTGAAGATAGTAAGATTTAAGAGACCTTATGATAGAGGGTTGGGAGCGGAGGGTATGAAATCCCCCATCGTAACTCCTCATAAAATAAGGATCAAACTTCAAACTGGTAAGTTCTCATTTAATCTTACTATTTTACTTCGGAGTCACGCGAGTGACTTCGTGAAGATTTCAAAGCTCTGTGATTCCATGCCCTGGACCACATCCATGCTCACACACTGCCGTAATTACTGATGGGGAAGTATGTTAACGTATTACAAACTTGAACAAGCTGAAAAATAATAACGTATTTGTTAATACAAACAATAAACCCCTGAACTTGGGGACAAACGTTTAGGGAACAGCACTTAAAACTGACTCCGCAAACGTTGCGGGAGCGGCGACAGGTTTGTTATAAAAACGCTGAAATGTAGTTTCACTGACCCAGCCCGCTGTTGCGAGGACATGATCCATGTGTACCTCCATGGTCCTCTGATGTAGATGCAGCCCTGGTAGAATGAGATTTTAAAATGTTAGTGTCTATTCCTGCTGCACCGAATACCACCCTGAGCCACCTGGAGATAGTCTGCACTGTCACCCTGTGATGTGGGTTCTCATGGCTGATAAACAGACCCGTCTCCATATTCCTGATGGTGTGTGTGACATTAATATGTCGGATATAGGTGGCTATACAGAGTCTTACATCAACGGGATATGCTAGGAATTCCATTTTCAGTCCTGCAGTCCCAGGTCTGTGTTGTTTAAGCAACTCATCTATAAAGAAAGTCACTTTTTTGGGGGTCGAGACCATTCTATCCAGTTTTAGTTTCTGTAGAGTCTGGACCCGTTGTGCTGTGGTCAGTGCCATTAACATCACCACTTTGAAGGTGAGTTAGTCCAATGGTAAATCCGTCATAGGCGACCAGCCTATGGAGTAGGGTCAACACCACCCCTATATCCCAAGTAATATAATATCATGGTCGGGGAGGGTTGGAATTGAATATACCCCTCATAGTTTGGATACCAGCTGGTGAGATCCCACTCCAATGTTGAGATAGGATGACAGTGCACTCCTGGCACTGTTTATGGCACTGTAACTGAGGGCCTCATCATAATGAAGGCCCGCGAGGAATTCCAGCACATTGGAGATCGTAGCAGAGTTGTAGGTGGTCTTGGTCCGACTACAGAAGGCCTCCCATTTCCTTATGTGGGTGAGGTACTGCTTCCTTGTGGACTCTCTGCACGATGCTGTTATGATGTCCATGGTTTTTGATGACAGCCCGAATTCCAGTAGTGGCCTCTTCAGAACCTGCAAGCCAACAGGTTCAGATGACCATGGCACGGATGATTCTCCTGTTATGGGATTGGTCACCAATTTGGGCATTTGGTAACCTGTGCCCATGGTTCTTTTATCATGTTGAGGACCACCGGGTACCATGGTTGTGTGGGCCAGTCGGGTATTATCAGTATACCTGTTGCAGAATCTAGTTGAATTTTCTGCAACCCGACTGATGAGGCAGAATGGGGGAAATGTATAGAAAAACCATTTACCCCAATGTAGCGAGAATGCGTCCATCGCCACTGCCCCAGGATCTGGTTCCCGAGAGACATATGTTGGTATCTGATGGTTCAACCTGGACGCAAAGAGGTCGATATCTGGTGTTCCATATTTGGCTATAATTTTAGCAAATATTTGAGGGTTCAACATCCACTCTATGTTGTCATTAAATACTCGTGACCTGGTGTCCGCCACTGTATTGAGCTTACCCGGAAGGTACGTAGCTGATATCCAAATATATCTTTCAATACACCAGAGCCAAATTAAATTTGCCAATTCATCACAAGACATTGACTTGATACCACCCATATGGTTTAAATACGCCACCATAGTGGTATTATCTATTTGAAGACGGACATGCGTATGATGCAGATTAGTGCAGTAAGCCCGCAGCCCGTGAAATGCTCACAGCATTTCCAAATAGTTTATACCTTGTGATTAAAGAAGAGTAGACTCGTGCAAATCCCATCTGCCACCACAACTGGAAGTAGTGTCGGTAGCTCCCCAACCCTGGGCGCTTGCGTCAATTTGTAACACAACTGATGGGTTTGATATAATGATGGGATTAAAACAATCACAAACAATGCTAATCCACCATTGTAGCTCAATTTTCGCCTTGTTTGGCAGCTGCATAGTCCTGTCAAAATGTCCAGCATTTGCTTTTAATGCTGAGATTTTTGCTCTTTGCAAGTTTTGATAGTGTAATGGGCCAATTTGTTCAGTTGGAAATGTAGCTACAAGCTTCCCAATCACCTTAGCAGCATGTCTAATAGTCGGTTTCCTGGCGCAAGCAAGGTTGTTACATGCCTCTATTATGTCTGTTGCTTTGCTCCCTGGGATAGTGACAATCATATGATTGGTGTTAATTGTGAATCCCAGATAGACCATAACCACAGAAGGGTTCAACTTAGATTTGTCTGGATGGATGACAAACCCTAGTTTCTAGAATAATGTTTTGGTAGCTGTTACTGCTAATTTAGTTAATTCCAAAGTTTTTCCCACAATTAAGATGTCATCTAGATATGCCATGACTATGTGGTTTTGTCTTCTTAGAGATGCCAATACTGGTTTTAGAATTTTGGTAAATAACCTGGGGGCTCTTGTAAGCCCATTAGGTAGGGCTTTGTATTGCCATAGTTGCCCCATCCAGACAAATTTTAAGTATTTCCGGTGATGTTTCCGTATTGGTACTGAATAGTATGCATCTTTTAGGTCGATGCAGGCCATGAAGCACCCTCTGGAAATCAGTTGCTTAGCCGTTTCAAATGTCTCCATCTTGAAATGGGTATATTCTACAAAGGTATTCAAGTGGGTTAAATCAATTATGATACGACATCCATCATCTTTTTTGGTTTTAGGTAAAGATGTTAGATACAAACTCAAGAGGTTCATGTGTCGTTTTCTCTATTACCCCCTTGGCGTATAGCCTTAATAATTCCGCATGTCCTTCCACTTTTTCTTTGTGAGAAAGTGCAAATTTCCGGTTAGGTACATGTTGAGCTGGGGGAAGGTGTCCATTTATGAATTCAATCTCATAACCCTGAATACTTTGTAATATAAATGTATCTGAAGTTATAGAACCCCATGCATCCCAGAATGCACGCAACCTCCCTCCTACTTGTGAGGTTATACATGCAGCACTCCCAAGGGAACCAGACCCCCTTACCTCCATGGTTACCGGCGGGGCTTGATGTTCTGGGCTTTTGTGGCTCATTGTGTTGCTGGAATGTGGGGTTGGCGCATCTTCCATGCTCTTGGCCCTGCCCTAAAAAAGGCTTTTGTTGATAGGGTGCGGCCGGTGGATAGGTTCTGGTTGCCCTGTCGGGTTGAACCCGAGGCCTGTTAGATGCGTAAGGATGCTGTCTGCGATACGCCGGTGGCCTGCTCGAGGATGGTGGTTTCATCAACACGACCGCTTTTGCCTCCTCGTCCAGGTCTTTTACCTGTTTTGGCAGGTCTTCACCGAACAGCTGTCTCGGTGGCGGCGTAGCAGAAGCTTTACACAAACCCGCGAATTTTGGGTTGAGAGTTGGGCGGATGGAGCTCTTGCAAAAGCAGTTTATTTCATACTGTGTATTGTACAGCAGCGCTAGTGCATCCTGCTGCTCCTCCGTCATGTCCGTCCCGTCTATGGACCTGGCAAAGGCAGTAATGCCTGAGGTCAACAATTTCAGGGTTTTCTGAATTTTCAATTCCTGGGCCCTGATCCCGGGACTGATGTTACCCCAGATGGGTGTGTTGATGGTCGGGACATTGAGCGCCACACAATTACCCGGAGCTTTGTACTTGTTTGTAGCCTCCGTAAGCACCTGTTCCTGCAGCTGGTGTGTGGTTAAGTAATTGATGCTGGCTGCAAGTTTGGGCTGAAGAGGTTGCCCCGATTGTGCTGGTTGGGCGAATTTTGATACTACCTCCAGTAGTTCCTCTTCAGGCATCTCTGGCAACACCGGTTCTTGCACCAACCCCTCTTCAAAGTCAGCTAACGGCTGACTTCTGGCACTCCCTATTGACGAGGGAGAGATACTTGGTATTCTGCTTTAGACGGTGATGTGGAGAGATAAAGAACCATGAATGAAAGATATGCAAAAAAGTATCAATGATAGGGACACCCATTGTAAACTGTTTGTGGTGTGAGAGAAGCTAATGCGACTAGGGTCCAGGGCCCGAGGGCTGAGGGAGAGGTGGGAAGGGAAGGAGACAGCAAGGGTTAACAGAATTGAGAAAATTCAATGTTCAAGCCCAAAGGGGCCATGTGACCGCCGCCGCTATCTGCGGACGGCAAGTCGACCTCCCCAAGTTCTGGTGAACAATTGGGGCTTCTACCATCGGTCCGCACCTCGTCGAGGTGATGTCTCGGGAACCTAGGTAGGTAGACGCTGCCTGCCGCTCCTGCGGGGCTACACGACTCCCGCGCGAATTTGCCGCTTGTCCGCGATCTTCCGGACTGAAGCGGTCCGCCTGTCTGGTACGACTGCAGCGGTGATGAGTCGGTGCCAGCCGCCTCAGCGGGGCTCCCCGATAGCCGCGCGGGCTTGCCGCCAGTCCCGGTCATACGGGACTGATGCGACGTAAAGTCGCTGCCAGCCACTACTGCGGGGCCACACGACTTGTACGTACTACCACCGGCCTGCGATCTGGCGGACTGTGCCGGTGGTGAGTCGGTGCCGGCCGCTGCAGCGGGGCTACTTGACTTTGGTGCGGTTATTCCCCCGGTCCGCCCTCTGGTGACCTGTAATAGAGGGGAAATGGAACGTGCCGTTGAAGTAGGCACAAGTTTACGCACCTTTTTACCGCTGGCCCGGTGCTGTTCGGGGGTGAAAGCGGTAGAGAGTCAGGGTCTTGCCAACCCTGATCCCCGCGCGGGCCTCCTACCAGTGCGCAGCTCCCTGGCCGCGGTGGAGAGTCGGGTCCTGCCGACTGAACAGGGCTCCCCGACTTCCGATTTCTTTTCCCGGCCCGCGGTGCGGGTGCTGCCGGTGTAGCGGGCAGCTCCGGGGTTTGCGGCCGCTGACTCCTGTCCGAAGTCCCGCGGTCCTTGGAGGCATGCTTCGATGCCTTCATTCTGGTCTTCCTGTCCATCGTTTCTGTAAGCAAATAAGTCTACTACAGAAGCTAACCAACTCAAGGTTAGTATAACTTACCTGAGGGCCTTTTTGAAGCTGGAGGAGGGAGCGCACTCCCCCCTCCAGCTGTCGACTGCAAATGCGAGCGACGATATGTCGCGCATGCGTGCTGGCGGGGTCTTCACGAAGTCACTCACGTGACTGTGAGGTAAAATATCTAGCTAAAGTAACTAAGGGTCAGAGAGAGAGAGACTCCGTGATTCCTGAAGCTTCTCTAAACTTGAGCCCTCCCTGACCTCCAGATCTGACCCTGAACCTTCCCTGACCCTGCCACCAAAACTCTCACCCTGACGTGTATGAAATTATGAGAGGAATAAATGTAATAATTTTTTATTTTTAAGATTTAATAGAAATCTGAGGGGTAACTTTTTCACACAAAGGGTGGTGGGTGAATGGAACAAGCTGCCAGAGGAGGTAGTTGAGTCTGGGACTATCCCAATGTTTGAAAAACAGGTAGACAGGGTGGAGGGATATGGGCCAAGCACAGGCAGGTGGGACGAAGTGTAGCTGGGACATGTTGGCTGGTGCGGGCAAGTTGGGCCGGAGGGCCTGTTTCCACACTGCTTCACTCCATGACTCGTGATTCTTTATTCTCTGACCTTCAAGACCACATCATGACTCACAATCCCTTCCCAACACCTCCCCCCCCCCCCCCCCCCCCAACCTCCATTCAGCCTCCTCACTCATCCTGGTTCCCTCCAGAAACCCAATGACCGACTTGGGGCTGCAGTCGAGTTTCTGCTTTACAGCGCCAGAGACTCGGTTTCGATCCTGACCATCGGTGCTGACTGTACAGAGTTTTTGTACGTTCTCCCTGTGACCTGCGTGGATTTTCTCCAGAATGTTTCTAAACCTCCAAACACTCCAAAATCGTACAGGTTTGTAGGCTAACGGGGTTGGTAAATTGTCCCCAGTGTGTTTAGGATAGTGTTAGTATGTGGGGATCGCTGGTCAGCGCGGACTCGGTGGGCCAAAGGGTCTGTTTGGGCGCTGTATCTGTGAAACTAAGACGTCTTCCCGAACCCTTGCCCACCACAGATTCCCCACTGACCCCTCCCTCCCCAACCTTGGACCTGTCTGTGCATCGTGCTCCATTGCTGATATATGATCCGTTCCTGGTGCTTCATTCTTGCGATGCCATAATCATAGAGCAATACAGCACGGAAACAGGCCCTTCGGCCCAACCCGTCCATGCCAACCAAGTTGCTTAATCAAGCTACTTCCACCTGCCTCCGCCTGGCCCATATCTCCCCAATCCTGAACTATACATGTTTCTACCTGCATCATTAATCCCCTCCCTGAACCCTGGTAGACCCACCAAAACCATCCTTGTGCCTGGACATCTCCTTGCAGCCACCCCCCCCCCCCCCCCCCCCCCCCCCCCCTCTCTCCGCCCAAACCCTTCAATCAGTAGAAACAAGGAACTTTAGGTGCTGGTTTAAACCAAAGACAGACACAGGGATGGTTTTAGTGCTGGTGTAACTGCTGGTTAGGCAGCATCTCTGGAGAAAAAAGACCGGAGATGTTTCACGTCGGGACCTTTTCAGACTGGAAAGGTCCTCAATCACCTTAGTCTTCCTGCTAGTTTCACTGTTTGCATCCATATATCACCTCTTCCACAGCCAACAATGGACCATTGTGGGCTCCACCTTTCCCCGGTCATCGTTGCCGGCTCTGATTTTCATACCTCTAGTTTCCCTCTCCCCTGCCTCTCAGTCTAAAGAAGGGTTCTGACCCGAAACTCCAAGTTAGTTCATAATTTGATAAGTTATAAGAGCGGAATTACATTCAATCCGCTAAGTTTGCAACAATTAAGAAACATTTGGACATTCAGAGGGAGAGAGCTGGAAGAGCGGTGGGGGCAGGGTCAACGTCTGGTTAAGTGATAGGTGGATACAGGTGAGCAGGGTTGTTCGGTTGACGGATGGGTAGACAAAGGCCAGAGAAGTAAAGGAGACAAAAGGGTGTCAGGTAAGGAGAGAAGGGAATGAAATTAGAGGAGGGTATATAGGTGGAAAAGGGGGGGCGGGGGGGGGGGGTTGGATTAGTGTACAAAATCACGAGAGGAATATATCGGGCAGACGATCTATTCTGTATTGTCCAGAACAGGGGAATCGGGGACCAGACAACACAGGTCCAAGGTGAGTCGGGAAAGATTTTAAAAGATCCTGAAGGGGTAACATTTTTACACAAATGGTGATATAAGTGTCTGGAATGAGCTGCCGGAGGTGGTTGTTGAGGCAGGTACCATCGCAACGTTTAAGAAACATTTAGACAGATACATGGATAGGATGGATTTAGAGGGATATGGGGCAAAAGCAGGCAGGTGGGACAAGTTTAGATGGGGCACGTTGGTTGGTGTGGGCAAGTTGGGTCGAAGGGCCTGTTTCCACGCATGTATCACTCTGACTAGGATAGTGGTGCACATTGGGGGTGTGGGGGGGGGGGGGGGGAAGAGGGGGCATAAGAGGGGGTGTTACTGTTGATGCCATTGGGTTATAAGCTACCCGCTGCATGGGGTTAACTGGACTGTGGCTGTACGGAGGGATTTGGGGATTCAGCCGCCGACTGTTTACCGCTTGGTCCCACCACTGGCCGAACGGATAGGGGGAATTTCAGGCTCTTCCTGCCCTGGGAATTATCGGTCTCGCGGGCACGTCAGAGACACAGAGCCCACGCGTTGTGGCCGTTCTGGGTCCTTCGACGCTCACTGCAAACTCCTTCCAGAAAATTCCTCAGGTTTCTGGAAACTTCATTAACTGATCGAAGCATTGGCCAAGAAGCGCTGGGCAAAGCAGCCAAGCTCCCAGCTAAACGCTCAGGAATCTCTGGCACGGACTGAGGCAGACTAGGTTTCAGAAAGGTTTCGCAGATGCTCTAGAAGCACTAGAAGCACTAGATTCACCTTCATTTTCCAATCCTCTTCCTCCTCCATTCAAATTGCTTCAGATATTAAATATATCCGTTCCTCTCCAGTCCCCCCCCCCCCTGTTTTGGCCTACGCTGCCTCAAATCTTACGCCGAGTTGAGTTGAGGAGTTTATTGTCACGTGCACCGAGGTACAGTGAAAAGATTTTGTTGCGTGCTAACCAGTCAGCAGAAAGTCAATACATGATTACAATCGAGACATCCACAGTGTACAGATACATGATGAAGGGAATAACGTGAATAACGTTTGTTGCAAGATAACACCAGTAGGCAAGATCATCTCTGACCCCTCTCACCCTGGCCACAAACTCTTTGAATCACTTCCCTCTGGAAGGCGACTCCGGACTGTCAAAGCTGCCACAGCCAGACATAAACACAGTTTTTATCCGCGAGTAGTTGCTCCACTTAACAGCCAAAAATCTGTAGCCTCCCTTTTATCTGGCATTTTGTTGGTTCACGTGCTTAATCAATGGTGTTTTATCATTATTGTCTTATTATTATTAATGTTTAGCGTTTTCTGAGTCATTCGTAACTGTCACTGTATGTCATCTTGTTACTTGTGGGCAGAGCACCAAGGCAAATTCCTTGTATGTTAATACTTGGCCAATAGACTTACTTACTTACTTACTAAAGTCAGATTGAAGATAGTCCGAGGGTCTCCAATAAGGTCTGTAGTAGTTCAGGACTGCTCATCCAGAACCAGGGGCCGCAGTTTTAAAATAAAGGGGAGGTCATTTAAGACTGAGGTGAGAAAAAACGTTTTCACCCAGAGAGTTGTGAATTTGTGGAATTCCCTGGATGGATTTAAGAGAGAGTTAGATAGAGCTCTAGGGGCTAGTGGAATCAAGGGATATGGGGAGAAGGCAGGCACAGGTTATTGATTGGGGACGATCAGCCATGATCACAATGAATGGTAGTGCTGGCTCGAAGGGCCGAATTGCCTCCTCCTGCACCTTTTTTTTTGTTTCTAGGTACGATGGTTCAGCTTTGTGAGTCAGAGCTGTAGGTTAAACATGGGCAAAGTAAAAGCATAGGATAGACTCAAAATTCTGGAGTAACTCAGCGGGTCTGGCAGTATCTCTGGAGAAAAGGAACAGGTGACGTTCCGGGTCAGAGCCCTTCTTCAGGCTGAGTCAGGGGAGAGGGAAACTAGAGGTATGAAAAGGGTTCAGAACAAATCAGAGCCGGCACCGATGACCATGGAAATGTGGAGCCCACAATGGTCCGTTGTTGAGTGTAGAAGAGATGATAACAAAGTGATATATGGATGCGTGCTGTGAAACTAGTATATGATGACTAGGGTGGGCGGTGGGGGGAGGGGGGAGAGGGGGTTGATGCAAGGGTTACTTGAAATTAGAGAAATCAATATTCCTACCTCTGGGTTGTAAGCTGCCCAAGCGAAATATGAGGTGCTGTTCCTCCAATATTCCTCTCATGAACTTGGACACTTCTGACAGTGGAGGAGTCCCAGGACAGAAAGGCCAGTTTGGGAATGGGAAGGGGAGTTAAAATGTTCGGCAACCCGGAGATCTTGTTGGCCGGGGCGGACTGAGCATAGGTGTTCAGCGAAAAGATCGCCCAGTCTGCGCTTGGTCTCGCTGATGTCCGCCTGAACTCCCAGTGTCTCCCACCCACTGCCCTGACTCTACGACTGAATCAGTAGTCCGTGTGGAGCGCTGGTAGTGAAGGAAATGTGGCCCCTTAGTCTGAGGAAGGATGTGCTGGTGTTGGAGAGGGTCCAGAGGAGGTTTACGAGAATGATCCCAGGAATGATTGGGTTAACATATGATGAGCGTCTGACGGCACTGGGCCTGTACTCGCTGGAGTTTAGAAGGACGAAAGGGGACCTCATTGAAACGTACTGAATATTGAAAGACCTGGATAGAGTGAAGGCAGAGAGAATCAGAGGGCACAGCCTCAGAATAAAAGGACGTACCTTTAGAATGAAGACGAGGAGAAATGTCTTTAGTCAGAGGGTGGTGAACCTGTGGAATTCATTGCCACAGACGGCTATGGAGGCCAAGTCATTGGGTATTTTCCAGTTGGAGATCGACAGATGCTTGATTAATTGGGGTGTCAGGGGTGATGGGGAGAAGGCAGGAGAATAGGGTTGAGAGTTAAAGATAGATCAGCCACGATTTGATCGGCGGCGTAGACTTGATGGGCCGAATGGCCTAATTCTGCCGCTAGAACTTGTGAACTTAGGAAGTGGTCTGTGGAGGATGGCAATGCCCTTTGCCTTTCCAGGGGGGTTACATTAGTGCAGGGGGCAAGGAGGAGGTGACAGTGGGGTAGGGCGAGGGCGAGGCAAGATTGGTGCATTGGGAAACGGGGCCCAGGAGGGGGATATAATGTGGCAGGGAGTATCTCTAGAGGACATGGATGGGTGATGTTTCCAGTTGGGACCCTTCTTAATTCACACTCATTGTAGTGGGGGGGGGGGGGGAGGGTAAACTGGAAAAGAGGTGGGAATGGGTCAAAGCCCAGTAAGTGATAGGTGGATACAGGTGGAGAGGGGTGGGGGGTTATTTGGCAGATGGATGTAGAAAGGTTAGAGATGAAAAGGAGACAAAAACGAGGCACAAGGGTGTTAAAGATGAGTGCCTCATCTCTGGTTCCCAAACCCTTCCTAAGTGCAAGGCATACTGTAGATCGAGAGCATAATGAAAGACTCCTGCCTGAGGCACATCTCCAACTCCAGTCAAGGGACAGAATGCCGTCCAGCATAAACTACACCCAATCCTGCAGTAATTCCCTCCAGCACCAATGCATGGTGCCTGCAATCCGGACCATCCATAGCATGCGCCACTGCGACAAGCTTCCCTCTGCATCTGGAAGGGCAGGTGGACCCCGTGCATGGGACCTGACATAGAGGGTTAGAGGAACGGCATTGACCTGCATTTAGAGACATAGAGTCACACTATACAGTGTGGAAACAGGCTCTTCTGCCCAACCTGCCCACATGTCCCAGCTACACTAGTCCCACCTGCCTGCGTTTGGCCCTTATCTAATCCTCTCATGATGTTATCCACCTCTATGAGATCACCCCCTCATCCTCCTGCGCTCCAGGGAATAGAATCCCAGCCTACTCAACCTCTCCCTGTTGCTCAGACCCTCTAGTCCTAGCAACATCCATGTAAATCCATATCCCACCAGCCTGTCCATCCATGTACCTGTCTGACTGTTTCCTAAACGTTGGGATAGTCCCAGCCTCAACTAACTCCTCTGACAGTTCGTTGTGTTGAAGAAGGAACTGCAGATGCTGGAAAATCGAGGGTACACAAAAGGTTGGAGAAACTCAGCGGGTTGGGACAGTTCGTTCCATACACCCACCCCCCACCCTTTGTGTAAAAAAAAAAAAAGCCCCCTCATATTCCTATTAAATCTCCCCCCTCCCTCCCCCTCCTCTCACCTTAAACCTATGCCCTCTGGTTCTTGTTTAAGAAAGAACTGCAGATGCTGGAAAAATCGAAGGTAGACAAAAATGCTCGAAAGAAACTCAGCGGGGTGAGGCGGCCGCTGATGGAGGGAAATTAATAATTCCTTCGTCATGGAGATGCTGCCTACCTCGTTGGAGTTTCTTTCGAGCATTGTTGTCTATCCTCGTTCAGGCTCTCCGCTACTCTGGGTAGAAGACATGTGCATTTACCCTTTCCACTCCACTCTCTCGTGATCTTAATACACCTCGATAAAAAAAATCACCCTTCATCCCAAGGAATAAACTCCTGGTGCTGTGTTTAAAAACAACAAAAACAAAAAAAAAAAATTAAATCTGAAAAGCAAATTGGAAATGAAACGAAATCCTAAATGTCGTTCCAGAAGGAGAGAGATGTGAGCAGGAGTAGGGGGGAAGAAGGGTGGTGAGATGGGGGCAGGAAACAAGTGGACATTTATCGCACTGTCTCAGACACACCAAACGTGCGCGCTGGTGTTTTGTTTGGGATTAAGGTATTCTGGTCGGAGCGCCAGCACATGATGTCACTACACAGTAGGGTCCATCGGCGATTTAAAACGCCGGGAGCTAAGGAACAGTAAACATTAGCTACAAGGGTTGGGAGCGAGAGAGAGAGAGAAGAGCGGTGGTGATACAGAGAGGGTGGGTGGCTGCCTGCGATCCTGATTTACCCGCAGCCTGGGATTTGAGGCAAACCGCCAGAGCTTATTCCAACAACCCTCCAAGGCAAAATGATTCTCAGCAGCGTCTTGCTCATCTTCAGCCTGCACCTCAGTTACCGGACCAGCTCCTGTCAACGGACCGGTGGTAAGTAAGGGGTTCGGCCCGAAACGTCGCCTATCTCCTTCGCTCCTTAGATGCTGCTGCACCCGCTGAGTTTCTCCAGCATTTTTTTTTTTGTGTGAACCCCGGTGGTAAGTAAGATGAGTGGTCAATAAGTAAGATATTAAGCAAGGTTAAAGCCTTCTTTCCAATTGTGCAACGGTTGCTCTGGATAGTTAGTGTCGAACCTGCCCCCTTTTTTTGGCCCAACCGTATAAAGGGCAAGACGCGGGGACCCTGTCCTAACGAGCACACGGGAATCTCGCAAACTTTTTCTGAAACTTTTCTGGAGCGCCCAGAAAATAAACAAAAAAAACTTCTGGTGCCCAGAAATTGTCAGAGCGCTACATGGAGGCGAGAGAGAGAGAGGGAGTGTGAGAGAGGGGTAGAGAGAGGGAAAGAGAGAAAGAGAGAGGGGAGAGTGAGAGAGAGAGAGGCGAGAGAGACTGCAGATGCTGCGCTCTTGAGCAAAAACACAAAAGTGCCGGAGGAACTTGGCGGGTCAGGCAGCATCCGTGGAAAGGAATGGACGGGGCGCCGGCTCGATGTGTCGTGAAGAAGGGTTCAGACATGAAACCTCGTCTGTCCATTCTCTCCACAGATGCTGCCTGACCCATTGAGTTCCTCCACAGATGCTGCCTGACCCGCTGAGTTCCTCCTGCACTTTTTTATTTGCGGGTGGTTTAGTATTTTGCAGGGTGTTACCCGGTGTAGTTAAATCCTCCTTTATACCCCCTCGGTATGAATATTCCTGGTCATTACCCCCTCACACAAAGAGAGCAGTACAATACTACATAGTATAGAGACTGTACCGTAGAGACCCGCGTTCGCTCTTTGGTGAATAACTTTCTTATTTTTAGACACAAGGAACTGCAGATGCTGGAATCTTGAGCAAAACACAAAGTGCTGGAGGAACTTGAGGCAGCATCTGGTGGAGAACTCAGTGGGTCAGGCAGCATCTGTGGAAGAACTCAGGTCAGGCAGCATCTGTGGAGGAACTCAATGGGTCAGGCAGCATCTGTGAATAACTCAGTGGGTCAGATAGCATCTATGGAAGAACTCAGGTCAGGCAGCATCTGTGGAGGAACTCAGCGGGCCAGGCAGCATCTGTGGAAGAACTCAGCGGGTCAGGCAGCATCTGAGGAAGAATTCAGGTCAGGCAGCATCCCTGGATGGAACCCAGTGGGTCAGGCATCATCTGTGGAAGAACTCAGCGGGTCAGGCAGCATCTGTGAATAACTCAATGGGTCAGGCAGCATCTGTGGAAGACCTTAATGGGTCAGGCAGCATCTGTGGAAGACCTTAATGGGTCAGGCAGCATCTGTGGAAGAACTCAGCGGGTCAGGCAGCATCTATGTAAGAACTCAGCGGGTCAGGCAGCATCTGAGGAAGAATTCAGGTCAGGCAGCATCCATGGAGGAACCCAGTGGGTCAGGCATCATCTGTGGAAGACCTCAGCGGGTCGGGTCGCGTCTGCGAAGAACTCAGTGTGTCAGGCAGCATCTGTGGTGGGAATTCAGCAGGTCTCTCTGCGTGTGACAATAAAATAAACTAGATTAGTGCAGTTTAGTTTATTGTCACGTGTAGCAAGGTATAGTGACAAGCCTTTGTGCTGCGTGCCAAACAGTCAGCCGAAAGATTATACATGATTATACATCGACGGTGTACAAGTAATGGATAAAAGGAATGAGGTTTAGTGCAAGATAACATCTATTAAAGTCCGATGAATGATAGTCCGAGGATCTCCAATGAGGTAGACGGGAGGTCAGGGCCGCTATAGGGCCTTTGGTCAGGTCGGCTCTCTAGTTGTTGATAGGACGAATCAGTTGCTTGATAATAGCTAAACTGTGTCTGATCTATTTGGATAGCTTGCAAAACAAAACATTTCATTCTAAAATGATGAGAGGAATAGATTGGGTGGATGCCCAGCGTGGGGGGGATCGAGAACCAGAGGGCGCGGGTTTAAGGAGAAGGGGAGAAATATTTTATAGGAATCTGAGGGGTAACCTTTTCATGCACAGGGTGGTGGGGGTATGGAACGAGCTGCCGGAGGAGGTAGTTGAGGCAGGGACAATCGCAATGTTAAAGGAACATTTAGACAGGTACATTAATAGCACAGGTTTAGAGGAATACGGGCAAGTG
>CM069158.1:30480025-30737525 GCA_035221665.1 Okamejei kenojei | reverse complement strand
TGCATTGCCTCACAGGTAAAGGAGACCATCTTTCTGAAGAACACATTGGCAGAATGTGACTTCTGTGGTGAGTAAACCCCACTGACATTCAGCAGCAACGCTGTAACCCTACAGACTATCGGCGTGTGTGTAGCGGGAGGAACCTGTGCCGACCCAGGGCACGGGAGAGTCTGCTTAGTCTGGTCAGGTCTACAGTTTGGGGTGTGAAGGTCTCTCGTTCCAGTCCCACACCTAATCTTAGCTGATGTTTGATTGTACTGTAGAGGTTGCAGAAGTGTGTGTGTGTGGGGCGAGGGGGGGGATGTGGGTGGGGAGGGGTGGTGCTGGGGGAGGGGTGGGTTGAGAAAGGGGTGGGGAGGTTGGGTAGGGGTGGGCGTGTAGGGATGGCGGTTTGTTGGGTTTGTTGAGAGGGGTGGGGTTGAGGGAGGGGTAGTGGGAGAGGGGGGGGGACTGGGGCTGAGGGAGGGGTGGTGAGGAGGGGTGGGCTGTGTGGGAGGTGGGGCTGGGGGGAAGGGTGGGGCTGTGGGAGGGTTCGTGGGGGAGGGGTGGGGCTGAGGGAGGGAGGGGTGCTGAGGGAGGGGTGGGTCTGTGGGGGAGGGTGGGGTGGGGGCTGTGGGAGGGGTGGTACTGTGGGAGGGGTTGTGTGTGAGGGATGGGGCTGTGGGAAGTGCCACCAGAGATAACCATTGCTGAGGGAGTGTTGCTGTGTTTGATCCTGACTTCGGGTGCTGTCCGTACGGAGTTTGCACGTTCTCCCCATGACCGCGTGGGCTTTCTCCGGGTGCTCCGGCTTTCCTCCCACATTCCAAAGACGTGCAGATTTCTAGGTTAATTGGCTTCTGTAAATTGTCCCTTAGTGTGTAAGATAGAACTAGTGTATGGGTGATCGATGGTCGGTGTGGAGTCAGCGGGTCGACGGCCCTGGTTCCATGCTGTATCTCTCAAACGATAAAACTAAGCATGGAAACAGGCCCTTCAGCCCGCCAAGCCCATGCTGACAAGGGATCAACTGTTCACACACTAGTTCTATGTTATCCCACATTCACATCCACTCCCTACACACTGGGGGCAATTTGCAGGGGCCAGCGCATCTTTGGGCCGTGGGTGGAAACTGGTGCACCCGGAGAAAACCCACGTGGTCATAGGGAGAGCGTGCAAAGTCCACACAGACAGCACCTGTAGTCAGGATCAAACTGGGGACTATCGGGGATGTGGGGCAGCAGCTCTACCCGCTGTGTGCCATCGCACACCTCTGCAGCTGCGGTTCTGGATGAAGACTCTGGAGCCGTTGACGTTTCAGCTCCTCTTTCTCGTTCCAACCTCCAGGCATCCAACGGGAGGGGAAGCAGCCGCCGATCACCGTTTACCCGCTGGTAAAATGCGACCCTAATCCCTGCTTCCCCGGCGTGCTGTGCTCCGAGACTGGCAGCGGCTTCCTGTGTGGCCAGTGCCCCACTGGTCTCACGGGCAACGGGAGCTATTGTACTGACATGAACGAGGTGAGGACGGGCACGGAGCCAAGGACGGCCGAGGGGCCGGGACGTGGGGGAACGTGTGGGGGTCAGGAGTCCAGGGCCAATTAGCTGGAATCGAGCAACAACCCAGCAGAGTGTGTCGGAAGGAACTGCAGATGCGGCTTTACACCGCAGATAGGCACAAAATGCTGGAGTTACTCAGCTGGTCAGGCAGCATCTCTGGTGAAAAGGAATAGGTGACGTTTCGGGCTGAGACCCTCCTTCAGACTCAACAGAGTGTTGGGAAGTGGGTGAAAGTGGGCCATGGTGTGGGGGAGGTGAGCCTTGGGGATCATTTAGGTGCCAGTCTTCCATTAATAGCCATACAGCAAGGATCTGCCTTCTGCCCAGCTCCTCCATGCCGATCAAACATGCCCTGTCTACACTAGTCCCATCTGCCTGCATTTGGTCCATAAGATTGTTAAGGGCTTGGACACACTAAAGGCAGGAAACATGTTCCCGATGTTGGGGGAGTCCAGAACCGGGGGCCACGGTTTAAGAATAAGGAGTTAGCCATTTAGAACGGAGACGAGGAAACACTTTTTCTCACAGAGAGTGGTGAGTCTGTGGAATTCTCTGCCTCAGAGGGCGGTGGAGGCCGGTTCTCTGGATGCTTTCAAGAGAGAGCTAGATAGGGCTCTTAAACATAGCGGAGTCAGGGGATATGGGGAGAAGGCAGGAAACGGGGTACTGATTGGGGATGATCAGCCATGATCACATTGAATGGCGATGCTGGCTCGAAGGGCTAAATGGCCTACCCCTGCACCTATTGTCTATCCCTCTAACCCCTTCCTATCCATGTCCCTGTCCGAGTGTCTTTACAATACTTGCCTCAGCTACCTCGTCTGGCAGCTCGTTCCACACACCCACCATCCTCTGTGTGGAAAAAGTTGACCCTCGGGATCCTATTAAATCTTTTCCCTCTCATCTTAAATATATGTCCTCTGGTTTTTGATTTCCCTACTCTAGGTAAAAGACTGTGTAGTAACCCTGTCTATTCCCCTCATGATCTTTTCCACATCTATATAATCACCCCTCAGCCTACTGCACTTTGAGGAATAAAGTCCTAGCCTGCTCAACCTCTCCCTATCGCTCAGGCCCTCGTGTCCTGGCTACACTTGTACTCGCTAGAATTTAGAAGATTGAGGGGGGATCTTATAGAAACTTACAACATTCTTAAGGGTTTGGACAGGCTAGATGCAGGAAGATTGTTCCCGATGTTGGGGAAGTCCAGGATAAGGGGTCACAATTTAAGGATAAGGGGGAAATCTTTTAGGACCGAGATGAGAAAATAATTTTTCACACAGAGAGTGGTGAATCTGTGGAATTCTCTGCCACAGAAGGTAGTTGAGGCCAGTTCATTGGCTATATTTAAGAGGGAGTTAGATGTGGCCCTTGTGGCTAAAGGGATCAGGGGGTATGGAGAGAAGGCAGGTACGGGATACTGAGTTGGATGATCAGCCATGATCATATTGAATGGTGGGGCAGTCTGGAAGGGCCGAATGGCCTACTCCTGCACCTATTTTCAATGTTTCAATGTTTACACCCTCCTTGCGGTGACTCCTGACTGGAGTAATCCATAGTGAGATTAGATTATTTGATCGTTTCTCATACTAACCCATCAATAGAAATTAAACCCACAAATTAAAAGTGGGCTCGGACTGTTTAAATGTGCTTGTTCATCGTTCAATCTTCATCATAAGTCCTGAGGTCAGGTTTTCCATGGTGAGGTTGAAGGGTGTTCAGAGTTATTGACCAAGACCTTGACGTGACTAGAGAGCATAGTTTTAAGGTGAGAGGGCCAAAGTCTAATGGAGATGGGCTGTGTTTCACGAAGGATGGATTGGGCCTTGAACGGGCTGCCAGGAGTGGTGGTGGAGGCAGATACAATAGTGGTGTTTCAGACACTTTTACAGAGGCACATGGATATACAGGGAATGGAGAGACATGGAGAGAAATCGCATTAGTAGCAGCAGATATTTGTTTCCTATTCATAATCATAATTTAGGTATGGTATGAGCAGTATTTGGCCATCTCAGCATCTACCCGCATTCAATCTAGATGGCCGCCAATCAGTCTCTTCAAATCATGGCTGATCCGTCCTCTTCCTCCCAACCCCATTAGAAACATAGAAATTAGTGCAGGAGTAGGCCATTCGGCCCTTCGAATAATAAGCCTGGGCCCGCCATTCAATATGATCATGGCTGATCATCCAACTCAGTATCCCGTACCTGCCTTCTCTCCATACCCTCTAATCCCCTTAGCCACAAGGGCCACAATCAACTTCCCTCTTAAGTTATAGCAGTGACTGGCCTCCACTACCGCTCTGTGGCAGAAGAGTTCCAGAGACCCACCACTCTCTATGTAGAAAAAAGTCCTTCACATCTCGTCCTTTTAAAAAAAAAAGGATTTCCCCCTTATCCCTAAGCTGTGACACCCTTGTCCTGGACTTCCCCAACATCAGGAACAATCTTCCTGCATCTAGCCTGTCCAACCCCTTAAGAATTCTGTAAGTTTCTATAAGATCCCCTCTCAATCTCCCAAATTCTAGAGAGTATAAACCGAGTCTATCCAGTCTTTCTTCATAAGACAGTCCTGACATCCCAGGAATCAGTCTGGTGAACCTTCTCTGCACTCCCTCTATGGCAATAATGTCCTTCCTCAGATTTGGAGACCAGAACTGTACGCAATACTCCAGGTGTGGTCTCACCAAGCCTTCTCCCCATATCCTCTGACACTTGTACTAATCAATAATCTATCTATCTCTGCCCTAAATGTATCCACTGACTTGGCCTCCACAGCTTTCTGGGGCAAATAATTCCGCAGATTCACCACACTCTGACTAAATAAATTCCTCCTCATCTCTTTCTTAAAAGAACGTCCTTTTATTCTGAGGCTATGACCTCTAGTCCTAGACTCTCCCACTGGTGGAAACCTGACAATATGTATGGTGCAGATACACACTGGGTGGGGGAGGGGGGGCTGATCTTGTGCTGTACTGTTCAATGTTCTATGTTGATTATTTTCTTCCTCCCCCCCAGTGCCAGACACAGCCTTGCTTCCCTGGAGTCCGTTGCATTAATAGATCCCCTGGTTTTCAATGCGACCCTTGTCCGAGCGGCTTCAGCGGCCCCAGAACCCAGGGGACAGGGGAGACGTTTGCTCGGACACACAAGCAGGTAAGGAACTTGCATTAGGGCTGGGCATTGGTGGTGGCAGCCCGACCTCCATGGCGGGTTGGGCTGAGGGGACAGGTGTGGACTGGATGAGTGTGGGTGGGCGGCAGGTGTGAGCGCTGATTGTGAGTGGGTGTGATGGTTCACTTTGCGACGGTGCCTCATTCACTTTTATTTTGCAGGTGTGCACGGATATCAACGAGTGTGACAATGGGCGTAATGGCGGCTGTGATCCAAACTCCATCTGCACCAACAGCCCGGTGAGAAGGACACAGACCTGACATGGACCGGGGGGGGAGGGGGGGGTTTAGAGGTGTTTGGGGGGGGGGGGGGGGTGTGGGGTGAAGGGGGGAGGAGTGTGGGGGAGGGAAGGCGTGGGAGGGGGTGTGTTGGGGGAGGATGGAAGGGGGAGGAGGTGGAGGGTGTGGGTGGGGTGGGAAGGGGGTGTGTGGGGGGGAGGGGAGTGTGGGGGTGGAGAATAGGGGGTGGGGGGGGGGCATGGGGGGGAGGGTAGGTGTGTGGGTGACCCAGCACAGTGAGTGCTGTGCTATAAACATGAGTATGCCAAGACAGGAGATAGACACAAAATACTGGAGTAACCTGGAGTGAGTCAGGCAGTATTTCATGAGAAAAGGAATTGGTGACGTTTCAGGTCGGAACCCTTCCCCAGTCTGAATAGGTGACCCGAAACGTCACCTATTCTTTTCCTCCAGAGATGCTGCCTGACCCGCTGAGTTCCTCCAGCATTTTGTGTGTGTTTTTTGTCTAACCAGCATCTGCAGTTCCTTGCTACACATTTTTTATGTGAAGGCGGGTGTGAGGAATATCAACCTTAGTCAGAGACCGGACACTAGCGAAGGTTTAGATTTATTATTGTCACATGTACCAAGGTACTGTGCAAAGCTTCATTTGAGTGGTACCCAAGCTGATCAAATATACCATTCATAGATACAATGAGTTTTAAGTCAAGTACAATAGGTAGAGCAAAGGAGAATATACAGAGCGCAGAATATAGTTCTCAGCATTGTCGCGCATCAGTTCCAGAGACAAAGTTCAAAGTCCTCAGTGGGGTAGAGATGAATCGGACAGCGCTCTAGCTTTAGACTTTACTTACTTTAGAGATACAGCATGGAAACAGGCCCTTCAGCCCACCGACAGTCACCCTGCTCACTCTCTGTGGCTACGCTAGCCTCCAAAGTTGTAGACACACCCATCTACGTATCAAATCCCACCCACGACCATACAAAAAAGATACAGCTAGAAATATCTCAACATGGCTATAATATACTAACACTAACCAACCTAAGCATAAATGGCTCCCACAAGCACTATCCTATACGCACTGAGGACAATTTGCAATTTTACCGAAGCAGAATTTTACATATATTACACTAACCTGCAAACCTGTACGCCTTTGGAGTGTTGGAGGGGAAACTGGAGCTCGTGGAGAAAGACCCACGCAGGTCACTATGTGGACAGCTGTCTACGGCTGCTGTCTGTACCGAGTTCTCCCAGTGACCCAGTGGGTTTTCCTCCAGTTTCCACCCACATTCCAAAGGTTTTGATACCAAATGTAAATTGTCCCTAGCGAGTAGGATAGTGCTGGTGTGCGGACTCGCTGGGCCTGTTTCTGCGCTGCATCTCCAAACTAAACCAAACTTGCAACATGAAGATAGACGCAAAAAAGCTGGAGTAACTCAGCGGGGCAGGCAGCATCTCTGGAGAGAAGGAATGGGTGACATTTCTGGTGGAGACCTTTCTTCCTAAACTTGTAACACCACAGGACCTCTCGTTGCTTTACCTAATCCACACGAAATTTTTATGTGCTGCATGTTAACTGCAAACTGCCAACTGTTTCCCACAGGGATCGTTCCACTGTGGGCCCTGTAAAGCCGGGTACATCAGAGACCGGTTCAGGGGATGCAAACCGGAGAGGAACTGTTCAAACGGAGCCCCAAACCCCTGCCACCAGCTTGCACAATGCATTGTGGCACAGAGCGGCCACATCAGCTGTGTGGTAAGGACAGATAATGTAATGTGACGTCAGCTACACTATGACTGCGTTTGGCCCATTCACCTCTAAACCTATCCTATCTGTGTACCTGTCTAAATGCTTCTTAAATGTTGTGATAGCACCTGGCACATCTATCTCCTCTGGCGGCAGCTCGTTCCATGCACCTACCACCCTTTGTGTAAACACAGGTCCCAATTAAATGTCCCCCTTCACCTTAAATCTACGTCCTCTGATTTTCTTGGTAAAAGATTCATTTAACCCACCCCAATAAGGTGCATTTACCCCATCGATTTCTCATGATCTTGTGAACCTCTCTAATATTACCCCTCACCCCCCCTGCGCTCCAAAGAATAAAGTCCTAGCCTGCTCAACCTCTCCCTACAGCACAGCCCCCCCCAGTCCTGGCAACATCCTCGAAAATCTTCTCTGCGCCCTTTCCAGCTATCCTATGGCAGGGTGGCCAAAACTGGGCACAATACTCCAAATGTGGCCTCAGCAATGTCTTGTTCAACTGCAACATGACCTCCCAACTTCTGTACTCAACACTCTGACCGATGAAGGCCAAAGTGCCGAAAGCCTCCTTGACCACCCTTGTGCCGCCACCTTGATTTTGACTGTTGCTTTTACATCCTGCGTTAAAGTTGAGATATTGACGGCAGTCGTCGCTACTGTTCTCATTGCCGCAGTGTGGAATCGGCTGGGCTGGGAATGGCTACGTCTGTGGGCCTGACACGGACATCGACGGCTTTCCTGACACCTCGCTGGACTGCCGCATTAGAAACTGCAACGAGGTAAGATAGAAAATGCCAAGCGAGAGACGGTGAGATCTGGGGGGGGGGAAAGCGGTAACGGTACGCGGAAGGAAGAAATGCAGGCAGGGCAGGTGAACATTCCTTGATGGTTGTGCTCATGTTCTTCCACTAGGATAACTGTGCGACTGTACCAAACTCTGGGCAGGAAGATGCGGACGGAGATGGCATTGGAGATGCCTGTGACGAAGATGCTGATGGAGACGGCATTGTTAATGAAGAGGTTGGTGCTTGATTTAAATGGACCATCAATGGCTAAACAGAAATATTGGCCATAGGGGTAGCGCCCAGGCATTGAGTCCAAATATCATGGATTAGTTTAGCGATACAGTTGGAAGCAGGCCTCTCAGCCCACCGTTGAGAAATCCCCACACATTAACGCTATCCTGCACACAGTAGGAACAATTTACAATTATACCAACCCAATTAACCTACAAACCTGCACGTCTTTGTAGTGTTGGAGGAAGCCAGAGATTCCAGAGCAAACCCACGCAGGTCACGGGGAGAACGTACAAACCCCGTACAGACAAGCACCAGTGGTCAGGATCGAACCCGGGTCTCTGGCGCTGTGCCATTGTTGGGTTTGAGTCACTTTTTTCTCTCTCCCACAGATATGTGATTACTGATTCACTGAACATTGCCACTTTTCATTTCACTGCACATCTCGTATGCGTATGTGACGAACAAACTTGACTTGACTTGGCATTCCGGAAATGTGAGCCAATAAACCAGACAGCGGCACGGTGGCGTAGCTGGTAGAGTCGCTGCCTCACAGCGCCAGAGACCCGGGTTCGATCCTGACCTCGGGTGCCGTCTGTGTCAAGTTTGCACGTTCTTCTCCTGACCGCATGGGTTTCCTCCGGGTGCTCCGGTTTCCTCCCCCATCCTAAAAGACGTGTGGGTTTGTAGGTTAATTGGCCTGATTGTGTCGGGAGTGGGGGAAGAAAGTGTGATCGATGGTCGGCGTGGACTGGGTGGGCCAAAGCGCCTGTTCCCATAAACCTCTCCCAGGGCAGTACAGACTGAGTCCCGTCTTTCCGGTGCGACGTTAGACTAAAAGCCTTGCCTGCTCGCTCAGGTGGTAGTGAAAATCCCGGAGCACTCTTTCTCCTTAGTATCTGGCATAATATTTATTTATTGGATTATAACAGATTATCCAGCTATTATCAGGTTGCCGTGTCTGAGAGCTTTGTACATTTGTTGTCATGTTTCCTACATTACAGCCACTGGCACATTTCAGAGGTGATCCATCGGCTGCCAACACCTTTGCATGTGTTGGGTGGAGCAGGAGGTATAGCCTTTATTCCATGTAACACAATGCAGCACAGCCACAGGCCATCTACACCACAATGTCCACGGCAACCATGATCCTGGGGGTGGAGTTGGATGCATGGGAGGTTGGTCTTGGAGGGGAGAGGATGCTCCTCAAACTGCGGAGCATCTTGGACAATACAGCTCACCCCCTCCATGGCACACTGGTCAACCCCTTCAGCAACAGACTGGTTCCTCCAAGATGCAGTACAGGAGATCTTTCTTCCCTGTGGCTATCAAACTGCACAACTCCTCCCCCTTCTGTCGTAGGGTAGACTGACTCCCCTCTCCATTTTGTGTTCTATGACTATTGGCAGATCAAATTCCCTCCTGGGATAAATAAAGTTCTATTGTATCGCATCGTATTGCATGCTGATCCTCTCTTCCTGGACATGGTCCTAGTCCATCCATTCCCTGCATGCTCATGGAGCTATCTAAATGCTTCTTAAACAAATACCTCCACTCTTGGCAGCGTGTTCCAGACACCTACCGCTGTGTGTGTGTGTGTGTGTGTGTCTCTCTCTCTGTGTGTGTGTGTGTGTGTGTGTGTGGGGTGTGTCTCTCTCTCTGTATCTGTAGTGTGTATGTGCATATGTGCGTGTGTCTCTCTGTATCTGTGTGTGTGTGTTTTAAAAAAAAAATCTTGACTCTCAAACTCATTTAAACTTTCCCCCTCTCTCTCACCTTAAACATATGCACAATATTTAACATTTCCACTCTGAGGGAAATAGGTTCTGACTGTTGACTCTGTCTAATGCCTTTCATAATTTTACATGCTTCTACCATGTTGCCCCTCAGCCTCCAACACTCCAGAGAAATCAACCCAAATTGGTCCAACCTCTCACTGTAGCCAATATTTCCCATATCCAGCCAACTTCATGCCGAATGAGATTAACCTATGACGAGCGTTTGTCGGCACTGGGCCTGGCTCACTGGAGTTTAGAGGGATGAGGGGGGACCTCGTTGAAACGTACAGAATAGTGAAATGCTTGGATAGAGTGGATGTGGAGGGCATGTTTCCACTAGTGGGGGAGTCTAGGACTAGAGGTCATAGCCTCAGAATTAAAGGTTGTTCTTTTAGGAATGAGATGAGGGGACATTTCTTTAATCAGAGGGTGGGGAATCCGTGGAATTCTTTGCCACGGAAGGCTGTGGAGGCTACGTCAGTGGATATTTTTAAGGCAGAGATGGATAGATTCTTGATTAGTACAGATGTCCAAGGTTATGGGGAGAAGGCAGGGGGACGCCGTTAGGAGGGAGAGATAGATCAGCCATGATTGAATGGTGTAGTAGACTTGATGGGCCAAATGGCCTAATTCTACTCCTATTCCTAATGACCTTATGAATCCCTTCTGCACCCTCTCCAAAGCCTCCAAGTTTTTTTGTTTTGGTGTTGTGGTAACCAAAAGGCACACAATATTCCAAATGTGGCCCACTCAATGCCTTAAACCGCTGCAACATGACGTGTCAACTCGTATACTCAATACGCTGACTTGTAAAGGCACGCCTTCTTTACCATCCAATCTCCCCGTGTTGCCATTTTGTGGGAGCAAAGGCCGACCCCCTGAGATTCCCTGTACATTGGCAGGCCAGGCACCACCCCAGTCATTTCTGGTGGTCTTCTTTTTAATCT
This sequence comes from Okamejei kenojei, assembly GCA_035221665.1. NCBI lineage: Eukaryota > Metazoa > Chordata > Chondrichthyes > Rajiformes > Rajidae > Okamejei > Okamejei kenojei. The sequence goes on along the minus strand of CM069158.1, from coordinate 30,727,068 downwards.
GCACTGCAAGTTGGTCACAGTAATTAAAGGGAGCATTTTTGAGATGTTTACACCTGAAATCAGGACGTCTTTCATATCCAGGGTTAATGTCCCTTCTGGGTGTTGGCATCGCCGGCAAGCCCATCGCTCACAACCCACTCATAGAAACATAGACGTAGAAAATAGGTGCAGGAGGAGGCCATTCGGCCCATCGAGCCAGCACCGCCATTCATTGTGATCGTCCCCAATCAACAACCCGTGCCTGCCTTCTCCCCATATCCCTTGACTCCACTAGCCCCCAGAGCTCTATCTAACTCTCTCTTAAATCCATCCAGTGACTTGGCCTCCACTGCCCTCTGTGGCAGGGAATTCCATAAATTCACAACTCTCTTGGGTGAAAATGTTTTTTCTCACCTCAGTCTTAAATGACCTCCCCTTTATTCTAAGACTGTGTGGCCCCTGGTTCTGGACTCGCCCAACATTGGGAACATTTTTCCTGCAACTAGCTTGTCCAGTCCATTTATAATTTTATATGTTTCTATAAAATCCCCCCCCCCCATCCTTCTAAACTCCAGTGAATACAAGCCTAGTCTTTTCAATCTTTCCTCATATGACAGTCCCGCCATCCCAGGGATCAATCTGGTGAACCTACGCTGCACTGCCTCAATCACAAGGATGCCCTTCCCCAAGTTAGGAGACCAAAACTGTACGCGCTCCTCATCGATCTTGAGAAGTGACGGGGAGCCACGGTCGGCTGCCGGTGATGGGATGATAAGGTGGGCTGCTTTTTAGAGTTTAGATCCACCAAACCTGAAGGATGGAAAATATATTTCCAAAACCGGATGGCACACAACTTGAAAGAGAGCTTTGCCGCCGTGGTCTTCCCATGCATCTGTTCAAGACGGAACTGCAGATGCTGGAAAATCGAAGGTGGACAAAATTGCTGGAGAAACTCAGCGGGTGCAGCAGCATCTATGGGGCGAAGGAAATAGGCAACGTTTCGGCCCGAAACCCTTCGGGTTTCGTCCCGAAACGTTGCCTATTTCCTTCTGAAGAAGGGTTTTGGCCCGAAACGTCGCCTATTTCCTTCGCTCCATAGATGCTGCCGCAGCCGCTGAGTTTCTCCAGCAATTTTGTCTACCTTCCCATGCATTTACTGCCCTGGTCCATTGTGGCGGTAGAAATGGCAGGGATTGATGTCCATTGTGGCGGTCGAGGTGATCGCGATGGCCATTGGGGCGTTAGAGAAGGAGGAGAGAGATGGTCCAGGGTGGAGGTGGAGAGATGGAGGGCTAAGGGCTTGAGCTGGAGTACAGTTGATGCTGTATAACTGCTAACGATCTCACTTCCGCAGGACAATTGTATTCTGAGACCCAATGTCAACCAGAGGAACACCGACCAGGACAATTTTGGGGACACGTGCGACAACTGCAGACTGATCTTCAATAACAACCAGAAGGACATCGATGGCGATGGAAAGGGAGATGTCTGCGATCATGACATGGATGGAGATGGTACGAGCCTGGAAGAGCAGTGAGAACCTCGTGTGGATAACTATCTGCATTTGCTCTGAAGCACAGTTAAAATGGTGTCGAAGAGCAGCTCTAGTGGAACAGTTTTAGTTTAGTTTTAGTTTAGCTAAGCTTAGTTTATTGTCACGTGGACCCAGGTACAGTGAAAAGCTTTTTTGTTGCGTGCTAACTAGTCTATAGAAATACTATACATGATTACAATCGAGCCACCCACAGTGTACAGATACGGGATAAAGGGAATAGTGCAGAGTAAAGTCGGAATTAAAGTTGGTCGGAGGGTCTCCAATGAGGCAGATGGTAGGTTGGGACCACTCGCTAGTGGGTGATAGAATGGGTTAGGAGTGATTACCTGGGTTGTTGTGGAAGATGGTAGTGGGCCGTAAAGACTTATAGAGCTATCTAACACTAACATGGAGACAGGTCCTTTGGGCTAGTCCCAATTGCCTGCATTTGGCCCACATCCCTCTAACCCCCTGCTGTATATACACTTGTCCAAATGCATTTGAGATTTTATCTGCTTCTACATCTCAGGGTGAAAATGACTCATTCTTCCTAACGCACTGTGTTTTAGACTTCAATCATTTCCTCTATTTTCCAGGAATCCGGAACAATTTGGATAACTGTGAGCGAGTTCCAAACCGGGATCAGAGGGACCGGGACAGGGATGGGGTGGGAGATGCCTGCGACAGCTGCCCAAACATCGCTAACACAGACCAGGTAGACCTCCGGCAGCCGGCAGTCCGCGCTCAGTGTGCCATGCGCTTATTTCCGATTCCAATCCCAATCTTGATTCACATCCCACCCCTGGCTCAAATTCCAGATTGATGTTCTTGTTGTATGAAGTGGACAAAGAGTGGGGTTGGAGGTAGATGTTGGCTTCATGCCAAAGGGGCACTACTGAGGGATGCCACACTGTCACTGTGCCCCTCTCTCTCTCCCCCCTCTCTCTCCCCCCTCTCTCCCCCCCCCTCTCTCCCCCCCTCTCTCCCCCCCTCTCTCTCCCCCCCTCTCTCCCCAAAAAGAGAAAAAGCAACCTCTCTCCCCACTCCTCTCCCCCCTCTCCTCCCCCCCTCTCTCCCCCCCTCTCTCCCCCCCCATCCCCCCCTCTCCCCCCCCTCTCTCCCCCCCCCTCTCCCCTCCCTCTCTCCCCCCCTCTCCCTCTCTCCCTCTCCTCTCCCCCCCCTCTCTCTCCCCTCCCTCTCCCCCCCTCCTCAGCCCCTCCCTCTCCCCCCCTCCCTCCCCCCCACTCTCCCCCCCCCTCTCCTCCCCCCCTCCTCTCCCCCACCCTCTCCCCTCTCCCCCCCCCCTCCCTCCCCTCTCCCCCCCCTCTCTCCCCCCCCCCCTCCCCCCTCTCTCCCCCCTCACTCCCCCCCCTCTCCCCCTCCCCTCCCCCCTCTCTCCCCCCCCCCTCCCCCTCTCCCCCCTCCCTCTCCCCCCCCCCCTCTCTCTCCCCCCTCTCTCTCCCCCCTCTCTCCCCTCCTTCTCCCCCCCTCTCTCTCCTCTCCCCCCTCTCCCCCCACCCCTCTCTCACCCCTCCCCCCCCTCTCTCTCCACCCTCTCCCCCCTCTCCCCCCCTCTCAACCCCTCCAACCTCCCCCCTCCTCTCTCCCCCCTTCCCCCCCTCTCTTCATCTCTCCCCCCTCTCTCCCTCTCTCTCTCTCATTAGTCTCTGCCCCCCCTCTCTCTCTGCTCTCTTGTGATCTGAACGACAGTTATGGGTATTAATGATCTGCGATAGTTAAGGGGATTGGTCTTGACTTGATGTTATTATTCATATTTTTCAAGTTGGATGCTGACCAGGACCTGGTGGGTGATTCCTGTGACACCAACACAGACAGGTGAGGAGGAGAGGCACACTTAAACCTCTTCCATGCATTGAGTGTAGGCTGGTGGGTGAGGCAGGAGTAGGGGAGAGCGCAACATTCACGACTCGGAACTGGCGCAGATGGACTGAAGCTGACCAGCTCGTGATTCCACGTGAGATTGAGAGTCCACGTGGGGTGAGGCTGGAAATACTATCAGGCCATTGGGAGAGCAGGACAGTGGGATTTCTTTACAGGACTATAGGGCGAAAGAATGGGGCACGTGTTTGCATGTGTGTGTTGTGGGTGTGTGTGGGTGTGTGTATGTGTGTGTATGTGTGTGTATGTGTGTGTGTATTTGTGTGCGTGTGCATATCTGTGTATGTGTGTGTGTGTGTCTGCGTGTGAGCTGGCATGTGCGTGTGTGTGTCTGTATGTGTGTTGTGTGTCTGTATGTGTGTGTTGTGTGTCGTCTCTATGTGTGTGTCTGTGAAATGTGTCTGTGTGTGTGTGTATCTGTGTATGTGTTGTGTGTGTGTGTGTGTCTGTCTGTGTGTGTGTGTGTGTCCTCTGTATCTGTGTATTGTTGTGTGTGTGTCTCTGTATCTGTGTATGTGTTGTCTGTGTGTGTGTGTGTGTGTGTGTGTGTGTGTGTGTGTGTGTGTGTGTGTGTGTCTGTATGTGTGTGTGTGTGTGTGTGTGTGTATGTGTGTGTGTGTGTGTGTGTGTGTGTGTGTGTCTGTGTGTGTGTGTGTGTGTGTGTGTGTGTGTCTGTATGTGTGTGTGTGTGTCTGTGTGTGTGTCTGTGTGTGTGTCTGTGTGTGTGTGTGTGTGTGTGTCTGTGTGTGTGTGTGTGTGTGTGTGTATGTGTGTGTGTGTGTGTCTGTGTGTGTGTGTGTGTGTGTCTGTGTGTGTGTCTGTGTGTGTGTGTGCGTGTGTAGGTGCATGGGTACCACTGGATTGAGCCATGTGCAGTAAATGTGCAGCTTTCTCTCCCTCTCTCTGCTCCGTCAGCGATGGGGATGGGCACCAGGACACCAGAGACAACTGCCCGATGGTCATCAACAGTGCCCAGCTGGACACTGACGGGGACGGGCTGGGCGACGAGTGCGATGATGATGATGACAATGACGGAATTCCTGACGAACTGCCCCCGGGACCAGACAACTGCCGGCTTGTCGCCAATCCAACGCAGCTGGATCACGATAGTGAGTTGGCACTGCCTGTGATACTGGAGCATGGCCTGACGATGGGAGGGCTTGGGGAAGCAAAATGGTGAAGATTCTGGAAACCTAATATAATTATTGGAAATACTCAACAGATGGAGAGAGAAACACAGTTAACATTACAGGCTGCTGTCAGATCGAGAGTTGAATTTGTGATTGATGCAGGGCTCATGGGAGAGAGAGAGAGAGAGAGAGAGAGAGAGACAGATGGGCAGTGTGGGTTTTGAATCCGTCTGAAGAATGGGATGGAATACTTATCACATATGTCTAGGCACAGTGAGATCCCTTGCTGTATACAAATATTCAGCCACCTAAGGCACTGACAAAGTTGCAAAGCAGGCTTGCTCCTTTTGTTCCCCCCCCCCCCCCCCACAGCGGTTCCCCCACGCCGGGTCCTCCATTGCTCTTCCCCTCCCCTCACGGCTGTCCGCCACGCACTCATCGACCGTCGACCGTGGGTCGAACCTCGAGGCTTCACCGTCGCCAAGGCCCAATCGTCGTGAGGCTTCACCGTCGCCAAGGCCCCACCATCGTGAGGCTTCACCGTCGCCAAGGCCCCACCGTCGTGAGGCTTCACCACCGCCAAGGCCCCACCGTCGTGAGGCTTCACCGCCGCCAAGGCCCCACCATCGTGAGGCTTCACCACCGCCAAGGCCCCACCGTCGTGAGGCTTCACCGCCGCCAAGGCCCCATCGTCGTGAGGCTTCACCACCGCCAAGGCCCCACCGTCGTGAGGCTTCACGGCCACCGTCGCCAAGGCCTCACCGTCGTGAGGCTTCACCGCCGCCAAGGCCCCACCGTCGTGAGGCTTCACCATCGCCAAGGCCCCACCGTCGTGAGGCTTCACCGCCGCCAAGGCCTCACCGCTGTCGACGCCCCACTTGACGCCTCCGTGGTGCCGACCTGGGCCCCAGACGCAGGCTCCGTCGGCTGATCCACCGACCCGGACTCCGACAGGCCCTAGCCGGTCCCCGACTTCTACGCGGCGATCCGTGAGGCATCAAGACCGCGGCGCCTCGATAAAGGTCTTCTGGCCGCGCGGCCCATCGGGAAGAAGGGTCCCGACCCGAAACATCAACAGTCCATGATCTCCAGAGATGCTGCCTGACCTGCTGAATTACTCCAGCACTTTGCGCCTTCCCCCCCCCTGTAAACCAGCATCTGCAGTTCCTTGTTTCTACAGTGATTGATTAGGGTGGAAATAATATAAGGCCAAGGTGTGAGAGCAGGACAATAAGATTAATGGGAATTTTTGCAAGGTAACAGGGAAAGAGAATGGGCATTGTCAGTCTGAAAAAGTGTCCCGATCGGAAACAACATCTTCTCCAGTGTTGCTGGCTGACCTGCTGAGTTACTCCAGCACTTTGTGACCTTGTGTCTAAACTAGGATCTGCAGTTCCTTCTTTCTTTCTTTCTTTCTTTTAAAATCTTTTTATTCGTTTTTCTCAAAAGCAAAAACAAAAGAACAAAATAGTAATGATAAACATAACAATGATATTGATACATAGGGATCAGGGTTACATTAATAACAGGTATAACCTCGATATGAGTCCAGTGTCAAAATACACATTGAATATAAACCTCCCGGTGTCTATGTAAATATAGTTAAGTGTTCAAAAGAGAATTTATATGTGTAAAAACAAAAAGATAAAAAGAAAAAAAAAAGAGAAAAAACGAAAAAACAAAACCCCCCCGAAACTAAAGAAGGAGGGAAAAAAAGCAAAACAGAATCTGGGCCGCAAAGAGTTTCAACAATTTAAGTCCTTGTTTGTCATCAAGTCCGTTCCATTGTATACCAGTAAAATAAATTATTATAACAGTTGGAGAGGGGACAGTTTGTGTCGTATGAAAATGTTGAATAAATCTTCCCCAAGTCCTATCAAATGTAACCAAGGGTTCAACAATGTCACTCCTAATTGATTCTAAATTCAAACATGATATCGTTTCAGAGTAGCAATGGAGTGTGGTCGGAGGATTGGAATCTTTCCATTTAAATAAAATAGATCTTCTGGCAATTAATGCGGTAAAAGCAATCAGCCGATGGGTGGAACGGGACAGACGAACAGAATCTAACATTGGAAGCCCAAAAGGGCTACCAATGTCAGTCCCTTGTTTCTACAGTTATTTTCTGTGATTAGTTTGGGTTTGATACAGTGCTGGGGACACATTCAGTGGAATTAAGTTTGGAATTGTCCTTAAATAAAGCCTGTGGAGATGCAGTACAGGCGGCTCAGCGGGAGAGTGGTTGCCTTACAGCGCCAGAGACCTGGATTCAATCCTGACTAGGGGTGCTGTCGATGATCTCCCTGTGACTGCGTGGGTTTTCTCCGGGTGCCCCGGTTTCCTCCCACATATCAAAGATGCACAGATTTGTAAGTGAATTGGCTTTAGTGAAGTTGTAAATTGTCCCTGGTGTGTAGGATAGTGCTTGCGTGATCACTGGTCAGCGCGGGCTTGGTGGGCGGAAGGGCCTGTTTCTGCACTGTATATTCTAAAGTCTAAAGGTCAGTAAGTCTCCTGAACTGTGTGGCGTAATCATGGAAAGTGTTGCAGCACTGCTAACGTGAAGTTATTGGAAGAAACCTACTGTGTGAACTATCTGACAGGTAATGGGATCGGAGACATCTGCGAAGGAGATTTTGACGATGACAAAGTGATTGACGTCATAGATGTGTGTCCGGAGAACGCCCAGATTACACACACTGATTTCCGAGCCTTCCAGACAATAGTGTTGGACCCTGAGGGAGATGCGCAAATCGACCCAAACTGGATCGTCTTAAACCACGTGCGTAATCTATCCATGCAAAGCCATTTAGAATCTTCAGGCACGGAGGTGGGACTGTGGCTCCAGTTCCCTCCCATAACTCAACGAAGTGCAGGTCTGTAGGTTAGATTGGCCCCAGAGGCTTCTAAAGTTGCCAGAAATAGCAGTCGGTCTGAGGATTGGGCGGAATGGATCGGGTAGATGGGTAGAGTCATTTACCCAGAGCAGGGGAATCGAGGACCAGAGGACATAGGTTCAAGGTGAAGGGGAAAAGATTTAATAGGAATCCGAGGGGCCACTTTTTCACACAGAGGGTGGTGGGTGTATGGAACAAGCTGCCAGCGGCTGGGACGATCCCTTCGTTTAAGAAACAGTTGGACAGGTACATGGAAAGGACAGGTTTGGAGGGTTATGGACCAAGCACAGGCAAGTGGGACTAGGGTAGCTGGGACATTGTTGGCCGGTGTGGGCGAGTTGGGCCGAAGGGCCTGTTTCCACACTGTATCCCTCTATGACTCTATGACCTGTTAACTGATTTCACACCTCATCGTGTCGAGACGGTGAAATATTTCACTATTTCCTAATTACTTTCTTTGAGGTTTTGAGACTTGTACAGCTGGGGTTGTGGTCCCAGCACTGCAGATGTGCCACAGACTTCATTTTGAAAGTTTCAAAAATACACCTCGTGTTGGTGCTTAAGGGATGTATCTCATGGTTAATGTGATGTTGCAGGGGATGGAGATTGTGCAGACGATGAACAGTGACCCAGGCCTCGCCGTTGGTAAGTCTTTACATATCTGCTGTGCTGCTACAAGTTCACTGTTCTGTTTAGTTTATTACCACGTGTACTGAGGTACAGCGTAAAGCTTTAGTGTTGCGTGCTAACCAGCCTGCAGAAAGACAACGTTCCATTTCTGGGCATACTGTACGACAATCAAACGCTCTTGACTCTTGTTCTTCTATATCTCCATATGTTGAAAGTGACGCCGCGGGTAGATGGGGTAGCCAGGAAGCCATTTGGTTATATTGGCCTTCATCAGTCATGGTATTGCATGTAGAAGGAGTGGGTGATGTTTCAGACTGAAGAGGGGTCTCGACCCGAAACGTCGCCCATTCCATCTCTCCAGAGATGCTGCCTGTCCCGCTGAGTTACTCCAGCTTTTTGTGTCTATCTTCAGTTTAAACCGGCATCTGAAGTTCCTTCCCACACAATGTGTGTCTAGAAGTTGGAATGTTATGTTCTAGGTGTAGAAGATGTTTGAGAAAAGCTGCATCGGGAATATTGTGGTCAGTTTTGGTCACCCTGTTATTAGCAAAGATGTTGTTAAGCTGGAAAGAGCGCAGAGAAGATTTAGGAGAATGATGCTGGGACTCGAGGGCTTGAGTTATGGGGAGAGGTTGGGCAGGCTCGGACTTTATTCCTTGGAGCACAGGAGGATGAATGGTGATCTTATAGAGCTGTAGAAGGCCATGAGGGGAATCGATAGGGTACATGCACAGTCTTTTACCCAGAGGAGGGGTCTCAAGAACCAGGGGAGATAGGTTTAAGGTGAGAGGGGGAAAGGTTTAATAGAAACCTGAGGGGCAACGTTTTCACAGAAGATGGAGGGTAATATGGAAAGAGATACCAGAGGAGGAAGTTGAGGCAGGTACTATGAAAACATTTAAAAAATGTTTGGTCAGGTACATGGATAGGAAAGGTTTGGATAGGAGGGATATGGGCCAAATGCGGGCAGGTGGGACTAGTGCAGTCGGCATGAACGGGATGGACCGAAGGGCTCGTTACCTTGCTGTATGACTCTGTGAATGCCCGTGTCCTCACCATGCTGCCGATTCCTCGTCATAAGCAGCCTGTTCTTCCTCCACAGGGTACACGGCTTTCAATGGTGTGGACTTTGAGGGAACCTTTCATGTGAACACTGTGACAGATGATGATTACGCTGGATTTATCTTTGGCTATCAGGACAGCTCCAGCTTCTATGTGGTGATGTGGAAACAGACGGAGCAAACCTACTGGCAGGCCAATCCCTTCCGCGCTGTGGCTGAACCTGGTATCCAGCTCAAGGTAAGCAACATACATCTTCCATCACTCTAGTTAGTTAGACCCCTGTCCCACTTAGGAAACCTGAACGGAAACCTCTGGAGACTTTGCGCCCCACCCAAGGTTTCCGTGCGGTTCCCGGAGGTTTTTGTCCTTCAACTAGCATCGCAACCGGCTTCGACTAAAAAATTACCAATTTTTAAAACGGAAACCACTTTCGACCATTAGGGAGACTGACAAAAACCTCTGGGAACCGCATGGAAACCTTGGGTGGGGCGCAAAGTCTCCAGAGGTTTCCGTTCAGTTTTCCTAAGTGGGACAGGAGCATTAGTTAATTAGTAAGTAAGTAAGTTTATTGGCCAAGTATTCACATACAAGGAATTTGCCTTGGTGCTCCGCCCACAAGTAACAACATGACATACAGTGACAGTTACGAATGACTCAGAAAACACTAAACATTAATAATAATAAAACATTAATGATAAAACAAAATGATAAAACTAATAGTTAGTTGGTTGGTTGGTTAATTAGTTTGTTAGTTTAGTTTATTGTCACGTGTACTGAGGTAATAGACAATAGGTGCAGGATCAGGCCATTCGGCCCTTCGAGCTAGCACCGCCATTCAATGTGATCATGGCTGATCATCCCCAATCTGTACCCCAGGTACAGTGATAAGCTTTTTCTTGCTGTCCCGTCAGCGGGAAAACGACACGATTACAATCAAGTCATCAACATGGTACAGATACAGTATAACGGGAATAAGATAAAGTCTAGTAAAGTGCGATTAAAGATGGGATTCTACCATGCATCAGAGGGCATCGGTCCTAGTAAGGGATCAGCTATCATTCATTATAATTGCTCCATTCTCTGAAAGCATTCCCCCACCCCCTCTCAGTGAACAATAAAACAATTCTTTAAGAAGGAACTGCAGATGCTGGAAAATCGAAGGGAGATAAAAATTCCGGAGAAACTCGGCAGGGAAGGCAGCATCTGTGGAGCGAAGGAATGGGTGACGTTTTGAGTCGCGACCCTTCTTCAGACTCCTTCTTCAAACAATTCTTTCTATGCGGAGCACCTATACATAGATATTGATGATCACAGGGCCACTGAGCAGTATCTACCATCTTGATTTCTTTCCCATCAGCCCGAGGAAGAGCAGAGCAGAGGCCAGTGGCGTTCCGGTCCGTGTTCCTTTATGAAGTTTAATAAGATTCATGGACAAGTACATTCAGGTCAATTGAGGACCCGTAGGGATCGGGTTATGCATTCTGTGCCTCAGTAACAAACCTGTAGAGCCCACATCAACTCCTGGCTGCCGCTTGACTGGTTTATAATAGTCTGACTCAATTTTTCCTCGTGGACAGTTAATGAGGAGGCCACGACCACTGCTGGCATGGTTACAGGAGAAGGATTAATCTGTGGACTGTATTTTAGGATTTGGCAAAGGAGGCTCTTCTTCCTGTCCTCAGACTGACAGCCATGTTAGATAGTTTAGTTTGGAGCTGCAGGTCCTTCAGCCCACCGAGTCCACACCGACCAGTGATTACCCACGCTAGTTCTTCCCCACACACTAGGGGACAATCTACAGAAGCCAATTAACCTACAAACCTGCACGTCTTTGGAATGTGGGAGGAAACCGGGGCACCCGGAGAAAACCCCTGAGTGGGTTCATATTTCATGAGCATTTGAGGGCACTGGGCCTGGAACGATGAGGGGGGACCTCACTGAAACTTACCGAATAGTGAAAGGCCTGCATCGAGTGGATGCGGAGAGGATGTCTCCACTAGTGGGAGAGGTCTAGGAGCAGAGGTCTTCGCCTCAGAATTAAAGGACATTAGCTTAGGAAGGAGATGAGAAGGAGTTTCTTAAGTCAAAGGGTGGTGAATCTGTGGAATGGAATTAATTGCCACAGAAAGCTGTGGAGGCTGTCAATGGATATTTTTCAGGCAGAGATGGATAGATTCTTGATTAGTGCAGGTGCCAGGGGTTACGGGGAGAAGGCCGGAGAATGGGGTTAGGAGGGAAAGGTAGATCAGCCATGATTGAATGGCGGGTAGACACAAAATGCTGGAGTAACTCAGTGAGACAAGCAGGCATCTCTGGAGATACAGAATGGGTGACGTTTCTGGTTGCGACGCCTTCAGGTAGAATGGCGGAGTAGACTTGATGGGCCGAACGGCCTAATTCTCCTCCTATCGCTTATGAACATGAACTTTCCACCCTGAATGCATTTCCCACTTGGAAGAGTGGCTCTTCCCACTGATGGTCAACTCAAGTACCCAACTCCAGCAATCCTATACTGTCCGTTTTCTCCGGGTGCTCCGGTTTCCTCCCACACTACAGAGATGTACAGGTTTGTACGCTTTGGTAAAATTGGAAATTGGTCGGTGCGGACTGGGTGGGCCGAAGGGCCTGTTTCCATGCTGTATCGCTAAAATCTAGAGGTAAAGAATCCTGAATCAACTTCCTCAGTAAATCCCGTTTCTGTACTGACTGAAGTGTGAAACTCCCATAAACAGGCAGTGAAGTCGCAGACGGGACCAGGGCAACACCTGCGGAATGCTCTTTGGCACACGGGAGACACCAATGACCAGGTCAGGCTCCTGTGGAAGGATCCCAGGAACATCGGCTGGAAGGACAATACGTCGTATCGCTGGTTCCTGCAGCACCGGCCACAGGTCGGGTACATCAGGTGGGTCAGATCATTCCAGCCCCCCCACCCCACTACCCTCCTCCCCTCCCCTCCACCCCACTGCCCTCCCCCCTCCCCCCCCTCCATACCCCCCCCCCCTCCCCCCCTCCCCTCCATCCCACTACCCTCCCACACCTCCACTTCCCCCCCCCCACACCCCTCCCCTCTCCCCTCCCCTCCACCCTCCCTCCCCCCCCTCCCCTCCCCCCCACTCACCTCCACACACCTCCCACAACCTCCACTTCCCCCCCCACCCCACTGCCCTCCCCCCCCCACACCCCTCCCCTCCGCCCCACTGCCCTCCCCTCCACCCCCTCCACCCCACTGCCCTCCCCGCCTTCAGTTTGCTCACTTCACCCCCGGTCACGGGTACACTAGGGGGTCCAGATTACCCCCACATCCTCCCCACCCCTCCAACAGGTGGTTCACCTCTCCCCTGGCCTGGGACAGGCGGTGGGTCGCATTTCCCTCGGGGTTGGGACATGAGGTGGGTCATGTTGCCCTGGGGTTGGGTACGTCAGGTGTGTCAGACCACCCCATCCCCCTCCATCAGGTGCCTAACCCAGGGCTGGGACGTGAGATGGGTCATTTCTCCCTGGGGTCAGATAAATCAGCTGGATGGTGTTTCCCCACAGGTGAGATACCAAGTGGGTCACATCTCCTCTAGCACCCTGGCATAAGGTGGGTCACCTGTCTCCCTGGGATGGGTGGAACATCAAGCAGGTCGCGTGTCTCCTGGGGTTGGGACATCCGGTGGGTCACAGCGCCCCAGGGGCTGGGACCTTGGATGGGTCGCGTGTCATCTCGCACCCTGACACCGGGCGTGTCACATCTCCCCTGGGCTGGGATGTCAGGATGGTGAGGTCTCTCCCGGAGATGGGACAGCTGGTGGGTCACAGCTCCCCAGGGGGCCGGGCTGTCAGGATAGTGAGGTCTCTCCCGGAGGTGGGACATCTGGTGGGTCATGCCTCCGAGCTTTGGGATGGCGGGAGAGTCTTGTCTCCCACAGGTTGGGAGGGTCACGTGTTGTCTTACACGGGATAAAAAGCGCCATTGACCTGTGGGCCTCCGTAGGCCATCGAGTGGGTCTCGTCTCCGCCAGCGTCATGCCATCAGGTGGATCACCTCTCCTGGGGTTGGCAGTGAGGGAGACAACAGGAGCAGGCGATGGCCTCGTTCATCTGCGTTTTTTTTGTCCCTCTCCCTCACCTCACAGGGTGCGGCTGTACGAGGGGCCGGAGATTGTGGCCGATTCCAGGGTGATCATCGACACCACGATGCGCGGAGGGAGACTCGGAGTCTTCTGCTTCTCCCAGGAGAATATCATTTGGGCAAATCTACGCTATCGTTGCAACGGTGAGGGGGGGGGGGGGGGGGGGGGGGGGGGGTCTGACGGGATGGAGGGGGGGGGGGGGGGGGGTGGACCAGAGGGGGAGTAAGGGTGTATGGATGCACAGAGTCTCTTGGCCATAGGGGAATCGAGGACCAGAGGACATAGGTTCTTGACTTGACTTGACTAAACTTGACTTGACTTGAGGTTCAAGGTGAAGGGGAAACGATTTAATAGGAATCTGAGGGGTAACTTTTTCACACAAAGAGTGGTGGGCGTATGGAACAAGCTGCCAGAGGAGGTAGTTGAGGCTGGGACTATCCCGTCATTTAAGATACAGTTAGACAGGTACACGGATAGGACAGATTTTGAGAGAGATTGCCTACACCGGCCAAATTGCCTACACCGGCCAACATCTACACTAGTCCCACCTGCTTGTGTTTGGCCCATATCCCTCTAAACCTGTTCTATCTATGTACCAGCCTAATTGTTTCTTAAAAATTGCATGATCCTAGCACAAGGTGCAATTTCTGGACAGGTACATGGATAGGACAGGTTTAGAGAGTCATGGGCCAAACGTGAGCAAGTGGGATGAGTGTAGATGAGGCATGTTAGTGGGCATGAGCAAGAGGGGCCGAAGGGCTTGTTTCCACGCCTATGATTATGTAATTCTGTGTTCTCACAAAGCCTGCACCCACCACCTTCAACTCACTCCAACCGCTTCACCTTTTCTCCTCAGACACGATTCCAGAAGATTTCCGCCCAGCCCTACTACAGTCGCAGTTTTGAAGGTGACCTCTGAACTCCTGATCCTCAAGAACCTTTGACCCTTGATCCCTGACAAGTGGCAATTCCTCATCGCGCCTTGAATCAATGCGTTTCTGCTCCTTCCCCACGGTTTAGTCAGCATCAGTTGGACCTGGGAGTGTCGCAAACACCAGGCCCGGGATGAAGACTGATTGATTAATGATCTGACTCGTGGCTTCTCTCTTCACTTGATTCCTCTGTGTTGAGGAAGTGGTCACAACACCGTCTCAAGAGATGTTTTGGCAGCAGTGGGGTGAAGTAAGAGCAGGACAGAGCAAAGAGAAACAGATTTTGGGCGGATTTTCAAAACTCTGCTCAATTATACCAAAGTGGATTTGTAGAAACTACACACAGTGCAGGTGGAGGCCATTTAGCCCGACTTACCGGTGCTGGTTCTTCAAGACAGCAATGATGCTTAATCCACCCAACTGCTTTTGATGCGTAACCTACTCGTTCCCACATCTTTCCAACAATTGACAATAGGTGCAGGAGTAGGCCATTCGGCCCTTCGAGCCTGCACCGCCATTCAATGTGATCATGGCTGATCATCCCCAATCAGTACCCCGTTCCTGCCTTCTCCCCATATCCCCTGACTACGCTATTTTTAAGTGCCCTATCTAGCTCTCTCTTGAAAGCATGCAGAGAACCTGCCTCCACCGCCCTCTGAGGCAGAGAATCCCACAGATTCATGCCTCTCTGTGAGAAAAAGTGTTTCCTCGTCTCCGTTCTAAATGGCTTACTCCTTATTCTTAAACTGTGGCCCCTGGTTCTGGACTCCCCCAACATCGGGAACATGTTTCCTGCCTCTAGCGTGACCAAACCTTTAACAATCTTATATGTTTCAATGAGATCCCCTCTCATCCTTCTAAACTCCAGAGTGTAAACTCCCTTTTAAAATTATTTCTGAATTCAGCTTCCAGATTTTCAGGGAGATTTCAGTTCCTGACAACCAAATGAGAAACGTCGGCAGCCTGACACTTTTTGGTAATGACTTTAAATCTTGGGCTTTCAATCTACTGGCCAGAGTCAATGGGATTCTCAAAACCAATTTTTTAAACATTTCCTACATCTGGTACATGGAGTATGGTTCCAATTTTTGCTCATAGCTGAAGTTCATCATGCCTGGCAACATTGCTCTGTTGAAGACACAAGGAACTGCATATCCTAGTTAACCTCATTTTTCAATGGGTCAGGCAGTATCTCTGGTGATGATGGATAGGTGACATATCGGGTGGGGCCCCTTCTTCAGACTGACTGATGTAGGGGGCAGTGACAAAGCTGGAAAAGAGAGGTGTGAACCGGACAAAGCCTGGGAAGTGAGAGGGGGATGCGGGTGAGGAGGGGGTTGGCAACAGGTTGGACCAACGTCAGAGATGAAAAGTCAAAATGTAAGTTAAGGGATAGAGGAAGTGTGAAATGTGAAGCCAGATGAAGGATTATATGTGGGGAGGGCGAAGAGGAGAAATGGGTGCACTATCAGGCGGTCCCAATGAAGGGGGAAGCGATTGTTTTTTTAAAACTGGAGAATTTAATTTTCATTCCGTGGAGTTGCAAGCCACCCAAGTGGAATACGAGGTGCAGTTCCTCCAATTTGCGTGTGGCTTCACTCTGGCAATGGAGGTGGCCTAGGACAGCAATATTAGTATGGGAATGGGAGCTAAAATGGTTAGCAACCATACGACCTCCAGTTTGAGACCTCACCGGCATTGGAGGAGGCCCAGGACAGAAATGGTTGCTATACTGACCAGTTCTTCATTGCCTGAGTGAGGCCACACGCAAACTGGACGAACGGCACCTCGTACTCCACCTGGGTTACTTACAACCTAACGATATGAACATTAAATTCTCCAAATGGAAGTAAACAACCCCCACCCCCTTTTTCCTCTACTTCTGCGCACACATTTCTCCCCTCCCCATTGCCTTCCGCCTATATTCCTTAATCTTTCACTTTTTACACCGCTTCAATTCTTATCTCGCACTTTTCATCTTTTTCCTCTCTGGCCTTTGTCCAACCATTCACCAGTCAAGTCCCCCCCCCCCCCCCCCCCCCCACCCCACCTGTATCCACCAAACACTTGCCAGGCTTTGTCCTACAATAATCAGTCTGAAGAAGTGTCTCAACCCAAAACATTACCCATCCATGTTCTCCAGAGATTCTGCCTGACCCACTGAGTCAAACACCTGTCCCACGGTACGAGTTCATCCCAAGAGTTCTCCCGAGTTTGCCCTGATTCGAACTCAATGATTATGGTAATGGCCACTCGTCGGTACTCGGGGCTCTCGTGGACATTTTTCATCATGTTGGAATATCTTCACGAGTCTTCCCGTGCTTACCTGCCGTTAGCGAGTCTTCCCGAGTACCTGCCGTTAGAGCTAAGAGACGTCCCCGAGCTCCGACGTACCCGCTACGTTCATTCTCCGTGTTTACCACGAGTTTGATTTTTTTTTAACTCAGGAGAGCTCTTGGAATGAACTCGCACTGTGGGACAGGGATGTAACTCCAGCACTTTATGCCAATGTTGCTCTCTTCCTCTCCAGTGCCCATCTATTCCTCCCATTTGAAAGGGCTAGACATAATTGGCCGAAAATGCAGTATTTAACAGGTACTACTAGCACTTCAGCCCAAACCTTCTTTACCGTTGTTGGGCTCAGTGAGGAACTCGATGAAGGCTGCACATTTGGAAAGCAGTGGTGCGTTGGGAAGGCACGCACTAGATCTTGTCCCAGACTACAGGTAATAAACCTGCTCACTGCACCCCGAAAGATGGGGAAAAAAAAGACATGGGCTCAGAGATCTAGAGGCAGAGTCCAGAGGTCTGGATTTGATGGTCTGGGTCCTAGGTTCAGTTGTTAAGAGTCAGGGGTCATAGTCACTGGTTATATGTTGTGGAGGGTCTTTTGGTCATCATTATTTGTTATTTTACTCATATCATGCCCAATTGATATGCCATTACTCGGATTAAACCCCAGCAAACAGAGGCTACCACACTGGGTCTGACTTTCAAATCTCCCGTAAGCAGTCTGATCACCTGGATGCTCAATGCCAACGTCACAAGTAAATAGAAATTTGTCTCGCAGAGAAACGTAGAAATTGTTACCATGCGCCACACCAAACATAATAGGGCTTGAAACGAGCAGCTTTTAACACGCCCATCTTTTCTAAATGATGTTGCATATTTTCGTCAGCTTTATATGGAATTTATTGACATGAAATTTACTCATTCAAAGATGGCCCAAATGTAATTCACAATGTACATCTTTTACATTTAGCTGCAGATGTTTTCTGACTATAACTAAATAAATACTACTCCCATTTTTTTGCTCACAGGATTGTTTCTTTCAAAGCTGGTTGGAAAAGTGAGGTGTGAAGAGGATACTTCATAAGTGATAGGAGCGGGAATTAGGTCATTCTTCCCATCGAGACTACTCCGCCATTCAATCACAGCTGATCTATCTTTCCCTCTCAACCCCATTTTCCTGCCTTCTCCCCATTACCCCTGACACCCGTACTAATCAAGAATCTATCATTGACTTGGCCTCCGCAGCTTTCTGCAGCAATTAATTCCACAGATTCACCACCCTCTGACTAAAGAATACTGAGCGTCACAAGTTGAATGAAGTGGCTGATAAGAGTAGGGTGGTGTTAGGCAGAATATGGAATGAAGGAGATTATGAGGATCCACCTTGAGAAAGAACAGAAACCGTTTGAGCAACATTGTTTTCTGGAGAGGTCTGGGCTGCTCGTTCAGGAACTGCAACGAGTAAATGTGCAGTGCGTTTGGGAAGGTCGTTGGTCACTAAGATATGGTATAAAGCGCAAATGAAAGGAGCAACTGAACACAACTTGGGTATTCTGGGAGACTGGGTGTTTTTGGTCTCCGATACCTGCCTTGGAAGAAATGCAACAGAAGGACAATTTTCGGGTTGCTTTAGTATTTAGAACTGAATAAATTAGCAGTGTATTGAGCAGCCAATTCCAGCTACCCACCTGCCACGTTTGCTGCCTGCAGCTAATATCACCTGCTGCAGTTAATTAACAGCCTGCAGGAGACGTGCAGAAACCGCAGTATTGAACAGCTACTGCCCGATTATTTCTCTTTTTTTCACTTCTAGTGGATATCCTGATACTCACTAATGCGAACGGACATAATATTTTTTCCCCAATATCAGAGGCAATTATTCTGAGACAGGTATATAAAAAAAGTAGTGTTGGAGCAACTTAGTGGGCCATGCAGCATCTCTGGACAACATGGATAGGTGGTTCGTGGGAAGGGATGGTTAGAAAGCTGGTAGGGGCAGGACCATAGAACAATGCCTTTGGTGGTGGGGGGGGGGGTTGATCTTTGGACAAAAGCCAGAGGTGAAAATAGAACGTGCGAGATAATGATTGAAAAGGTGCAAATTGTGAAGCCAGAGCAAAGGATGGAGGTGGAAAGGGGCAAAATGGGTGCAAGTCCAGGAAGGGCGTGAAGAGAAAAAAAAGGGGATGGGGGGGGGTTAGCACAGTTTGTAGGTTCGTTCTCGAAAATTGGAGAATTCAATGTTCATACTGTTAGGTTGTACGCTACCCAAGCGGAATATGAGGTTCTGTTCCTCCAGTTTGTGTGTGGTCTCACTTTAGCAATGGACGAGGCCCGGGACAGAAAGGTCAGTAAGGGATTGGGACGAGGAGTTAAAATGGTTGGCAACTGAGAGCTCCTCGGCAGGCCTCGGCAGACCAAGTGCAAGTGTTCAGTGAAATGGCTACCGAGTCTAAGCTTGGTGTCGCTGATGTGCAGGAGGCCACAGGGTCAGACAGGTACATTTGATGCAGAGCGAAGGTATTGCCACACTATCAAACACTTTCACGGAAAATACATTTGGACAGGTACTTGGATATGAAAGGCTTAGAGGGATATGGACCAAACGAGGGCAGGCGGGACTAGTACAGATGAGGCATCTTGGTGGACATGGGCAAGCTAGGCTGAAGGGTGTGTTTCTGTGCAGTGTGACTCTATGCTCCCAAGGCAAGCAAAGCATGAATTGCATACAAGGTGAAGCTCTTTACGAGTGTCCCAGCCAACACTTCCAGGTCAGAGGCAGCGCAACATAAGGTGGATACCACGTAAATCCAAAACCAAAGACAAGTTACACGCAGGATAAAAGACAGAAATGTTATGCAGGGAGTAAACTTCCCTTGGCATTGTCCTGTGAAACAATTCCAAATGCACCTGCAGATCAGGTAAAGCAAGCTCCTTCTACACGAGTCCAAAAACACTCCTGTGTCCTGCATTCTTTCTGTCTCATGCTTTTGCTGAGATTTGAACGCGTTGAAAATTGCAGGAAGGTGAGACTTGGGCTTCAACGGAGAAAATTACAAGAGAGAAAGGTGCGAAGGACTGCGAGCAGAAAACCATTTAACTTTTATTACATTTCATTTACAAAGACGGAAGCCTCCACACAAACATAAACTTTAAAAAACATTTACATTTTAAAATGAAGTTCTTTTGACAGTCAGTCAGCACAAGTTATTGGTTTGCAATACATCTGAAACCCTCTTCAAAATTTCAAAGTTTATTTATAAAAACCAAGACATCAGAAAAATAAATAAGTGTTGGCGAGTTTGAGGACGGAATCTGATTGGTGACCCTTTGGGGGTAAGCTGATCTGATGCTGCATCTCTGGGGGGAAAAGAAAGGGATTTGCTGCCAATTCATAGTCTGCTGGGAGTGAGGGTGCGAAAGACACAGAGTCTGGTGCACACACACACACGCGCGCACGCACACACCTACACAGTTCTCCAGAAGATTGAAGAGGAGAGGACAGCCACAGGTTAGTGCAATGTCAAACAGGGCCCCCTCCCTGACTGTGGCAAGCCCTAATGTAAAGTGCCAATTTGCCAGTGTCTGCCATTCAGAACCTTTTTTGTGAGATTACGTAGGATGAATGATGAAACTACAGATTATTAAAAAAAAAAAGGTTAATTAAGGGATCACAGCAAGCCTGATGGGCAGGAAACTGGAGCTTAATGAGTGACCTTCTTCTGTTCTCCAAGCATCTAGTTTTATCTCACTCTGATAAACCACTTTTCATAATTTCACACTCTTGGTTCAACAGGTGTGCTGTTATTTTCACATTAGGCGGTGAACAAGAAGTTTAACTCAGTTGGTTCCAGGCTAATCTGTAAAAAAAAATTATTGGCTATGCACAAACAGAAGTAAATCCAGATTAAAAAACTTTCTAACCAATCAAGCTTTGGACTTTTATTGTAATCCATCGGGCAGTTTTTAAAACAACCTTGTAAACAGTTCAGAAAATATAGCACATTTATGCCCCCCCCCCCTCCTTTAAGCATTCTCAATACATAGCTACAGCAACTATCATCCATAGATCCTGGTCGCAGAAGTTGAGTTTACACTGCATTTAAGAGCTACAACGACTGTTCACCAATGTGGTTTCAATGATCCAGCAATCACTCCAGCCTGGCACAAAGTAGACTGTAATGAACTCAGAAGTACCTCAAAGTCTGAGAAAGGAATCGCTCCCAACACCTCTCCAAGGATAATCCATCGCATCTGGCTTTGAAAGCACGGCCTGGCTGTCAGCCTTGTCATATTGAACGCGGCACACAGGCCCTTGTATAAATGCAGTGCCCCATATAACATTGCCCTGGACAGTGCAGTGCATTGTACACAGCGCAACACCACCCAACGACACAGAAGGTGGAAGGTACTTAGGTAGACAGACCATAATCTACATCAGAATATCAGTGTAGTTTTGATGTTACAGCACTGGAGTGTCAGCAGAGCCAGCGTCCGTCCCCTGGAGGCAGTGCTGTAAGTGAATGAGTGTGTAGTGATGGATTGAGGCCTGTGTTTGCCAGCTACTTTTCACTGGATGAAGCAGCGAAGAGGTAGAGCCAACGAGAGAGGGTAGAATAAATCTGCAATCAGCAGCCATAACATTGCAGAAATATCAAATGATAATGACACGATAACGCATTCGGCTCATTGTACCTACACTTACTGCTTGGCTGAGATAAAATAATTCCACAATCCTGCAATTTTATCGCTCGAGCTTTTATCCAATTCCCCCTTTCAACTAACAGTTACAATAATACCTCTTAATCTCCCCTCTCGAAAACCTCTGCATTCTGTCATTTTGAACCGTATCTGATCTATTTCTGCTGCAAGACCTCCAGTTTCTCTACACTGAAAACACTGAAGGATCCCTTTCTTTGCACCCCCTCTGGACTCCCCTCCAAGGTATTGACTTGCTTTGTAAAGTGCACTGTCCAACAGAGGAGGGTACAACAACTCACCTCGGGATTACCAGTGCTTGATAAGAATTTGCGTCTCTTGTACTGATTTTAAAAAGCCAATGATCCTTGTGCTTTTAAGACAGTTTTCCCGACATATTCTTCCAACTTTGGAGATTTGTGTAAACACACCCAATCTTTCTGAAGAAGGGTTTCGGCCCGAAACATTGCCTATTTCCTTCGCTCCATAGATGCTGCCGCACCCGCTGAGTTTCTCCAGCACTTTTGTCTATTTTCCGTTCACGCACCTGTTTTAAATCTGCAAGTTTATTTTTATCTTTTCTCTCTTAATTCAATCCATCAAAATAAATCACTTCATACTTCTGTGTTAAAGGTTATCCCCCATAAAGCTACCTATTTCACCAGCCTGCATTTTATGTCGATAACAAGCCCCCCCTCAAAGCTTACTACATTTCACAATTTTGTGATGTGCAACCTTTGAAATGCTACTTGAGGATAGCAATTTTAGGTAAATAATATTACATAGAAAGTAGTGGTTGTAATGCTGACCCCTGGGACACACACCATTGCACACACCCCTCCAGTTTCTGGAGCAATCATTTAGCACTAATCACTGCTTTCTGTCCCCTTGCCAATTCTGCATTCATGCTAATAAGATCCCTTGAAGCCCAATAAATTACACAGTAACTAACTTCTATATTCATAACCACCACTCACATCAAACCTGTTATTTCAAAAAGTCACTCAATTCAAACAAACATGATCCACTTTTAATAAAACTTCCCTGACTATTATTAGCTCAGATTTCTGTAAACAGCAATTCATTTTGGCCTTGACTATGGTTTCTAACATTTTCTCTGCTAATGTTCGATTGACTGGCCTTTAGGGTCCAAAGTTTACCCTTCTTTCAACCAGGAAGTGGTTTACATTTGCAATCCACCTGTATTCCAACAGTACACACCCTCTTCTAACAAACCGCCAATGAAGGGGTGAGCAATGAACTCCTAGCACACTGGTCACTCGCTGATACCAGATACCCATTCAAAAGTTCACTTCAGATCTATCCAACTCCTCAACAGTGACCACAATGGAAAAGGGGATCGATCCATCCATTACGATGCAGCTAGGAATGTTGTAAGATGACGCTTCTGTGCAAGCTCTTTGCCACTTCACTTCCCAGTGCACAACATGACAGCACTATCAGACTTGTATTTGTTTAGTTTAGTTTAAAGATATTGTGTGGAAACAGGCCCTTCGGCCCACCGAGTCCGCGCCGGCCAGCGATCCCCACACACTAACACTACCCTACACACACTAGGGAAAATTTACAATTATTCCAAGCCAATTAGCCTACAAAGCTGTACGTCTTTGGAGTGCAGAAGGTAACCGGAGATGTCGGAGAAAACCCACGCAGGTCACGGGGAGAACATAGAAACTCTGTACAGAGAAGCACCGTAGTCAGGATCAAACCAGGGTCTCTGGTGCTGTAGGGCAGCAACTCTACTGCTACGCCACAGAGCTAAATTCTTAAACGTGTAAATCAGGAGATACTTTGTGTTAGCAAGTGGTATGAATATTCCTTGTATAAACACGTTGGTGCATGTTTGGTCCCAGTAAAATCTCACTATTTCCTCACTCCCCGCCCAGTTATACTATTATCACTCAACGATCCCATAACTACTAACAGCATTGCTCTCGATTGCGGCTGGGAGTTTAGCCGTGGTAGGGTTACCTGAAATAACATTGCAGTCAGCAGGGAACACCACCACAATCCAACCAAAACTCATCACATTCTCAGTTACTCTCAGTGACAACAAAGAATAGTTGATACCCTCAACAAACCACACAGTGAAAGACAAAACAGACAGAATCTCCGACAAACTGTTTAACAACTTCTCAGTAAAAGTCATGCTCTCGCTCTCGTTCATTATTTTTGACAATAAATCTCAAGGATAAGGTCTCAACAATTCAATTAACGGCTACGCATCTTTGAAGCTTTGCTGCTCGCTGCTTATCTCCAGGAACCCAATTGATCACAAAGGTTAATTATTTCCACAAGCACATCAAGGACACATGCTTATGATACGTAGGAGACACAAGAGACTGCAGATGCTGGAAATTGGAGCAAAAAACTAATTGCTGGTGAAATCCCGATGCAGTGTCCTGACCTAAAACGCCAACAATTCCTTTCCTTCACAGATGCTGCTCGACTACTGAGTTCCACCAACAGTTTGTTTTTGTTCCTTAATACTAACCCTCTAGTTTTGGACTAATCCCACTCAATTCATAAGGAGATCACGGACATCCAAGAATAAACCAAATATCAATTCAGTATCTGTTCAGTAACCTGGGTTAACATAACCCTTCAAAGAGCCAAGAATATGGGTTAATCTGTGCCTGGGTGAATGCAGCATCTGAAAGAACCCTGGACCTTAATGCAGATTCTCAATCAGTTTGGGATCTGGTTAAGGCAGATCCACACTAATGCTGGGATCGGGGCTAATTCATCTGTTTATAGAGCCTGGAATCTGGGTTACAATCTGAGACTTGGTTCAATGCAGCTGTCTGAACCTTGGACTGAGTTAATGTTATGCCTCATAGGGTCGGGGCGCTGGGTTAATGCAGATCTCCATTGAGCTCAGGATTTGGCTGATGCAGCTCCTCACTATTCTCAGTCTAGGGAATTTCTCTGCATGTTACACATGGCTTCTATGCCTTGATAGACTGAATGCGGCCAGGAGCATCCTGGCTTCAGGGTTTATCCGATTCTCATTGCTCACAGGGAGGTGCAGTGGAAAATCACACGCAAGCTCAGCATAAGAATGTACAGCATGGGTTTTGCTTCACTCATGGACACAATCTGAGGGAGGGAGGAGGTAGAAGGTTTTGTAATAGTAATATATGTGCTCCTTTTTAGGAGTCCTGCAACACCTTTGGGCTACCTCAGGATCTAACTATATTTCAGATTTCCCAAGCCTCAGCCTTTCCAAGTTCCCATTCATTGCAGTTGATGAGAAAGCTATTTGATTAATCACCAATACAGCGGTTTCAAATTATGCATTGATATTTTGATAAAGAAACACAAGAATAATGATAAATATCCCAAAACGCTTGCAGTTTTTTCCCTTCTCAAACTTGTCCAATTAACTTCATTTAATTTTCTTGGTTTAACAAAATCCCACCTGATTCACACAGACACAAGGTGGAGCACTTGACATTTCGCTTCAACATGCAGAATTGTTGCTTATAATGAAAAAAGTGCAACATTGCAGTAACACAGCAGAAGTCAGGCAGGGTGCATTGCAGCAGTGTGAAGCGCACCACAGAAATGCAGGGAATGGCAGGCAGCACATTACAACACTGCAGCAGAGGGGGGGGGGGGGGGCACAACACATTGGAACACTGCAGTGGGGGGGGGGGGGCACAACACATTGGAACACTGCAGTAGAGGGGGGAGGCGAGGCACAACGTTGCAACACTGCCACAATGCAGCATTGCGAGGCACACGGCATCACCAGCAGTCCAGTAATGCAGCAACAGCGAGGCACAAGTCATTGCGACGCTGCAGTGATGCACTCAGAGAGGCACGGCAGAGTGTGAGGCACAGTTCATTGCGACGCTGCGGGAATGCAGCACAGCACCAACCAAGTCACACAGTACGAGTCTGAGTTTTGCAGCAAACAGCACTGAGATCCTATTCAATTCTGGTCACATCACATCAGAACAGATATTTAAAGGATTAAAAGTTCAGATTTGGCATCTAGGCGGCGACCCGACACAAAAGGAACTGACAATGAAACGACAACTGGTTGACCATAAACCAGGCAAGTATCAAAAGTTTATCTGTTCTCAACAGCTTAATGGCTGCAGCATTTTAGGCACGTGCCTGGGGAGAGGGCCAGATAGGGGAACACAATGGCACACTATGGCGATGAGAGCTCTCTGTGCTTGCTGGCAGAAACATTTCACATCCCAATGACTGTTACTCAGAAACCAGCTGCTATCGTTTTAACCACACAGCTCACCACACACGGACCCAGTCACACAAACAGTGATGAAGCACCCGCCATGTATTAATGTGTAAGCAGAAAAGGAGGGATCCTTTTAGGAACTTGACCCAGCCCCACATTCAATTAGGCCATTACTAACTCCACTATGACATTTACCCAATTTCTGTGGGGACATGTACCCTAAAATCTATCCACCTCAATCTATTTGCGATATGTTTCACTGTTTTACGTGTAGGAAGATGCACTTCACATTATCTCCTCGAATGGCTTGGAAGTGACTTCTGACCCGCTATTATGAACCTCTGTAAAACCTCGCCAAACTGAGGAAATAGTATCTATTCACATTGTCAGAACTATCGAACGTAACGATCAGATAACTAACCATTTTTTCTAAACTCAACAGAATACAAACCAACCCTGTCCACCTTTATAAATTAATCCCTCTATTGCCACTATCATTATGGTGAATGTACTCAGCGCCCATGCTAATTTTCCAGAGATGCTGTATTCATAAATAAGCTTGGTCACACAAATGGAGTCTAAACCCCAGCTTTGTATAGTTGTGACATGATTTCCACACACTGCAATCCCGCCTCTTTCAGATAAAGGCCAACATTACATTTGATTTGTTACTTGCCCTCCAGCTTTGAATAATTGCTGTACTTGGGAGTTTTAAATCATGCTGCTTCTTCATGGCTCCCGTTCTTTACTTTCTAGAAAATATCATGAGATGCATTTTATAGGTCCACAAAAGGGAGGCTATCATTCAACTCCACCTTATGCCCGTTGGACTCTATCCCTTCAAACGGGTTCTAATAAATAGAAGAATGGCTGACACGTACTCCTGGGTACCTTTATCAAGCACGATAACACATTTTCTGAATTGTTGTAATTACAGTTGGATGTGACATTCACTCAATGGACAAGGGAGCGTACGATGGAGGATTAACACACGAGAAAGAACGGATGTCCTGTATGTGCGGAGTCCATCGCGAGCAGGGACAAAGGGAAATGTCCCAAAGGATCCTTCTACTGAGAGAAATTTATTACAGCTTTCAGGTGCCCAGATATTGCACATAAAACAACCTCTGGGCTTTAAATACTTTGTATTTAATGCTGGGGAAATATGATGATTTAGTGTTCTCTGCTTTGATAATTTAGTGGGAGGTCAGTTTTGACAATGGTTCGGCAGACCAGCAGCACCTTAGTGTCGTGAATTAATATTAGTGATTCTGTTGCAGAAGACGATTAACCTGTGCGGTTAGAAGTTTGACAGAGTTTTAACCTGTAGTAGATGAGTCGGGAGATGAATCCCAGTAGTGTGTTCTTTTAGTGGACAACCCTCTGACAGCTGTAGACCAGCCCTTCTCTTGGAACTGAAATTATTATTTTTGGTATTTCTTGTTTTGGTGGCCAGTAATAAGTTTGGACACAGCTACGAACCCAGGCGAGGGCTGAGATAAGAGTGACAGTGCCCACCAGTGCAGCCCCTGTTCCTCCCCCCCCCCCCCCCCCCCCAAGTTCAGAGCACTCGCACATCACGTGCCGATGATGTGGAAGGTTGCGGTTACAGTCTCCTGTTTGGAAGAGAGAGATGACAGTCTTCTGAGGTTAGACCTTGTAGCGGGCTCTGATTGCGAATGGTTACAGCAGGAGGGCAGGAGAACAAAACGATCGATTTCTCACCGAAAGAGAGAGAGAGAGAGAGAGAGAATGTAATCTCACCGAAGGAGAAGCGAGAAAATCAGTTGCTTGTCGAGGGAGAGCTAGAAAATCAGTTTCCCTCGGTGGGAGAGTTGGCAGCAAACATTGGTCTCTGACCGGCAGAAAATGTGGAGCTATTTTTCAAATGCTGCTGGAAATAAATAAATTAGAGGGACACACTGGGGGCGAGCATGGCCCCTCATGAACATTGGCAGTAATACAATTTCTGTCCATGCACTTAGCTCATGTCAGATCATTCTTTCAATCACTATCTCAGCAACATACAACAAGGCAGTGGCATTTGCTGAACACAAAAACAGTGAAGGGAACGGAACAGTGGAGAGAAATCACAGACAATGTAAAAAATATAAATAAGAATTGAGCAGCATGGGGAAATACAATGGCAATGGTACAGTGACGGGATCCTCGGTCTGGTGAGTTTGGTTTAAATCACATCCGTCACCAGACTGTTGGCCTGGAGCTGCCGTGCGCTGTTGTTACCTCACACGGTAAGAGATTCCACTCTTCCTCGTAAGTCGGCTGACGAGAGTGGCGCCCTTGCGGCTCGCCGCGGTCAAGAGGACAATATCAACACAGCTGCGGGAAAATAAAACGAGAGGCCTGGGTATGAAATGGAGTCAATGAGGCTGCAATGGAGGAGCGCGCCACACAGCTGCAAGCGCTATACTTGGTTCATTCAGGGTCGCAGTGCTGCAAGCTCAGAACAAGAAGCGGAATTCATTGCACGTTACGGCTCTCACGCTAACATCATTCCACCAGTCGTACTCGGTCACTTGATTTCCGCGCCCTGGTGGGGGCTTTTGGCTGTCTCCCCGCTTTGTCCTGGGTCCGAGTTTTACTCATTACAGACGATCCATGCGGAAAGTATCCTCTGTGGCGGGGTCCGTCAGCACCATGTCGGGGTCGTTCAACATGTGCAGACCGTCTAGCGTTAAAGGGTCTATTTTCAGTTCGTCGAGAGGAAACTGGGAGTCGGTGTCAAAAGCCACGTCGCCAACGCCTGCGAGCGAATTGGTCAACTCCTTCGACAGAGTCGGAGGGGATTCTCCCGTCACTGAGTGACAAAGACACAAAGGTAAAAGCAGGTTTACTCTAGCCACCGCAACAAGCATCAGCTACCAACCTGGTAACCCAAACCCAGACGACCATGCGAATCCTGGGAAACCCATCCAAGCCCAGCGCCCCTCCCCTCCCGAAACTCATCCAGACCCTGGTACATAGTGTCAGTGTGGTAGAGTTACTGCTTACAGCCCCAGAGTCCCGGGTTCGATCCTGACTATGGGCACTGTCTATATGGAGTGTACATTCTCCCTGTGACCTGCGTGAGTTTTTTTCCGAGTGCCCCGATTTCCTCCCACACTCCAAAGACATGCAGGTTTGTCTGTTATGTGGCTTCTGTAAATTATCCCTAGAGTGTAGGATAGAGCTAGTGTATGGGTGATTGTTGGTACCCACGGACCCGCTGGGCTGAAGGCCCTGTTTCCATGCTGCATCTCGAAATAAAACTAAATTTCCTTTAGGTTATGGTAACTGGGCAGGGACTGCACGAGTTAGACGTTGCCTGAAGCTCCCTCAGCACAGCCTCCTATCAAACACTCCCAGGATAGTGACTGCGTGGGTACAGCTCCCTCTACATTTCTTTGTCATATGCCAATGCCCTAATGACAAACATCTAATTGTCCCAAGTGAAATCTTGCTAGATATCAGATTGATAAATCCAGAGCAAAGGTCCTGTTTCAGCGAGTTTACCAATACCTGAGTTTAAAATGGGGAGCGCAATATCGAAACAATTATGGGAGGACAGAAGCCGAAATAGTAATCCATCAGATCTTTGATCAACAGCAAAATAGGAGATAATTCAATGATCGACCGGCATGGGGAGACCACCCAGTCATACAGCATGGAAACAGGCCCTTCGGCCCAACTCGTCCATGCCAACCAAGATGCCCTAAGCTAGTCCCATTTATACGCATTTGGTCCATATTCCTATAAATCTTCCCAACCCGTATACCTGTCCAAATGTGGTTCAAATGTTATTATTGTACCTGCCTCAACTATTTCCCAGCAGCTAATTCCATACACCTACCACCCTGTAAGACAAAGCTGCCCTGTAGGTTCCTATTAAATCTTTCCCCTCTCACCTTAAACATATGCCCTCTAGCTCTTGATTTCCCTACCCTGGGAAAAAGACTCTGTGTATTCACCCCATCTATTCCCCTCATGATTTTATACACCTCTATGAGATGCACCTCAGCTTCATATGCTCCAGTGCCAGCCTGCCCAACCTCTCCCTAGAGCTCAGGCCCTCAAGTCATGGCAACATCCTGGTAAATCCTCTCTGCAGCCTGTCTAGCTTAATGCATCTTGTTGTACTGCGCCAGTAAGTGCCAAATGAATGATTTGAGGTGGGAAAGGTTTTAGTACCATGCTGGGAAGTTGCTCACCGGTCAGGATGATGTTGGGTATGTTCCCATGGTTGGTGTAACTGAGCTGTGTGTCGTGCAGACTTCCATGGCTTCCCGTCAGTCCCATCATCGCTGCCTGAGAGTAGTTCAGAGTCGAAATTTGGTTGTAAAGGCTGTTGCTGCTGCTCGGGCTCTCAATCATATTAAACTGTTCAAGCTGAAGTAATGAAGAGTGAGAGTCAGTCTCATGCCCTGGTCTTGTCCTGGACTATTGTGTACAGTTTTGGACTCTTAATTTGAGGAAGGACATCCTTGTGATTGAGGCAGTGCAGCGTAGGTTCACGAGATTGATCCCCAGGATGGCGGGAATGTTATATGAGGAAAGATTGAAAAGACTAGGCTTGTATTCACTGGAGTTTAGAAGGATGAGGGGGGAATCTTATAGAAACATATAAAATTATATAAGGACTGGACAAGCTAGATGTAGGAAAAATGTTCCCAATGTTGGGCGAGTCCTGAACCAGGGGCCACAGTCTTAGAATAAAGGGGAGGTCATTTAAGACTGAGGCGAGAATTCTTTTTTCACCCCGAGAGTTGTGAATTTATGGAATTCCCTGCCACAGAGGGCAGTGGAGGCCAAATCATTGGATGGATTTAAGAGAGTTAGATAGAGCTCTAGGGACTAGTGGAATCAAGGGATATGGGGAGAAGGCAGGCACGGGTTATTGATAGGGGACGATCAGCCATGATCACAATGAATGGCGGTGCTGGCTCGAAGGGCCGAATGGCCTCCTCCTGCACCTATTTTCTATATTTTCTATGTTCTATGTTTTCTCTGCCTACCATTTGCTTACCTGCAGGAGGAAGGGAGGGGGGGGGGGGGCGGGGGTGAGAGGTTGGGTGCAGGGACTAAGCACCTTCAGCATAGCACCATCTGTAGAAACAAGGAACTGCAGACACTGGTTTACACAAAAGGGCACTAAATGCTGTAGTAACTTAGCGGGTCAGGCAGTATCGCTAGAAAACATGGATAGGTGACGCATCGGGTTGGGACCCTTCTTCTGTGTAAGCTCCAGATCTTACGTGAGTCGCTACATAAATCTGTATGTGTTCCGGACAGAGTTGATCTTGTATCATGTCAGCAGCCGCAAAGAGAATAATTTGAATCCTACATTAAAAACTCACAGCTTAAATCAAAGCTTAAAGGAAAAAGACCATGCTTTCAAATGCTGAAGATGTCTTTAACACCTGGTGGTCCGGGGAGGTTGTTCCACACCTGTCAACCTGTGACAGCAGGTTGCTATGGGTGTGCGCTGTGTGTTTTTCCGTGCCTGTTTGCCGTCGCCGCTTACCTGGTGTGACAGCGAGTTGGCCTGCCTGCTCGTCAGCTGCTCGTAGTAATCCCCAAATACACTCCCAAGTATGGATGTCTGTTGGAAAGACAGCTGAGGTCAGTGCTCAGAGATCATATGCTGATCATCCTGCGATGGGCGTGCACTCACAGACACAGACACAGACAATGACTCTGTCACAACACACTCACTCACCGCCCGGTTCCCCCCCCAGCCAGCGTGTACAGCACAGCACTGTCCCCTGGTAACTAGTTATCATGTGATGAGACACCCAAAGCTTCCAATCAGACAGTACTCCATCCTGTCTGAAAGGTCGGGCAAAACCCGTATGCACTCAAACCCCAGGTTTATTTACTCTGCACTCGGTTACTGGACCATCCATAGAGCCGGTCCTCCATATTCACTAACACTAAGTGCTGACGGGGTCTCAATAAGCGAAGAAGGTCGAGGTGGGTCAATGTGGCGAGGATACATTTCTTGCCTGGACACTGAATGCCACCACCTCACACCAGGCTGCTTCTCATACAACTGTGATGGATTTCACTAATACTGACTCAAATGTAGGCACTCAGCTTTCACCCACCAAAGCACTCGAGGTTTTATCAGCTTTACTGTGCTGCATTACAAAGCATGATTCAAATGTAAACACACCTTAAAAACAGGCAAACTACAACAATGGTATCAGCACCTCCATCAAACATCCATCCCCACTAGACAGAGAACTTCATAAAATAACAGAACTCAGCATAAGCATACAGACTACACACCATTTCAAGGAGCTTTCTCACTGTCCTCAGGGAGAATGAGATAATTGTTAACTCATGTTTAATAGAAAAAACCCCACAAGTTGTGATTTGTTTCTTTGAGACACAGAATGTAAGACTGTACTGTCATGTGTTCCCAGTGTTCTCAGATTCGACAGGGACTGATCCATTTTACTCCTCACACTGGTTGTAAGTAATAGGTACGGTGGGGGCTAGATTGGTTGGAGTGGAGGGGAGTTGCTGAGAGGACTCACTGCTCATTCTCTCTATAGTGCAATGTTTTGTATTCAACACTCAACCAAAACATGTTTCCTACTTAAACTAACTCCCAAATGTGTGTGTTCCTGCCCACAATAAGTTCCCTAGTTCTAGAAGCAGAATTAGGCCATTTGGCCCATCAAGTCTACTCGCCATTTAAAAAAAAGTCTGATCTATAAACCCCACTCTCCTGCCGTCGCCCCATAATCCTTGATACCCTTACTAATCAAGAATCTGTCAATCTCCGCCTTACAAATACCCATTGACTTGGCCTCCACAGTCGGATGGCACAGCAGCCACAGGCAAAATAATGCTTCCAACTCACATTCACCTGTCTCCAGTTCTCACTTACGTTAAAGGGAATGTTTCTTGATCACACTCTACACTCAAACAAATGTTTCCTACAAACACGGCCAAGGGGTAGGATTTCCACTAATCTGTCGACACTCGCATCCAAGGAAATATTTCCTGCTCTCATTCATCCTCGCCCAATGGATGCATCATGATCACTCTCCCGAAGGGAAGGTTTCCTGCTCAGAAGCCAAAGGATACATTTCTTGATCACACTCATCTTCTGCCTGGATTAGAGAGTTTCCGCTGCAGGGAGAGGTCGGATAGACTGAATTGTTTTCGCTGGAATATTAGAACTTGTGGGGAAACGATGGAACTAATATCAAATTACAAGAGGCATAGATTGGGTAGACAGTCAGAACCTTTTTCGCCAGGGTGGAAATGCCCAACACTAGAGGGAATAGCTATAAGGCGAGCGGGGAAAGTTTACTGGAGATGTGCAGGGCAAGGTTTCTTGCACAGAGGATGGTGGGGGCCTGGAACGCATTGCTAGGAGTGGCGGTAGAGGCAGATACGATGATAGCGTTTAGGAGGCTTTTGGATAGGCACATAGAAATGCTGGGAATAGAAGGATGTGGATCATGTGCAGGCAGATGAGATCAGTTCAGCTGGGCATCATGTCGGCACAAACATTGTGGGCCGAGTGGCCTGTTCCTGTGCTGTACTGCTCTATGTTTTATGTTAACAGACACTCTAAGAATATTTTCTGCTCACTGCCCCCCCCCCCCCCTTCCCCAGTTTGCCAAGGGAATGCTTCTTTCAGAAGCGTAGCAGGCAGGTTGCCTACAATATTTCTAAGACCATTTGCTGTGTCTAACCTACCTTTAAGATAATCTGTGGTATTTTCCATAAATTATACAGCCAACACAAGTCGACGTTTGAGTCTCTCATGTATACATGCACCGTAACATGCGCACAAAAATATACAAATTTGCATTGACAAACATGCAACTAATGCCCTGAATAGAGTCACATACACATAAACCAACACAGAGTGGCAAAAGAAGCATGTCAAAGGTTGAGAAATAATTATTGGTAAAATGGAGAGAAGCACAATGGAAGATGATGATAAAGGGGAACTGTGGTAAAGGGGCAGTTCTGGAAGAAGACGAATGCAAATAATGAATCAGTTACAACAGCAAGTCAAGCACTGGAAGCAACGGTTCCCTTACTTGAGGGGAGCTGCCTGGAGAGAAGCCTTGATTGGAGACAGGAGAGGTGGGAGACTGGTTGGCTGGAGACCCTGCATTACTGCGGTACTGCTGGAGGGAAGGCTAAAGAACAAAAGAATTAAAAGTGGCTGCTGAGATAGATACACGGAGCACCGCAACCTGGGAATTAGACTCACCTGTTAGAAAAAGACCTGGGACCACATATTTTAATCAGTTCACATCTACTTGAGACTGCTAATTGGATCTAAGAATCTGAAACCAGAAGTTATTTGGCATTGTCCTCGTTTGGATAATACACGAGGGTTGACCCACAGGACCTACTATGATTTATAGAGTTACACTGCGTGGAAACAGGTCCTTCAGCCCAACTTGCCCACACCAACCAACATGTCCCATTGAACTTAGTCCCACCTGCCTGCGTTTGGCCCACATCCCTCTAAACCTGTACTATCCATGTACCAGTCTAAATGTTTCTTAAACATTGTGATAGTACCTGCCGTTTACCTACTTCCTCTGGTAGCTTATCCCATACATAGATACATAGACAATAGGTGCAGGAGTAGGCCATTCGGTCCTTCGAGCCAGCACACCACTCCTTGTGTAAAAAGGTTACCCCTCGGGTTCCTATTAATTCTTTCCCTCCTCACATTAAGGGTTCTCGAATCTCTGTGTGTGTACCTGATCTATTCCTCTCATGAACTTGTACACCTCTATAAGATCACCCCTCATCCTCCTGCACTCCAAGGAATAAAGTCCTGGCCTGCTCAACCTCTCCCTATATCTCAGGCCCTCAAGTCCTGGCAACATCCTCGTAAAGTGGACGCAATACAACTGACGATCCATCTCACTCTACTGGCCTTCTCACCTGCCCCCCCCCCCTCCCCCCCATCGACACACTAGCCTCCCACCAAGGACTATCTCTGTTCTAATCACAATGTCTCCTTGAGTGCTCCTTTCACCTTTGACTTTCCCTTCCCGTGCACCATGTTCTCCTTCCTCTCTTCCATCTTTCCTGGGTATCCCTGTCCCTTGTGCCTTTTGCCTTCCTACTTCCCTTACCATGACCGCCACTCCCCCATTCCCTCCTTCACTACATACCCTATTCCTTGCCTCCGCCATGGTCCATGTTAATTCTTCCCCAGCTCATTTCCATCCCCTCAATAGCTCCATATATTTCCGACACCGTGCCCTCTCACTCTTTTTTCTATGGATTTCTCGTGCGTCAAAAACACTATTCCAAAACTGCAAACATGTTCTCTCTGTTAACTCATGATTATTATTTATGCCTTGACCAATATCATTCAAAAATATTTGGTAATTTTCTTCATATTTGTGAGATCTCATGAACAAAATTTCTGCTGCACTTCCTCCCATTTAATATGGATGTGGCTTCAAAAATGTCATTAGCTATAAAGCATCTTGGAATATCATTAAAAGATGAAATATGCAACCTAAATTCAAACCCTTTAATACAATACAATGGAAAGTGGTATTCAGGTTTTATAGTTGTGTATCAGTCCGCAATGTAGGAACTATTTTTTGTGGCCTTTGTTTTGAACAGGGCCTGAATGTACAGAGTAACTGCATTCTCCACATCCCAATTTTTAAAGCTGCCAGCTGACATCAGTCTCTACCAAGTAAAGATGCTCTGCAATGGAAGGTGTAGCTGAAATCTTGAATGGGTTAAAAATTGATATAAAGGCAAATTACTTGATCCTGGACCGCCATGAGAAGTGAAGGAAGAAACTCCAGAGGTCAGTCCATAATCTATCAAATCTCCACAGCTTCAAAGGTGGTAAGAAAAAATATTACACACCTTTTCAAGGGACTATAGACTAGTCAGTTCTACCTCAATGATAGGGAAAATCCTAGAAGCAATAATCAGGGACAGAATTAACAATTACATGGACAAGTGAGGACTGATTACAGAACCAGCATTGATTTGTTAAAAGCAACTCATGTGTAAGCAACAAAAGGATAGGATGAACAAGCTTTTCTCTAAAAAAAACAAGCCTGAGAGGTGAGCCAATAAAGGCTTTTAATAGAAAAATGGGATATTTCAGGTAGCCGCCTCCCCATGTGATTGAAAGTCTATTGGTGGGATCAGTGCTGGGACCCTTGTCGTTTGTAATATACATGAACAACATGGATTTGAATGTCAAAGGCATGATTAGCAGGTTTGTGGCATTGTGGACAGTGAGGAAGGTTGCCTAAATGTGCAATAGAATATAGATCAGATGGAATGCTGGGCTGAACTTTGGTAGTTGCAAGTTAATCTGCTGTAGAACAAAGAAACTTTGATATAAACATCTTTAAACACGGCGAGGCAGGTCGACAGGGTAGACATGAAAGTGTTTGGCAGATTTGTTTTCAACTGTCAAGGTAATGAGTACAGGAGTTTGGATGTCATGTTACTGCTGTATGACCACGTTTCAGCACTGTGTACAGTTCCTGCTATTGTCATTAAACTTGAAAGGGTGCAAAAAATGTAGGGGAATGTCACCGGGAATGGAGGGTTAGAGTTATAAGGAGAAGCAGGATACAATACAAAAGTAGACACAAAATGCTGGAGTAACTCAGCGGGACAGGCAGCATCTCTGGGGAGAAGGAATGTGTGACGTTTTGGGTCGAGACCCTTCTTCAGACTGATGTCAGGGAAGTGGACGGTACAAAGATAAAATGTAGTCGGAGACAGTAAGACTGCTAGGAGAACTGGGAAGGGGAGGGAGAAAGCAAGGGATATTTGAAGTTAGAGAAGTCAATGTTCATATCGCTGTGGTGTAAGTTGCCCAAGCAAAATATGAGGTGCTGTTCCTCCAATTTGCACTGGGCCTCACTCTGACAATGGAGGAGGCCCAGGGCAGAAAGGTCAGTGTACGAATGAGAGGGAGAGTTAAAGTGTTGAGCAAATGGGAAATCAGGTATGTTAATGCGGACTGAGTGGAGGTGTTCAGCGAAACGATCGCCGAGCCTGCGCTTGGTCTCGCCGATATACAGGAGTCAACACCTGAAACAGTGGATAGAGTAGATGAGGTTGGAGGAGGTGCAAGTGAACCTCCACCTCACCTGAAAAGACTGTTGGGGTCCTTGGACGGAGTCGAGGGGGGGAGGTATTGGTTTGGGTGGGAAGGGACGAGTTGACCAGGGAGTTGCGGAGGGAACAGTCTCTGCGGAAATCGGAAAGGGGTGGAGATGGGTAGATGTGGTTAGTAGTGGGATCTCTAAAAGATCTGTAAGAGTCAACTTTGGCAACTTCAATTACATTCTTTGCAGACAAAAAGCAAGTACAGAGGTAAAGTTAATTTGGTAGATGGTGTGCATATGAATGACAAAGGAAGATTTCCAGGGACGGTGGCCGTGGAATAAGGAAGTTGGAGGTAAGGCAATAAGGGTTTGGTAATGGTAAGTTCTTAACGGCTGGTGGGATGTGAACAATGGCATCCTAAAACAAATGAATACACTTTGAAATATTTTATGTAAGTACAGTTAAATAACAGCAGCTGATGAAGCCAAATAGCCACAACTGCAGATGACGCATAAATAATACTTGTGGCTAAATGTATTTAACAATTGCGAAAGGGTGTAAAACAGGGAAGATTAATATTGGCGAGAAATGGCGGAGAATAAGAGAGGGCAAATACATCAAATGGCAGAAAATCAGAGATTTGAGAAGCTTAAATAAACAAACTGACCATGGTCGTAAAAAGCCATACACTCCGAGGCTTTATAAACAGAAGTAATAATTACAAATAAATGAGCACCATACATCACAGATTCATAGGTCTCACTGGTGAGAACGTGGAGATACTAGAGACCACAGGTGCTGTAAACTGGAGCAAAAACCGCCAGAGGAACAAACCGTCGACCCGAAACGTCACCCGTTCCTTCTCTCCAGAGATGCTGCCTGTCCCGCTGAGTTACTCCAGCTTTTTGTGACTATCTTCGCCAGAGTAACTCAGTGGGTTAGGTGGCATCAGTGGAGACAAAGAAAGAGTCGATGTTTTTTGGTTAAGACCCTGCACTTGGACATATGTTTGCCTCCACTGATGCGCCCTGACCCGCCGAGGTACTCCAACACGTTTTTTTTTAAAGTGAGAATACATTGTGAAAATGTATTTTTTATAGTGAGAATACTTTGTGAACATTTCTAGGCATCACAGAATGGTGCTTGGGAGGGAGATTTTGTTTACATGGAAAGACTAGTACCCCACCATTATATAATAAGAGTTAACTGCTTTTTCTCTACCAGGCTGACTAAATATTTCCAGCAGTTTGTTTTTATTTCAGACATCCAACGGCTCCGGCTGTTTGCTTTTTGATTATAAATCTTTTATTTCAGACATCGCAGCAGCAGGCCGTCAAGCCTGTGCCTGTCTTTACACTCCACCAAATCTTTCTCTTGCAGGGCTTCAATTGGGAATACCCTTCCATTCCTTTTGCACCGTATGTTTATCCAGCCTCACCTTGAAAGAGTTTGCCACAGCCACA
This sequence comes from Okamejei kenojei, assembly GCA_035221665.1. NCBI lineage: Eukaryota > Metazoa > Chordata > Chondrichthyes > Rajiformes > Rajidae > Okamejei > Okamejei kenojei. Next base: position 30,689,112 of record CM069158.1, on the reverse strand, counting down.
GCCTGTGTCAGGGAGTTCCACATTCCCACCGCTCTCTAGAGAAAGAAGTTTATTTTGAAAGTCATGCTGAGTTTATCTTGTGTTTGTGAATTCCTGTTTTGTCCATCCCCATTAGTGGAAAAAAAGCCCTTTATTTTTTCTTCCAGAGAAAAGCTTGTACAGTTTTCCTGACAGTTTTAACTACTTAGTTCTGCTGTATTATTCTTCAACTCAATATCCTATTTGTAATAACATGAAAAGGGAACTGAAGAATAATGCAAAAGGAACAAAGGTAAAATGTGGATAGAGAACTGGCTGGCAAACAGGAAGCAAAGAGTAGGAGTAAACGGGTCCTTTTCACAATGGCAGGCAGTGACTACTGGGGTACCGCAAAGCTCAGTGCTGGGACCCCAGCTATTTACAATATATATTAATGATCTGGATGAGGGAATTGAAGGCAATATCTCCAAGTTTGCGGATGACACTAAGCTGGGGGGCAGTTAGCTGTGAGGAGGATGCTAGGAGACTGCAAGGTGACTTGGATAGGCTGGGTGAATGGGCAAATGTTTGGCAGATGCAGTATAATGTGGATAAATGTGAGGTTATCCACTTTGGTGGCAAAAACAGGAAAGCAGACTATTATCTAAATGGTGGCCGATTAGGAAAAGGGGAGATGCAGCAAGACCTCAGTGTCATGGTACACCAGTCATTGAAAGTAGGCATGCAGGTGCAGCAGGCAGTGAAAAAAGCGAATGGTATGTTAGCATTCATAGCAAAAGTATTTGAGTATAGGAGCAGGGAGGTTCTACTTCAGTTGTATAGGGTCTTGGTGAGACCACACCTGGAGTATTGCGTACAGTTTTGGTCTCCAAATCTGAGGAAGGACATTATTGCCATAGAGGGAGTGCAGAGAAGGTTCACCAGACTGATTCCTGGGTGGTCAGGAATGTCTTATGAAGAAAGACTGGATAGACTCGGTTTATACTCTCTAGAATATAGGCGATTGAGAGGGGATCATATAGAAACTTACAAAATTCTTAAGGAGTTGGACAGGCTAGATGCAGGAAGATTGTTCCCGATGTTGGGGAAGTCCAGGACAAGGGGTCACAGCTTAAGGATAAGGGGGAAATCCATTAAGACCGAGATGGGAAAGACTTTTTTCACACAGAAAGTGGTGAGTCTCTGGAACTCTCTGCCACAGAGGGTAGTTGAGGCCAGTTCATTGGGACTGGCCTCAAGAGGGAGTTAGATGTGGCCCTTGTGGCTAAGGGGATCAGGGGGTATGGAGAGAAGGCAGGTACGGGATACTGAGTTGGATGGTCAGCCATGATCATATTGAATGGCGGTGCAGGCTCGAAGGGCCGAATGGCCTACTCCTGCACCTAATTTCTATGTTTCTAAAACATCAGTAAAGAGCAGTCAGGAGTTTGTCCAATGAGGCAATACATGTTTAATGGCATAGCGATTCTCCTGTGCCGTTTAAAACAAAAAATATACATTATCTTGATTATGGGCCTACTCCCCTTGTTGTGTCCTGGTCAATGGTTAGATTTCTCCACAAAGGGCCCAAGATAAAGCCTTCCCACAAAAAGTAAACAACATCCTCTGGCTAAAACACAAGAAAACTATACCTGCAGCAGAGAAGGACAATTTGGGACATCAGGTTTGTGCATCATTGTGTAAAACCACCCCATCCCCATGCTCTCTCCCCAGAGCCTGCAAATGATTTTTTTCAACTACCTATCCAATTCCCTTTTGAACTTCTGATTGACTCGTTTTCCACCCCTTCTATAGTCCGTGACGTCACCAATCATGAGGTTTGTGAGAACATTTTTAAAACTCATAGTTGGTGAGATGTAAGAGCAATGTAACTTTACAGAGTTATGGAGCAAGTAACAGAATGAAAAGCAGTAATGGGGCGCATTCATCAAAAACAAAAGGAATCAGTACAACCTTCAAGCCATGCAATAGTGAATTTCATAAAAAATCATTACAAAAATAACTGTAATGGGACTCTAGAAGTGTATCCCATACTGTCAAACTATAAAGCCCAACAGTATCTAAGGCATGATTGACGGTGCGTGCTGCCAGCACTTAAGAGGTTTCCATTGTACTCTTGTACCACGAGGTGTGAACTAAAGAGCTCAGAGACTTGTGAAGGCGCACGCAAAACAGAAGGCAGGTACAGACACCATCGGCCCTCGTCCCACTAAAAGGCGTCTGTATTAATTGTCCATTCCCCAATGGCCATTGAGCAACGGTCAAGGACAGAGTGGCACAGTGGCCCAACTAGTAGAGCCGCTGGGGAACTGGATTAAATCTTGACCTCAGGTGCTGTCTGTGCGGAGTTTGAATGTTCTCCTTGTGACCGCATGTGTTCTGATAACTAAGAGTAATTTCCCCCGGGTGCTCTGGTTTCCTCCCACATCCCAAAGACACGAGGGCAGTAGGTTAATTGGCCTCTGGAAATTGCCCCTTAGTGTGTAGGGAGTGGATGAGAAAGTGGGATAACCGAGCAAGTGTGAATGTGCGATCGATGGTCGGTGTGGACTTGTTGTGTCGAGGGGCCTGTTTCCAAGTTATATCTCTAAACTAAATGTGCTGCTACCCTCACATCCCAACTATGAAACCGGGAGCTCTGCACCTACACTGAGACAGGATCTATTATGTCTGTGATATTACCCCAGCTGGGGCTTTTATTCAGTTTGTGTGGTATCAGATGAGCAATGACCTGCAAAATGCACCAGCAATTACATGTGACTTTTCACTGAACTTTTTACTTCACTCTCACAGAACCTTTCTCAAAGCACAACAAGCGAGGATGGACAATTATGCTTTTTTGCTTAAACCAGCTTTGCCCTATTCCTGTACACTTACCGTGCTGATATCCATTCCTATCGGTGCCTGCGTTTGGTTCATTGGAGGAGATTGTGGCACTGTGGTTGCCTGCTTCTGCCCACTGCTCTGCTGTACTTGCGGACTCTGACCCATGTTGCTGGAGCTCTGTGACTGCGGCTGTGTTGACTGTTGCGTGAAAAATGAATATGCAGGAAGGTGCTGCTCCAACGCTAATGCATCCATAGCAACGGCCTGCAATAAAGCAGAAATTCATTATCCTGTCACACATTGCACAATAAAATATAGAACACGTTACAGACCGCCCAACCTCTGCACTGTTAACTGATTTCACTGGGTAGTTGAATGGTGAGGAAAAGGGGACAGGAGTGCTTAATCTTTTGCTCACATATTCATTCATGGTTGTTACTGGCATGTATTATTATTTCCCATTGCACTGGAATTGAGGAGGTATTTTAGGAATTAACTACACTGATAACTAAGAGTGATTTATAGGCTATAACAGGTAAGAATGGCAGATTTCCTTCACTGAAGGACATTAGTAAACCAGATACTCCCCCTCCCATTCCGAATCCGACCTATCTGTCCTGGGCCTTCTCCATTGCCAGAGTGAGCACCACCGGAAACTGGAGGAGCAGCACCTCATATTCTGCTTGGGCAATCTGCATCCGATGGCCTGAACTGACTTCTCCAATTTCCGGTAGCCCTTGCTGTCTCCTACCCTTCTCAGCTCTCCCTCAGCCCTCTGGTTCCTCCTCTTCCTTTCTTCTTCCCCCCACCCTGCATCAGTCTGAAGAAGGGTTTTGTCCAGAAACGTTGCCTATTTCCTTCGCTCCATAGATGCTGCCGCACCCGCTGAGCTTCTCCAGCAATTTTGTCTACCAGTAAACCAGATAATACGTTTTTATTACAATTTGCAAGTTTCATTGTTATCCTACTGAGTCCTGCTTTTCTGTAAATTCCAAATTTATTTAATTACTTAAATGTAAACTCCCTGGCTGCCACGGTGGGATTTGAACTTGTGGCTCTGGATCCAGATCTCTGGCATGCAGCCCATTAATTTAACCGCTCTGGCTTCAATGCAGTAGCCAGAAATTGGGTTTGCAGCTTCTAGCTACTGGAGGAAAAATCAGGCAAAATTCCTACTTTTAAAATCCAACAAATGCAAAGACTTGTATGTAGATGTCTACCTATCTTTGGTACACAAAAAGCTGGAGAAACTCAGCGGGTGCAGCAGCATCTAAGGAGCGAATGAGATAGGCGACGTTTCGGGTCGAGACCCTTCTTCAGACTGGTCAGGGATCAGGGAAACGAGAGATCTACCTATCTTTCCTTGGCAGCTTACCATGAACACAGAACAGTGTCTGGGCCAAGCATGATGCCAAGATCAACCATTTCATTTATCTGCACGTGATCCATATCCTGTCATTCCCTGCATATCCGCGTCTATCCAGAAACCTCATCAACGCCACAATCGAACTGCCTTCACCACCACCCCGGGCAGCGTGTTCCAGGCACCCACCACCCACAAACTTGCCCCGATCGTCTCCACTAAACTTTCCTCCTTTTACATTACATCTATATCTCGAATCTTTGACATTTCCAACCTGGGAAAAATATTCTGACCGTCCATCCTATCTATACCGCTCATCATTTTGTATACTTCCTTCGGGCCTCCCCTCAGACTTAGCATTGCGAGAAAAAACAATCTAAATTTGTCCAGTCTCTCCCTGCACACAATGCCACTTAATTCAAGACTTTGTACTTGCCAAACCTTTAACCTTCATCAGCTCAAAGGCATGGGCAGAAGACACTAGGAAACTATACCTGCAGGATCCTCTCCAGGTTACACATTATGCTGAGCTAGAAATAGATCATCATCACTGCATCTTAATTCTAGAACTTTTCAAGGGCACTAAAAGCTGCATTTGCCAACATATCCATAATCCAGAAATGATCTTTTTTTAAAAGTCCATGAATAAACAAGTAATCAGTGTAAGAGAGCAAAAGAAACTATCCACTCTGTAAATCTGAGCTACAACAGAAAATGCTGGAAGTACTCAAGAGGTCAAGTAGTCTCTGTAGTGAGATAACAACTTGCTTATTCATGGAGGCTAATCAGTCTGGTGGAGGTGTAAATACTGGGAGAACAGGAGAGAAACAAGTAAAACATATTGGAATGTGAGACACAGTGCACAGTAACTGCTTGAGATCTGAAATAAAGGAGAACTCTGATGAACAAGCTGACATTCACCAGACATCCTCACCCTCTCTCAGGCAACACCCTCTCTGTCTCTCCTATTTTCTTCTGGTCTTTGGCGCATCATAGACATTCTCTCTGTAGTCACCACCTCACCTCACCACACTTCCCCCCCATCGCCCCCCCCACACCACCTCCCGTTTTTCCCTGCAACTTAAAATATACTTCTCCCAGGATGAGGTGTTTCACACCAGGTCATCACAAATGGCCTCATTCTTCAGAGAACGTGGATTCCCCTCCCCCACTATTGATGAGGCTCGCACCAGGGTCTCCTCCATACCCCACAACACTGCCCTCTCTCCCCATTCCCCCACTCGCAAACAGGGCAGAGTCCCCCTGGTCCTCACCTTTCACCCCACCAGCCGGCAAATACAACAGATAGTCCTCCGCCAGTTTCGCCACCTCCAACGTGACCCCTCCACCCGCCACATCTTCCCATCTCCCCCCCGTCTGCCTTCCGCAAAGGACGCTCCCTCCGCGACTCCCTTGTCAATTCTTCCCTCCCCTCCCGCTCTACTCCTTCCCCGGGCACTTTCCCTTGCAACCGCAAGAAATGCAACACTTGTCCCTTCACCTCCCCCCTCCACTCCTTTCAGGGACCCAAGCAGTCCTTCCAGGTCCGACAGAGGTTCACCTGCACCTCCTCCAACCTCATCTGCTGCATCCGCTGCTCCAGATGCCAGATGATCCATATCGGTGAGACCAAGCGGAGGCTTGGCGATCGTTTCGCCGAACACCTCTGCTCGGTCCGCAAAAACCAACCCGACCTCCCGGTCGCTCAGCACTTCAACTCCCCCTCCCATTCCGTATCCGACCTCTCGGTCCTGGGCCTCCTCCATGGCCAGAATGAGCAACACCGCAAGTTGGAGGAACAGCACCTCATATTCCGCTTGGGGAGTCTGCATCCTTTGGGCTTGAACATTGATTTTTCTCAATTCTGTTAACCCCTGCTGTCTCCTCCCCTTCCCACCTCTCCCTCAGCCCTCGGGCCCTGGCATTCCCTCTATCTCTATCTCCCTCCCCCACCCTAGTCGCACTAGCTTCTCATTTTCACACCACAAACAGCTTACAATGGCTTGTTCCTTTTATCATCGATACTTTTTTGCATATCTTTCATTCATTGTTCTTTATCTCTCCACATCACCGTCTATATCTCTCGTTTCCCTGATCCCTGACCAGTCTGAAGAAGGGTCTCGACCCGAAACGTCGCCTATCTCCTTCGCTCCTTAGATGCTGCTGCACCCGCTGAGTTTCTCCAGCTTTTTGTGTAACCCTTGTTTTATAGTAACTCAGTAGGTCAGGCAGCATCTCTGGAGAAATTGAATTGGTGATGCTTCAGGTTGAGACCCCTCTTCAGACTATCTTCGGTGTAAATCAGCATCTGCAGTTCCTTCCTTCACATATTTGTTTTATAAATGTTCCTAGTGCACAATAAAGGTTCTGGAACAGCAACATTCATTCTATTTACAAATATCGACGCAAAAGGCTGGAGTAACTCAACGGGTGAGGCAGCATCTCTGGAAAAAAGAAATGGGTGACGTTTCGGGTCGGAACCCTTTTTCAGGCTGGTTACTGAACTGACAGTCTGAAGAAGGGTTCCAACCCGAAACGCCACCTATTCCTTTTCTCCAGAGATGCTGTCTGGCCCACGTAGGTACTCCAGTGTCTATCTTAAGTATAAACCAAAATCTGCAGTTCCTTCCTACATTCTATTTCCAAATGTTCTGTTTATAATCTCAGATTTTTCTTGCACTATATCACGATTCAAAATTTGTCTGACCTTTGAGATTCTATCTAACAATTCACAGAAAATATGACTCAAAAGGAAAAAATGGGACCAAATAGTTGAGTGTAAGGTTGGAAGTGCCGACAAACATATCTAGTGTGAGGCCAAGAGAGCATGCAAACTTTTTGTAATGGGAGTGGAAAGTAGCCGGTCTTGCCAGAGATTGGTTGTGTGATAAATACAAAACACATTGGCAAGATTTTTCTCAAACTGCTCCAGGCTGATACAGCAGCGGGGAACAATGCAGTTGGGACGAAGGATAGGGCGGTTGGTAAAAACTGAAGAAGTTGGTTCTTATCCAGCAATTACTGTCTGTCACTAGCTGTCCATGAACAAGTTGAGGCAGGGTATTAGGAACAGTCAACAGGAACTTTCATTGTCCATGTTGGATCTGATGATATGAGACCATTGAGTTACAAGGTTGAAGTTTCCCAGGATGGCTGCCCCCATCATTTATCTCCCAGCAAACCCTACCTTATTCGACTCGGTTTTCCCAATTACATACACCACTTTACTTTAGACTTCAGAAGTACAGTGTGGAAACATGCCCCTCGGCCCAGCAAGTCCACGTCAACTATTGATCACCCCGTACACAAGCACTATCCTACACACTAGTGACAATTTCCCGAAGCCAATTAACCTACAAACCTGTACGCCTATGGAGTGTGGGAGGAAACCAGAGCATCCGGCGAAAACCCATGCGATCAAATTATGGCTGATCTATCTCTCCCTCATAACCCCATTCTCCTGCCTACTCCCCATAACCCCTGACATCCGTACTAATCAATAATCTATCTATCTCTGCCTTAAATATAACTTTTTTTAAACATGTTACATATTGGGTGTGAAACCTCTGGCTGGCAGACAGTACCTGTGTGATTGGAGAGAGTGGGGAGAGGGCAGGCGACATCTGAAGTTGTTGCTGCTGTCTTCGCGAGTCCGTGTTGAGCGGTAAGGTGAGAGGGGTTGCTGTAGGTTGCCGGCTCTGGAGTGACCCGTGTGACGATGTCAAGCCTACAATCAATGCAAGATGTTACTGACGTTTGAAAAATGATAAACGATTTGAACTCTTCCCTAGTTCACACACATGGTGCTCTTAATAAATCATAGTCACAGAGTCTTAAGGCCTGTTTCCATGCTCTTTGCCCCAACTGGCCCACTCTAACCAACTAACTAACCAACTACACTAGTCCCATCCCATCTGCCTGCGTTTGCCCCATATCCCTCCAAACCGGTCCTATCCATGAACCTGTTTCATTGTTTCTTAAACAATGCAATAATCCATGCCTCAACTACCTCCTCTGGCAGCATCAACTACCTTCTCTTGCAGCTAAAGAATCAGATTAAAAGCACAATTCTACATATTTGCAGATATTTTGTATCTTTACTATCTAAAAATAAAAGGCCCTTCAGGGTCTCATTGGAAGACTAATTTCAGCCAATTCAGCCAGAATATCTATTTAGTTTAGTTTAGAGATAACAGCGTGGACCAGGCCCTTCGGCCCACCAAGCCCGTGCTGACCAGCGATCACCACATACACAAACACTATCCTACACACTAGGGACAATTTATAATTTTACCAAAGCCAATTAACCTACAAACCTGCATGCCTTTGGGACGTGGGAGAAAACCGGAGCATCCAGAGAAAACCTACACTGTCACGGGTGAACGTGAAAACTCCACACAGACAGCATCCATAGTCAGGATCAAACCCGGGTCTCCGGCGTTGTGAGTCGGCAACTCTACTGCTGCGCCACCCTCTATCAAATGAGTTATGTTTAAGAAAGAACTCCAGATGCTGGAAAAATCGAAGTTAGACAAAAATGTGGAGCAACTCAGCGGGTGAAGCAGCATCTAAGAAGCGAAAGAATAGGTGACGTTTCGGGTCGAGACCCTTCTTCAGACTGAAGAAGGATCTCGACCCGAAACATCACCTATTCCTTCGTCCATAGATGCTGCCTCACCCGCTGAGTTTCTCCAGCATTTTTGTCTACCTTCTATCAAATGAGTTGATCTGTTGTTCAACATATTCTCCCAAGTCAACATACAGCATATTTCCGACAATTTCTGGATCAATTCCATTTTGCACTTATCCTGGCAGTTGGTACGGAAAACCCACACATAACATAAGATAGACACGAAATGCTGGATTAACTCAGCAGGTCAGGCAGCATCTCCGGATAAAAGGAATAGGCGATGTTTCAGGTCGAGACCCTTCGTTTGACATGGTGTCTGATCCGGTCTCGACCCGAAACGTCACCTATTCCATTGCTCCAGAGATGCTGCCTGACCCGCTAAGTAAAGGGCCTGTCCCACTTGCATGCGATTGCATGCGTTTGGCTCAACCAAACAGAAGCGGAGTTCGTGCTCAGTCCGCGGTAAGTACGCGCTAAGTTCGCGCGTGACGTAATTCGCGTCATACTCACCAATCAGCTGGGCAGGAGGCGGGTCGGCTGAATTTGGGCGTCGCAAGGCATCGGGCGGTGACGTAATTGTGCAACCTCACACGCTAGGCTAACGCCGTCGAGACACTGCGTGCGCCCTCAATGCGCCTGCGGGCCGACAGGCCGTTGGCACGTGGAAATTACGGACAGTGTCAGTTTTTCGGAGCCCCACACGATGTCAGAACCAGCCCCGCACAACTCCATACGCCTCCGCGCTTCGAAGTGGGACCAGCCCCGCGTGGCCCGTACGCCAAAAGCGACTACGTTTGGTCGCGCTAGACGCATACAATCGCATGCAAGTGGGACAGACCCTTTACTCCAGCATTTTGTGTCTATCTTCGGAGTAAACCAGCATCTGCAGTTCCTCCTTACACCACACGTGACCTAGCTCTTGACACTAATACCCTTTCACGTACCCTGGTTGCTCGTGCTGAGTCCCAGATGGTTCATGTTTGCCGTCAGGTTTCCGGTACTGTTTGCACTGCCCAGGGTCGGGAATGTTGACTCCTCTGGGTCTAATGGGGTGGGGAGAGGTGGTGGGAAGTGAATATTTGTGAGGTCTGGCAGAGAACCACCAGTGTTATGGGCAGCAGGTATCAGTGATGTGGTATTTTCTTGGTCTCCGGATGGGAAAATACTGTAAAGGAAAAACATAAAAATATTGAAATTTGGAACTGCGTTATCATGTCACATGCATGCACACACATGGGAAAGGAGGGGGAAAAAAGGCACAAACTGCTCGAGTAACCCAATGGTCAGGCAGTGTCTCTGGAGAACATGGATGGGCAACATTTCTAGGTCGGGACGCTTCTTTATACTGATTATAGTAGGGGAAGAAAGCTGGAAGAAAGGTGGGTGGGTGGGACAAAATCTGGCACGGGACAGGTGAATAGAGATGGAGGGTGGGGGGATCGATTGGCATAAGGTTGGACAAAGGTCAGAAATGAAAAGACAAAAAGTGTGACATAAGAGATAAAAGAAGCGAGAAATGTGAAGTCAGAGGAAGGAAAATGGGTGGAAGAGGTCATGAAGTGAGGCGGGGCCGGGGAAAAAATGGTTCCCGAGGTGGGGCACAGAAAATGGGAGTGGGGGGGGGGGGGCAGGAATGGGTGGTGGGTGTTTGTAGGTTAGTTACCTAAAACTGGAGAATACAATGTTCATGCAGTTGGGTTGTAAGCAACCCAAGCAGAATATGAGGTGCAGTTCTTCCACTTGTGTGTGGCCTCACTCTGGCAATGGTGGCGGCCCAGGCCTGAAAGGCCAGTATGGGAATGGGAAGGGGAGATAAAATCTTTCATGCAAACAACAAATGTCATTGTACCCGTGTGTAAATGACAAGAGACTAAACTAAATTCGACTGAGTCAACTCACTTGATCCCTGGGACTTCACATGATTTCGGCCGTGATGATACAGACTGCGGGTTAAATTGAGAGATGGATTAAAACAGTTATCACCCCAGTTCATATGTCATAGAAGAAGTAGGCCATTCGGCCCAATGAGCCTACAGTTAGAAACTAGCAAGAGCAAAGCAATTATCATATCAATTCTTAGCATTCCAGTATTCCAACTTCCCCCATTTTGGACGGTGCGTAATTTCTTATTTCCAAAAGATTACCCTCATACTTATCAAACTCTAAGTGGATTACCCACAGTGTACAAGACTCAGACAGGAAGCAATGCTTTGCTATTCAATAAATAATAATATTTTAGTATTCTAACAAATGTATTTTTCCTTTTTGATTTATAGTTCTACCTAAGCTAAAATCTGAGCTAGAATTTCAGAGCAATAGAACTGACACCGAATATGTATTTTTATTCCTCCTGCGATCCATTCTGCACCTCTGCATATGACATCATGTTGAAGATGAAAAAGTTAAGCAGCCTAATTTAAGGGTGGCACAGCAGCACAGCTGGTATAGCTGCTGCACCCCAGACCCGGGTTCGATACTGACCTCGGGTATTGCCTGTGTGGAGTTTGCACGTTCTCCCAGTAGATGATATGTGTATACACCTTTAATTGATAGTGACGATGTCCATGCTAACCACTCCCCCACCAGTTAGTATAATTGTAACCTTCACACCTCTAGCTCTCTCTAGTGATCGTGACAGACCACGTACAGCTAGGGCAATAATGTATGTTTATTAAAGTAGTAAAGATCCAATGATGTCCGTGCACCTTCTTTACATGGTGTCAGAAGTATTCCTTCCTGCGTCTCCAGTTTATCGGGTTTTATTTTCTTAGTCCCAGTACCCCCTCCCTGTGCCGTGACGGATCTGCATCAACCCTAAGGACTTGAACTTGGCTAGAGTCTCCGCGTGCCCTACCTGCAACAGCCTCGCTCCACAAAAACAGCGGCAGCCGCTCTTGCAGCAGCCAGCTCCTAACCTGCCCTGGTCTGCGCCGCAAACCGACATCTTTGAATGGCACAGAAAGCACTTCCTGGTGCTTGTCGACTCTTATACTCCAGCTAGTTTGAAGTTGACCAGCTTCACTCCCTCTCTTCCTCCGCGGTCATCGAGAAGCTACGCCGCCACTTTGCCACCTTCGGGTCCCCGGTCAGCCTGCAGTCGGACAACAGCAGCCAGTTCACCAGCGCCGAGTTCCGTGCTTTTGCAGAACGATGGAACTTTCGTCACTACACCAGCAGCCCGGAATACCCGCAGAGCAAACGCCTGGCCAAGCGCGTGGTCCGCAGTGCTAAAGGATTGTTGGAACGTTGCCACCTATCCCGCTCCGACATCTACCTGGCCCTGCTGAACCTCTACAACATCTCCCGCGACCATGCCCTGGGTTCCCCGGCTCAGCACCTCATGTCCCGTGTCACGCAGCCCACGGTCCCGGTATCTCAACAGTCCCTGTCTCCCTCTATCCTTAAACCTGCCTTGGCCCGGAAACGCATTGCCCATAAACACGGTATACAGAAGTGTTCACACGACAGGTCCTGCCGTGTCCTCCGCCCTCTTCTCCCCGGCCAGGTCGTCCGTATGAGGTCCATTTCTGGCCGCTCCAACCTGGCCGTGGTCGTCGGTTCTGCCGGCTCCCCTCGTTCGTACCTTGTCAACCACGACGGCAAGGTGTACCGCCGGTCCCGCCAGGATCTCCGGCTCGTGAACGAGCCTCGCCCTTCCCCGGCGGCTCCGTATGCCCCCCCACTGCCACTTTCGCGGCCTAGTGCCTTGCCCGTTCCTCTGGGGTCCCCCCCTCGTCCTTCTCCTGTCTGTCTTCCGGCTGCGGTCCCGCTTTCTCCGGCTTCCTTGCCCACCTCTTCACCCCCCTCCCTGATGCCTTAATCGCCCAGGGGTTCTCCTGTCCCCACCATGCCCCGGCGTCGTCCGCGCTTGTTCCCGTCGGGGAAGGAGGTGATGGCGAGGTTCGGACCCCGTCTGGTCGCCTGGTCAGGCCGCCGGTCCGTTACGGCGATTACGTGTGATTCTGTATTCCCTTGCCTTACTGTTTGCATTTACCCTAGCGCATGAGACGTGGTCGCCCTGTCACTCACTGTTTGTTTTTGTAGAGGAAGGATGTAGATGATATGTGTATACATCTTTAATTGATAGTGACGATGTCCATGCTAACCACTCCCCCACCAGTTAGTATAATTGTAACCTTCACACCCCTAGCTCTCTCTCTAGTGATCGTGACAGACCACGTACAGCTAGGGCAATAATGTATGTTTATTAAAGTAGTAAAGATCCAATGGTGTCCGTGTACCTTCTTTACACTCCCCATGACCGCTTGAGTTCCCTCCCACATCCCAAAGACGTGTGAGTTTGTAGGTTAATTGGCCTCTGTAAATTGCCCTCGTATGTCGGGAGTGGATGAGAAAGTGGGATAGAATTGGTGATGAGTGATTGATGGCCAGCATAGACTCAGTGGGCCGTAAGGCATATTTCCATGCTGTATCTCTAAACTAAAGTAAACTAACCCACCTTCTAGCACCTAATCCATAGATTTGTACTGCAAAACATCCAAATATCACAAATCTACATGTGAAGTCTCGTTTCCAGTTTGGGACAAAGGCCCATCATTTATTTATTTGCCTCTGTACTCCACAATTTGAAATTTGAAATAGGAAAAAAAATCACATGTGGTTAAAGTGCACATTGTCAGATTTTATTAAAAGTCATTTTTATGGGTCTTTGTCCCAAACGTTATGGAGCGCACTGTACTCGCAATGGAGAGTCTTCAGTATAAATTCATTGGAATAATTCCAAGAATGTAAGTAACAAGAGCAGGTGTAGACCTGTTGGCTCCTCAGCTCTGCTGTGCATTCAATGAAATCATGGGTGATCCAAACTTGGCTTCGACATTTACTTTCCATTCACCCCCATATCTCTCAACACTCATGTAGTTTAAATATCAATCAGGTTCACACAATGTTCCTGGAAAGGGAATTCCAGAGTCACAACCCTCTGAGAGTGACAATTCCTCCCCGTCTCTCTTAGGTAGATGACTCCTTATTCAGAAACAATGGCCCGAGTTATAGTCACCCCCCTCCTGCTAAAATACTCTCAGTATCTACTCTGGCAAACCACTTCAGAATCATCTGTTTCTGTGATAGCACGGATCTTTAATCTATATATCACCTATCTATCTTAATTCCAATGAGTATAGGCCCAACCTGCTCAACTTTTCTTCATATGTAACCCAGTCACCCTTGGAATGAGTCTAGTGCACCTTCTCTGCACTGTCTCCAATACAAGTACATCCATCTTAAAATATAACCAGACCCAAACTGTACCAATGCCCTGTAAATTTGCATTAAATCTTCCCTGCATTTATACTTCACACTTCATGTGATCAAAGCCCACATACCATTAAGCTCCTTCATCACCTGCATGCCAACACTTTTAGTTACATGCTCTTTACTCGTTCTATTTAAATAATAATTCGCCTCCTCAATCTTCCATCAAAAGTGGATGACCTGACATTGTCCCTCTTTACCCTTCATCGGCCATACGTCTGTTGACTCACTAAATCTACATACAGTGCCCTCCATAATGTTTTGGACAAAGACCCATCATTTATTTATTTGCCTCTGTACTCCACAATTTGAGATTTGTAATTCAAAAAGAAATCACATGTGGTTAAAGTGCACATTGTCAGATTTTAATAAAGGCCATTTTTAAACATTTTGGTTTCACCATGGAGAAATTACAGCAGTGTTTATACATAGTTCCCCCCATTTCAGGGCACCATAATGTTTGGGACGCATGGCTTCATAGGTTTTTAATAATTGCTCAGGTGTGTTTAAAAGCCTCCTTATTTCAGGTATAAGAGAGCTCTCAGCACTTAGTCTTTCCTCCAGTCTTTCCATTGGAAACTTTTACTGCTGTTTATCAACATGAGGACCAAAGTTGTGCCAATGAAAGTCAAAGAAGCCATTATGAGACTGAGAAACAAAAATAAAACTGTTGGAGACATCAACCAAACCTTAGGCTTACCAAAATGAACTGTTTGAAATATCATTAAGAAGAAAGAGAGCACTGGTGAGCTTACTAATCACAAAGGGACTGGCAGGCCAAGGAAAACCTCCACAGCTAATGAAAGAAGAATTCTCTCTATAATAAAGAAAAATCCCCAAACACCTGTCTGACAGATCAGAAACACTCTTCCGGAGTCAGGTGTGGATTTGTCAATGACCACTGTCCGCAGAAAACTTCATGAACAGAAATACAGAGGCTACGCTGCAAGATGCAAACCACTGGTTAGCTGCAAAAATAGGTTGGTCGGGTTACAGTTTGTCAAGAAGTACTTAAAAGACCAACCACAGTTCTGGAAAAAGGTCTTGCAGACAGATGAGATGAAGTTTAACATATCAGAGTGATGGCATGAGCAAAGTATGGAGGGGAGAAGGAACTGCCCAAGATCCAAAGCATACCACCTCATCTGTGAAACACGGTGATGGTGGTGTTATGGCCTGGACATGTATGGCTGCTGAAGGTACTGGCTCACTTATCTTCATTGATATAACAACTGCCGATGGTAGTAGCATAATGAATTCTGAAGTGTATAGACACGTCCTATCTGCTCAAGTTCAAACAAATGCCTCAAAACTCATTGGCCGGCGGTTCATTCTACAGCAAGACAATGATCCAAAACATACTGCTAAAGCAACAAAGGAGTTTTTCAAAGCTAAAAAATGGTTAATTCTTGAGTGCCCAAGTAAATCACCCGATCTGAACCCAATTGAGCATGCCTTTTAAGTGCTGAAGAGAAAACTGGACTACCCCCCAAAACAAGCATAAGCTAAAGGGCTGCAATACAGGCCTGGCAGAGCATCACCAGAGAAGACACCCAGCAACTGGTGATGTCCATAAATCAATCTTCAAGCAGTCATTGTATGCAAAGGATATGCAACAAAATATTAGACATGACTACTTTCATTTACATGACAATGCTGTGTTCCAAGCATTATGCCGAAATAACATGGATACTATTTCGACGAGAGGAAACATCTTAACCCAGAGGGTATTGAAATATTGGAATTCTCTACAACATAGCTGTGGAAGATCAGTGGATTAGTGTAGTTAAGGTATTGAGAACGATAGCATATTAATTATTACGTGAATCAAATAACATGGAGCTAGTGCAAGTTTAACAAAGGTATACAAACAGCCTTGATTTTAATGAATGGTGGAGCTGGCTCCATGATCCAAATGGCGCACTGCTGCTTCTATTTCTAATGTTTTATGCATGTCAAAGCTCTTCAGTACACACAAGGACTTTTTAAAATGGGACACAGTAGCACAGTGGGTAGATGAATGATCTAGTAGTCAGAAGTAGGACTGTTGATCCTGTAACAGGTTCAAATCCCACTATACCATAGGGGGGGGAGGATTCAGATTTAAATAATTAAACAAGTCTGTAATTAAGATTATCTCAGTGATGGCAATAACAAGATAACTAAATTATTGTGAAAGTTCACTAACGCCACACTTGTGAAAGGAAATCCAGGACTTCAGGCCCATCAATATGATTGACACATAAAAGGCTCCTCAGCTCAGAGGCATTTGGAGATAGACCATAAAGGCCAGATTTCTAACAACAGCCACAAGGAAATAAATAATATTTTGAATATGACAAGGGGTGCCGACAGCTGAATGAAGTGCAAGGCCTCGCTGCTGGGACGATCCCACAAAACACCAACTAGGTATAAGGCAGTTGTTCCCTAAGGTCTTTGAATCAGACTGCCCTGATGTCCTGCTGCCAAATGCCTTTTACATTGTTTCTACGTTAGCTCTAAGTGAGTTCCATTTGCCAGTTAAACTGGTATCACACTTCAGTTGGAACATGGAGGACTATGATCAGTTCTGATCTCCATATTAGAAAAAAAAAATGGCGATTTTAACGCATGTGGAAATGGTGCAAAAAGATTAATTTGTATACCAGAAGATACTGGTCACAAGGGAGATGTTTCACTTGCAGTTAAAGCTAAAAATAGGGACCATGAATACAAGATTGTCTCTACTATACCCTATAGAGAATTTATAACAAATGCCAATAAACAATAATCAAAAGAATTATTGCATTGCAAACTCAACAGCACACGGAATGATTGAGGCAAAAAGGAAATAAAAACAAGAACAGAGTTATACGTTAAGAGGGTAGAATGAAAGAAGTGGGATGATTATTTGAGGAGCAGAGGTGCTGGCTTATGGGCTGATCATCTTGTTTCTGCATTGTATATGCATTTTCAAAAGACTTATAATCTTCAGATGGCTCCACAAATGCTTGCAATCCGCATTTGGCTTAATAAGAAAATGCAAGATAACATTGGCATCTATATAACAGCATCAGGGTTTCCTGAGTATGAGCTGGTTCCTGTTCTCAGTTTGTCCACATATCTAGTCTAGCAGCTGAGTTAACACATGGCTACCACCTCACTGCTAGTCAAAGGAAGCTGCTGCCTACTGAATCTTGATCTTCACCACAAACTAGCCTCTAAGCCACATTCATGTGCAACTTTCGAGATCACAGTATCCTTATTGTAGTCCTCTGCTACCATAATGGACATTGTGAATTTAGGGTTACAGCAGGGTGCCTGGCTGATTAAGGAATGCTTTAGTTTGTTAATAAATGCCTGTACTCCCCTGGATCAGCACAAATCATAAGACCGGTTACTCAATGGCTCAAAGATGAGATCACCAAACCAACAGAACACAGCAGGTCAAGCTGCAAGCTGCAATTGTGGAGGGAATAGGACAGAAAACAATCGCCCCATTTCCCTCCATTTGTTGCCTGACCTGAGTTCATCCAGTACACTGTCTTTACCAGCATATAACATCTCTTGTGCAACCAAACCAGGTAGAATGTAGGATTCATAGAAGTGTTTTGATCGTCCCAACACCCTTTCTCAGTAAAAAAGAGTATCAACATTTCATGCATAATAAATTTGAATTTAGACTCCACGCAATACTAAGAGAACGATGCAGTAATGAAAAAAGGTTTTCCTTCTGGAGATAATATCTAAAGTGTCCTCAACCAATGTCCTTAGTCAAACAGTATTACTAAATGCTGGAGTAACTCAGCAGGTCAGGTAGCATCCCTGGATAACATGCATGGGTGCGTTTCGGGTCTCAACCCGAAATGCCATCTATCCACTTTCTCCAGAGATGCTAGACACAAAAAGCTGGAGTAACTCAGCGGGACAGGCAGCATCTCTGGAGAGACGGAATGGGTGACGTCTCGAGTCAAGCCCCATCTTCAGACTGGTTAGGGATAAGGGAAATGAGAGATATAGACGATGGTGTGGAGAGATAAAGAACAATGAATAAAAGATATGCAAAAAAGTGACGATGATAAAAGAAACTGGCCGTTGTTAGCTGTGTGTAGGATGAAAACGAGAAGCTGGTGCGACTTGGGTGGGGGAGGGATAGAGAGAAAGGGAATGCTCTAGACTTTGTGTCCTTTTGTGCACCTGCAGCTCTTTGTTTCAACATTACTGAAATAGTTTATCACAGATATCAGTTCAAAATTAATTTAGTTGGCATGAAGTGTATTGAAGTAAGTCCAGACTTGCAAACATTATCATAAAGAATACTACTTGAAGTGCAATGCAACAAATTGAAGAAAAGTAAGATTTTCTAATTAATCCTGTAATATACTTAAAATAATAAATGATGCATAAAAAAAACTTTAAATTGGGAGAGAGACTGTGCAAGTATTGATGTTAAAGGTGAAGAATGTACAGAATGTAACCAAATCACAAGGTTTGCAGCCAGGTTTCATTTCCTGTGCTTCCAAGTCACACTTCACAAATTAAATGATTAATGGCTTACTGTACCTTTTTGTTGTCCCATAGTTGTTTGGATAGGGATTTATCATTGCCAGACGTATCCTCCTCCATCCCAGGAACCGTTAACAGTAATACTAAGTGTTGAGAGGGAGAGATGAAGAGAAAGAAACATCCAATAAATGGGAATGAGGGAGTTCTTGCGCTTGGGAGGAGAGAGAGGGAGAGAGTTTACGCTGTTTAGGGGAGGGAGGGTATGTGGCATGGGGCAGGAAGAATCACAACGCAGGAGAGAGGCTTACCAGTCCTCAACAAACAATTTGCTTTTGCAGGAAGTGCAAGGCAGATGGCTTGCATCTCAAATGATAATGTCGTCAAATAAAATAAGAGATCCGTGGCTGGAGAAGGTTAAATGCACAAACCATCTTGGACACAGAACACAAGTCCTTGAGACTCCAGCCATTTTGTTTTACCATTCTGGCTTTCGTTCTTCTACACACTGTGCCAGGTCCCTGACAGGGTCAGCACAGTAACTTCTCGTATTCACCCACTGCTTCTGCAGTCTAAGATCAGTATTGGATGAATGTAAGTGGACAGTCGACGTTGACTTTTTGGCTAAAGGACTTGTTTCCATGCTGAATGACTCTAACTTTTTGATCCTATTGGAAATATTCTTACCTTGTGGCTTCCCCTGCACTCATTCAGTTTAGTTCAGCTTAGTTTAGAGATACATTAGGGAAATAGGCACTTCAGCCCACAAGGTCTGCACCGACCAGCGATCACTATCACTGGAACACCATCACTATCCAACACACTGGGAACAATTTACAATCTGTACCGTAGCCTATTGACCCACACACCTGTATGCCTTTGGAATGTGGGAGGAAACTGGAGCACCCGAGGAAAAACCCACGCAGTCACGTGGAGATTCTGTTCAGACAGCAGTTGTAGTCAGGATCGAACCCGGGCCTCTAGTGCTGTAAGGCAGCAACTCCACTGTGCTGCCCTGGACAACACCGTGTTGTCTGGACACCTACTGTTAACCGACAGCCCTGGACTGACGGGACACCGGCCCGGAGCTGTGGTGGCCCAAGGCTTATAGCCAGCGTGGAGGAGAAGCGCTAACTCCACTGCTCCGGGCCGGTGTCCCATCAGTCCAGGGCGCCACTCTCCGGCTGCCCCCGGACAGGGATGGGACACTTGGGAGGGGATGGGGACGGTCCAATAGCAATTCAACAGCACTTGCAGCACCGGAGACCCGGGTTCGATCCTGACTACGCAGGTCTGTATACATACAGCAGCACAGTTGTCGAGAATGTTTATCGCGAGTGACCTATGACCTGGGCATGCGCAGTCGGAATACCAAACTCGCTTATTAACGTTTTCGAATTGTGGGAGGAAACCGGAGCACCTGGAGAAAACCTACGCGGCCAAAATGGGCTCAGAATAGAATTCATGTCTGAAGTTTGCCTTGGCGGGTTGCATAGGACTATTCCTTCCTTTCCAAATTTTTCCTGTAAAATTACAAAGGTTGCCATAGGCTTTTGAAGTTTTCTAAAAATCACCGGTCCTGTCAGTCAACTGCTTTTCATTTTTATTTGGTACACATCCAAGTGGAATTGTATTCGATAGAAAATGATAGAAAAGCCTGACATTTGTCATTCAGTTTAACCAGAGATCTAATGTGAAAGAGAATCTCTCTCAACTAAATACTGCTCCTAGGCCTTTGTCAATCTAGTCAGAGAGAGACATTCACTGGTATATGGGTGTTTCCGTAAATAAGTGTACCAACCCGTGGCATTGGTAGCCAAATCTGAAAGTTATTCAATCATAATGAAATACAGCAGCATTAAAAATGGGCCTACCTATGATCCTTTTGAGCTAATTTGTGACCAAAATGTTATACTTTCAAGATTTGGGGGGTGGGGGGGGGGGGGGGGTAAAAACACAGATTTATTTTTCTTTATAAGACATACAAGACATATGGGACACATACTGATTTCTAAGCTCCCTTACAAATGTCGGCACCTAACCCATCACGAGGCCCGTAGTTCACGTCAGGGTCATTATAATCACGTTGTATGAATTTTTTTTTAAAAATCGCGACGAGTGCAACAAAAACCGTTATAGCACTATAAATTGCATTGCCGTTACTCAACGGGACTACAGAATGAGACATCGCTAACATAGGTGAGCAAACTAGATTTTTATTTCATGATTTTAAGTTCCATTCATTAATAAGTATTTCAATGGAAAACTTAAACACAAAATATAGACAATTAAAAAAATAAACAATAAATATAAAAATGGTTACTCTGCTTTTAATTCACACATTTCACACGTGACCAAATGGACACTGCTACTCACGTTCTGCTGCAAAAACGTGGGGCATAACAAAACCATATTATCGGGTGATAAATGATAAAAAATCATAAGCAAAATCAGAATTTGGCTGATATAGAGTTATTGCATAATATAATGTAATCTTTCTGGTATAAATTAGCCTATGGATTTGATGAAATCCCACGAGAAATGTCACAAAAAAAGGCAAGAAAACACAGGGTCATATCTGATATTTTTCTTTGTAAAAACAGATTTATTTATTTTTGCTTCGACTCATTATTTTGGCTGTACACCATGATCATTACTATTTAAAATACAGGATATGAAACAATGTGAATATTGCAATAAAAACAGGAAAATAATCTGGATGTTTGGAGACCTTCAGTTTCACTACTAGTGCTGTATTTACAGAAACACCCATATTTACCCATATATTGCATATACTTTTCTGCAAGGGTACATGATAGGGCTCAGATGTAAGAAAGTTGGCTGCATTGCAATACAGTGAAAGGGTGAGGGGATTGTCTTAAATTCACAAGTTATAGGAGCAGCATTAGGCCATTCGGCCCATTAAGTACTCAGCCATCCTCCTGCCTTCTTCCCATAAACTTTGACACCCTAACTAATTAAGAACCTGTCAATCTCTGCTTTAAAAATAGCCAATGACTTCCCTCCACAGCTGTCTGTGGCAATTAATCCCACAGATTCATCACCCTCTGACTAAAGAAATTCTTCTTCATATCCTTTCTAAAGGTATCTCCTTTTATTCAGAGGCTGTGCCCTCTGGTCTAGACTCTCCCACGAGTGGAAGCATCCACTCCAGATCTACTCTTTGCAGGCCTTCCACTCTTCGGTAAGTTTCAATGAGGTCCTCCCCTCATCTAAACTCCAGCGAGTACAGGCCAGGTGCCGTCAAACATTCATCATATGTTAACTTATCAGCATAGTAATCCTGGCTTCACCGTATCAGAGAAATTCCCTTTGTCCTATCTACCCCTCAGTAATTTAAAACCAACTCGTTTTCTCTCATTCCCAGTTTTGACAAAGAGTCTTGGCTCTGAAAAATTGACTGCTTCTTTTTCCACAGATGAACAGATAAATGTTTCTCATATTTCTGTTTCTATTTCAGCATCTGAGTTTTTTAGATTTTTATGTTACAACAGATGTCAGTTTAAGCTAAGCCATGTATGCATACTGGCAGCCTACAATGATCATCTCCCCAAATTGCTCAAATCTGCATCAAGCCTATCATTAAGACATTCTGAATCCCATAATTCATGACCTAGGCTTCATGAATTTTAATTTAGATGGCAAAGCTAAAGGGATCGGAACAGAGAGCTTTGCGCAAGGCATACCAGACTGTTAAATACTGAGGTTTACATAATCAGGAAGGAGTCCAGCATGGTTGTGTTCTGATTAACCCAGGTAGAAATATAGAAAATAGGTGCAGGAGGAGGCCATTCGGCCCTTCGAGCCAGCACCGCCTTTGTGATCATGGCTGATCGTCCCCTATCAATAACCTGTGCCTGCCTTCTCCCCATATCCCTTGACTCCACTAGCCCCTAGAGCTCCATCTAACTCTCTCTTAAATCTTAGGTACAGCAAATCAGAGAGGACTCTCCTTCACTACAGTAATGATGGAAATGTCTGAACTCGCATAAAATATGCTCACTGTTACACTGCCAATTGATCAAGATCTACTCACTGTACAATCTTGCCAACCTCATCAATATTCAACCCATGTGTAGCCCTGTCCACAGCATTAATAATGGCTTTGCTTGCCAAACTAGCACACATCAATAGTTTAGTTTAGTTTCGTGGTACAGTGCGGAAACAGGCCCTTGGGCCAGCCGAGTCCACGCCGACTAGTGATCCTTGTACACCAGCACCATCCTACACACAAGGGACAGTTTACAATCTTTACCAAAGCAAATTACAGCTTTGGAGTGTGGGAGAGAAAACCCACACGGTCACGGGGAGAATGTACAAACTCTGTACAGGCAGCACCCGTAGTCAGGATCGAACCCGGATCTCTGGCGCTGTAAGGCAGCAACTCTACCGCTGCACCACCGTGCCACCGCTAGACCCTAGGCCTGTTTGGGATAGTCAAATCTGTAAATCCCTGCTGTCCAATCTTTAATGCAGCGTGGGTGCTGAATTGCCTCGGTCTAATGATGGATACTGTAAAGTTGATGGTACAATTAGTTTGTAGCCAATCATCTAGAGATTACATTGAGAACAGAGATTGCCATCTCCCTCCTCTCAGAACTGCTGAGAAAGGTCATCAACCTAAAATATTAACTTTCTCTCCCCACAGATGCTGCCTGATTTGCTGAGGTTTTTTTAGTTTCATCATAATTTCAGGTTTCACTATATTTTGTCGCACGCTGTAATGTCTTCATGAGTCTGTGGCTTTGAATGTAGAACCTGTTATTCCTTTATCATGTATCATGTATATGTATTGTCGTTCTGCTGACTGGATAGTATGCAACAAAAGCTTTTCACTGTACCTTTGTACATGTGACAATAAACTAAACTAAATTAAAGTTATACATGCAATTGAATATATATATATATATATATATATATATATATATATATATATATGTTATATATAGGGAACAAATTGCGAGAGAAATTGAACTTTTGAATCTCCCATAACTGGGTATCCGAGGCTGGCCCTGATGTCTTTGTCTAGGACGCTACCGATCAAAGGGGCCAGTGCCCCAAAACGAACATTGCTCTCACCTCGCTTGTGTTGATTTTGTGTTTCTTGGCTGCTCCCATTAAATGGATCCTGTGCATTGGGATTCATTGTACTCTGGTGCAGAGCAGAGTCTGAATTGGTCCTGAAATGAAAAGAAATGTATTATTTACTCAATCCGTGATAAGATCCAGTAGCAGATGTAATGTTACAAGTGTGACAGACATATAGGAAATAAGAAAGTCAAACAAACAGATCAGTGAAAAAAATTAAGCGTTTAACTCCGACAACAAATCATGGATAACAATAATCCTGTATGCACTTGTGACGTACATGTGCCAAGACACATAAAACAATATCACAATGGACACATTACAGAACAAGGAAGATCCCTGCACGTGATAATTACAATCCCAGTCTTGGAGCATAAGACAAGCACTTATCCTTCATGCAGGTTACTGGACAATGACAGTTCCAGCGCACAAATTACAAGCAAAGTTCCTGTACCTAAATGTACTGCAGTAAAATAACAGTACCTGTAGCTGTGGAAGAAACACAGGCTCCATATATTCATTTCAGGACAATGTCAGCCTTGTCACATATATTACAAGACGAGGACAGAGCAGATACATGTATTGCAGGACACGGACAGACCATATATGCACATGTTAATACAAGGACAATCTGTTACCATTTCAGCATCATTTAGGATACCCAACAAATGAAGTCCTTTCCCTTTCTATGGATTAGGAATGCAGATCAGAGTCTTGCACTACGCTGAATAGAATCCGAAATGTTGCAGGGAAAGAAGACATTATCTTTATGATTCCTGAAATTTCCTGCACTGAAATTTAACTGATTGCTTCTGTAAGGCTGCCAAGTGAACATTGCCTTGCTTTTGTGCAAACTTTCTGCACAACAGAAAGGTAAGATCAAAATACAACTGAATACTCAAGAGCAGCAGATTTGCGCCAAATATCCCCACCCTCAGATGCCCCAGCTTGACTTGCCAACTGCACGTTCCACTGTACTCCTATGCTCAATGCCCTGACTGATGAAGGCCAGATTGCCAAAAGCCTTCCTTATCCACCCTGTCTATCTGTGACATTACTTTCAGGGAACAACGTACAGCTAAGATCCTCTGTCCTATAATATTGCCCAGGGCCCTATCATTCACTGTGCAAGCCGTACCCTGATTTAATGTCCCAATAGGCAATGTCTCGCACTTATCTGAATAGGACGCCATTTGTCATTCCTCAGCCCACTTACCAACTGTTCAAGATCCCGCAGTAATTTTTGATCATCGTTTTTGCTGTTTATGATACCACTATTTTAACATTACCCTCAAACTGATTTATCGTGCCTTGTACATTCTTATCCAAATCACTTACATCAATGATGAACAACAATGGGTCCAGCACTGATCTCTGTGGCGAAGCACTTGTCACTGGCCTCCAATCCGGGAAACAACTTGTCACCATCAACCTCTGCTTACTGCCATCAGGCCAAAGATGTATCCAATTGGCTCGTTCTCCCTGGATCTGTTGCGATCTAACCTTCCAGGCTAGTCTATCATGCGGGACCTTGTCAAAAGCCTGGCTAATGTCCAAACAGACAATATCCACCACCCTGCCCTCATGAATACTCTTGGTTACCTCTTCAGGAACACAAATTGATTTGAAAGACACGCTTTCCCACACACAATGTTGCACTGACTATTGGTAACTAGTGTTGGTAAATCTTGAACCTCAGAACTCCTTCCAGTACCTTACCCACCATATCAGCCTCACCAACATGTAGTGCCTGGCCTCTCCTTGCTGCCCTTCTTAAATAACGGTACAACAATTGGCACCTTTCTGCAGCTAAAGATGATGCAATTATCTCTGCAAGGACCTCCAGAATTTCTTCCTGAGCTTCCCACAAAGTTTTGATGGTCCACATGGTCAGGCCCTTGGCATTTATCCACCTTAACCTTCTTTAAAACTTACAAAACTTCCTCTTTCATAATTCATGTATGATCCAAGGCATCTCAATTCCTTAACTTGCATGATCTTCTCCACGGTAAAAACTGATGACAAATATTCATATAACATCTCAGCCACCTTCTGTGGCTCCACACGTTGACAGCCATGTAGATCATTAAGGGAAACCATTCTCTCCTTTGCTACCCATTTACCCTGAATGGGTACCTATGGAATCTCAGGGATTTCTCATCACCCTGCCTGCCAGGCTTGTAGGATAAGCCTTGACTTACCCTACAACTGAAACTGCTGCCCTCAGCTTCCCTTTGTGCACAGTCATTCCCATTTACTAAGAGAAATTATATCAGTAGGATTTAAGAAAGATCTCCTGATTTTTTTTAAAATAAACTTCATTAGTTGATGCCTATTACAAAGAGCAGGATCAACACACTGATGATCTAACATCAGAGCTTTAATTTTAGTAAAGTGTCTCTCACCTTCTCCAGCTGGTATCAGGTGGAGGCGACAGATAGATCGAACTATATGGACAGCTGTCTGCGTACTGCGGAGTCAAGGAAACTTCAGAGAACAGAATGGATTCTGTAACAAACTGTTAAACTGTGCAGAAAATTATATATTATACGCAGGGCTCCAGGCCCGTGGAGCAATACCTGTAAAAATATCACATAAACTTTGATTGCCTATTCGACCCAAAGGTTCCTACACCAATCCATCACTACGACCTGCTCCTGTTATATTGCCCGCACCTGCCATACCACATCCCATTAGCCACTGAAAGCTTCACTATGCATCATAAAATAGTCCAATACAGAGGAAGGCATTCGACCCATGAAATGCAGGCTCCTTCAGTCCCATTATCCCATTCTTTACTTGCACTTCTCTAATATTATTCACCTTTGGGTAATTATCTAATTCCCTTTTGAAAGCCACTACTCAATTAAGCAAAGTTGTATTAAAGACTTTCCTTGATTTTATTTGCTATTCAGCAACTGCACCTGAAGCTGTTCTGTGACCGTCAAAGATTTCTGTATTAAACCTTCTCTGCGATGTGCTCACCCATTCCATCCATCTATCTCTTCTTTAGTACCTGTCCATTAGTACCTGTCTCACCTATATTTTGCATCATTAATGATTTTATAAACTGTGGGATCGCCCTAAGATCCACGGTAATCTTTGTTAAAAGAACCAGAGGTCCAGTAATGAATCACGTGCAGTTTTTCGGCTTACCATCTTCAATAAAAAAAATACAAGTCTTAAGTTTTCTGGTGATACAGCATGGAAACATTTCGCACAACTTGTCCATGCCAACAAAGGTACCCCATCTATTCCAGGTCTTTGTATTATACTCTATCCATGCTATTGCCTACCTTTTGGGTTCAAATCAAGATGGCTATTTCAATGCTTCTCTGACTGACTTACATGTCAAAATTTTGCCAGCTGCACCCTAACTTGCACTGTAGCCTCCATTCATTCCTGTGTTTGCCGACTGCATTGCTTTTGAAAATTGGAATTCCTTGATGTTAACATCCTTATTTGTGCTGTCAAATTCTTCTCCTACTCCATCGCTCAGATCTCTGACACCTTTCTCCAGCTTTACATTTCTCCGGATTGCTTGACCTCCCTGCTTATTCTTGCATTGAATGGTGTACGAGACCACTTCAGAGGGCCATTGAGATTCATGTGGGTCTAGAATCACATACAAGTCAGAATAAGGTGGCATGGCGGCGCAGTGGTAGAGTTGCTGCCTTATAGCATCAGAGATTTGGGTTCGATCCTGACTACGGGTGCTTTCTGCACAGAGTTTGGAAGCTTTTCCCGTGACCTGCCTGGTTAATTGGTCTCTGTAAATTATCCCTAGCGTGTAGGGAATAGAGACGGAAGTGGGATACATAGAACTACGGTGAACGGGTGATCAATGGCCAGCCTGACTTGGTGGGCTGAAGGGTCTGTTTCCATGCTGTATCTTTCAACCAATCAATCCAATAGGAGAATGTAGCAACCAAGGAACAGCAGATGCTGGTTTACCAAGGAAAGACGCAAAGTGTTGGTGTAACTCAGTGGCCAGGGAACATCCTGGAGAATATGGATAGGCAATATTTCGGGTCGGGACTCTTCCCGATCCGAAACGTTGCTTATCCATGTTCTCCAGTGATGCTGCCTGACCCACTGAGTTACTCCAGCACTTTGTGCCTTTCCAATTCAATAGAAGACCAGTTTTATTTGCTCCAGGCCAGAATTAGGTAAGGCAAGCAGAGTTTGTGAGCCAAAGGATTGTCTTCTACACTGTCCAACTCTCTGACTGAAGGACATTTAGTAAAGCAGATTGATCTTCACATCATTCTGATAATTTCATATTCACTGTTGCTGATATATATTTTTTTAATTTATTTTTTTACTAATTTAAACTTGTATTTTCAAATAATTTGCCACACCCAGATTACTAGCCCAATAACAGAACCACTTCCTTTAACTTGCTCCTTAAAATTGTCTTTAACCACATTTTTGGTTACCAATCTTAATACTCTAACGTGACTTGAAACTAGATTACATTTTATTAGGCTGTTCTGAAGCATCTTGAGATGCCTTATACTTTAAAGCATGATATAAATGAAAGTTGCTGTTGTCAGGAAAATAACCATTAAGATTTATGTATCTTTACATCAGTAAAAAGGTGATTTATTTGTGCACGTCAATATTATAGATCTATATTTCAGAAACAATTCAGTTTAGTTTATTGTCACATGTACCGGGGTACAGTGAAAAGCTTTTGTGGTAAAATACCAATAATTCTTTTTAAATTGTATACAGCACCTCTAAGTGCTTCACCCCAAAAAAAAAGAAATCACTGGTATCGATTGTTCAGTGTGGGACCACTCAATATTTCTTTTGGAAGCAATGTAAAAAATAACAACCCAACAAGAGTTCTTCCTTTGTTTAAGAAAGAACTGCAGATGCTGTAAAAATCAAAGGTAGACAAAAATGGTGGAGGAACTCAGCGGGTGAGGCAGCATCTATGGAGAGAATAGGCGACATTTCGGGTCGAGACCCTTCTTCAGGCTGGTGTCGGGGGTGGGGGGGGGGGGCGGGAAAAAGAAAGGAAGAGGCAGAGAAAGTAGGCTTGTGGGAGAGCTGGTAAGGGGGTGGGAAGGAGGGAGAAAGCAAGGACTATCTGAAATTAGAGAAATCAATGTTCATACTGCTGGGGTGTGACCTCTAATTTCAGATAGTCCTTGCTTTCTCCCTCCTTCCGCTCTCTCTTCCCAGCTCTCCCACAAGCCTACTGTGTCCGCCTCTTCCTTTCTTTTTCCCGTGCCTCCCTACCCCCGATATCAGTCTGAAGAAGGGACGCGACCCGAAACATCGCCTATTCTCTCCATAGATGCTGCCTCACCCGCTAAGTTCCTCCAGCATTTTTGTCTACCTTCTTCCTTAGTTGGCTGATTGATAATGTTACACTGGGTCCAAAAGCCAGAAGACTATCAAAGGAGGGTTCAGGAATGAACACTAACACTCTGAACCCGTGAGACTCCCTCCACTGCTTTGTGAGGCTTTACCTGGCAGTAACGGGTGAAACATTCTCACTAGAGGTCATTTTCCTCAGTGCTTCTCGCTCTGGACCACATCTCAGCAGCTCTGACAGAGGAAGGATATCTGACGCCCATGTTTGTCAACAGGAATGGAACGGCGGTGTGGTGATCCCATCCGGTTTTTGTCCCTGTAGACCCGATCGACCAAGCCATGATGCCTGGTCGTTCTACTCGTGTCCAAAGCAGACGACTGGAACGGAGTCTGTAACACAAACGGGGAGTCTTTTCACCTGTTCTGGATATCTTCCCTCTTCAGCCCCCAAACTCATAGACAACCAACCCAACTCAGCAAAATGTGCTCAATATTGATTGCCACACAAGAATTTATGGCATTGATATACTAGTATGGATTGGCCACTGGGTAACTAACTGAAAATAGTCGGGGGGGTAGTTATTTTCAGGCTCGCAAACTATTATTGTGAAGATACCACAGAAATCAATGCCTTAATTAATTACAATTACAATCTAAATTAGTAATATAGATGAAGTGACCTGGTACACTGTAGTCAAATCTGATACAAAGATAAGAAAGCAAGTTATGAGGAAGATACAAAGAATTTGCAAAGGGACTAAGGCAGGTAAGGCAGAAATCAAGCAGATGGAATATCATGTGCTGAGATTATCTAGTTCAATAAGAATATGATGGCACAGTGGCGCAGCTGGAGGCACCCCTGCTTGCTTTATAATGTCTCCCATGGAACAGGAGACTGAACGGGAGGGTGGGCACATAACATTAAGGAGTGCCAAACTATCTACATTGTTAACACAGAATTTGACTCCTCGTTAAGGGCATCGGCCCAAAACATTGACTCTCCACTGCCCGACCTCATAAGAATTTCAAGCATGTAGTTTTCTTTCAAATTTTCAGGACCCACAGTTTGCAGAAACTAAATTTTGGGACAAGCGAACGCCATTTAATTTGCTTACCCCACAATGTGGAAGTGGAAAAGACCTTCCATACACAGCCTGGGCTGCTGTATCTCCCACCATGTGATTAAATAAATCCAATTACATCCACAGATAAGGCTTTCTATTCAGTCACATCATAGGTGTTGGAACTATAAAACTACTGGGCACCATCTTAGATACCTCGGGCACCATCGCAGGTACTCCCAATGCTTAAGAGGCATTTGGACAAATATATGGATGGGTTAGGTTTAGAGGGTTATGGACCAAGGGTGGGATGGTGGGACTAGTGTGGATGGGGGCATGTTGGTCGTCATGGCCAAGTTGGGCCAAAGGGCCTGTTTCCATGCTATATGTCTCTGTCTTGATGGGAAAATGGTGATGATTCTCAATCTGACATTGACTGAGGTGCTCCAGCAATTAAACAAAAAAACTTGAAGGGAAGAGACTATTCCGCAGATAAACCAACAACTCAAGCAGCATCTAAACGCTGAAAGGTTCACTCACACACACAGTATTTCACGCTTCATACTCTGTTTCAATGCCAGTACTTCAGTAGGAAAGACATTCTTGCCATAGAGGGGGTACAAAGAAGGTTCACCAGACTGATTCCTGGGATGTCATGTCTTTCATATGAGGAAAGACTGGATAGACTTGGCGTGTACTCGCTAGAATTTAGAAGATTGAGGGGGGATCTTATAGAAACTTACAAAATTCTTAAGGGGTTGGACAGGCTAGATGCAGGAAGATTGTTCCCGATGTTGGGGAGGTCCAGAACAAGGGGTCACAGTTTAAGGATAAGGGGGAATTCCTTTAGGACCGAGATGAGGAAAACATTTTTCACACAGAGAGTGGTGAATCTCTGGAATTCTCTGCCACAGAAGGTAGTTGAGGCCAGTTCATTGGCTATATTTAAGAGGGAGTTGGATGTGGCCCTTGTGGCTAAAGGGATCACGGGGTATGGAGAGAAGGCAGGTACAGGATATTAAGTTGAAAGATCAGCCATGATCATATTGAATGGCGGTGCAGGCTCGAAGGGCCAAATGGCCTACTCCTGCACCTATTTTCTATGTTTCTATGTTTACATTTTGTTTGAAAACTGAACATAGCAATCAGGAG
This sequence comes from Okamejei kenojei, assembly GCA_035221665.1. Classification (NCBI taxonomy): domain Eukaryota; kingdom Metazoa; phylum Chordata; class Chondrichthyes; order Rajiformes; family Rajidae; genus Okamejei; species Okamejei kenojei. The sequence continues at coordinate 30,657,908 of CM069158.1, read as the reverse complement.
ACTTTAGCAGTCCTTGGTGTAACTGATTAATAGTGACTTCAGAATCATTGGAAATAAACAACTGAATACTAGGCATTGCTATGAATATAAAACTAGGCTGAATGTAGAGATGACTGTCTCTTCATAGCTGCAAATATCATGAGTGGATGGAAATTCCATCGTCTCATGACTTTACGTCATCCGAATTTGATCAGGTGCCGAATTCACACTGACCTGAGTGAAATGTCCTTGAGGGGTAAGCAGTAAGGGGACAAAGGCAGAGGGTGTTGTTGATTTGGAGGAAGGGAACACAAAGGTTTTATGAAATTTTGTTTCCAAAAAAAATTAGCCACACAGCATGACCAGCAAAATGAGCTTGCTTGTCAGTCCCTTTTATGCTGTGAATTGTTTGGAGACACAAGGAACTGTAGATGACGGAATCTTGAATAAAATACAAAGTGCTGGAGTACCTCAGCAGGGTAGGCAGCATCTCGGGAGGACATGGATAGGCGATGTTTTAGGTCGGGACCCTTCTTTAGATAAAAAAAATGGGCTATGAATTGTTTTGTGATTCTAAATGAATTTTTTTCTCTTTGTCCCTTATAAATGTCGAAAAGCTCCAATCACCAGTGGATGGAGATTCTCATCTCTTGAGATGGTTGTGGTAACAACCCTTTTCTTTTTTTACTGCCCAATACCCACTGATTCAGAGGTAAACAAAAATCAAACAAAAGTAAGTCAGACACTGAAAATCTGAAATAACAAATGCTGGAAAAATCAAGGTGGTCAGGCAGCATCTGTGGAAAGAAAAACATTAATACTGACATCTGCATACTTCAACCTTCATCAGAACAGGGAAGGAAGCATGCAACTCTTTACACAGATGCTGCCTTATTTATATAGTTTTTCCACCATTTTCCTTGAATCAGAGAGTTTCTCAGACATTCCAGAACACAAGATGTGAACCCAATATGTTTTAAACCAATATGTAGAAGAACCGACTGTAGGACAGGCCACCCTAGACTGGGTATTATGTAATGAGGAAGGATTAGTTAGCGATCTTGTTGTGCAAAGCCCCTTGGGCAACAGTGACCATAAAATGTGGGAATTCTGCATTAGGATGGAAGGTGACACGGTTAATTCAGACTAGGGTCCTGAACTTAAAGAAAGGAGACTTTGTAGGTATGTGACGGGAATCGGCTCGGATAGACGGGCAAATTATATTTAAAGGGTTGACGTTGGAGATGCAATGGCAAAGATTTAAAGACTGCACGGATCCAAAAATTGTTCAACCCTGTCTGGCGACAAAATAACATGGGAAAGGCGGCTCAACCGTGGCTAATAAAGGATATCAAGGATAGTGTTAAATCCAAGGTAGAAACATAAATTGGCCAGAGGAAGCAGCAAACCAGAGGACTAGGAGAAATTTAGAACTCAACGGATGAGCACAAAGGTGTTAATTATGAGGGGGGAAAAGAGCATGAAAGAAAGCTTGCGGCAAATATAAAAACTGACTCTAAAAGCTTCTTCAGATATGTAAAAAAAAGATTAGTGAAGATAAATGTAGGTCCCTTACAATCAGAGACAGGTGAATTTATAATGGGAAACAAATAAATGGCAGAACAGTTAAACGAGCACTTTGGTTCTGTCTTCACTAAGGAAAACACAAACAATCTCCCAGAAAAACTGGGGGACTGAGGATCTAGTGGGAGGGGGGAACTGAAGGGAATCTACATTTGTCAGAAAATGGTGTTAGGTTAGATAAACTGTTGGGACTGAAGGCAGATAGGTCCCCATGGCCTGATGGTCTGCATCCCAGAGTACTCAAAGAGGTGGCCCTAGAAACCGTGGATGCATTGATGATCATTTTCCAATGTTCTCTCGACTCTCAATCAGTTCCTGTGGACTGGAGGGTAGCCAATGTAACCCCACTTTTTAAGAAAGGAGGGAGGGAGAAAACGGGGAATTATAGACCAGTTAGCCGTACTTCGGTAGTGGGGAAGATGCTTGTGGGGAAATCCTGCTTGACTAATCTTCTGGAAATATTTTGACAAGTAGAACAAGTAGAACGGATAAGGGAGAGCCAATGGATGTGGTGTATCTGGACTTTGACAAGGTCCCACACAAGAGATTAGTGTGCAAAATTAGAGCACATGGTTTGGGGGGTAGGGTATTGACATGGATAGAGAACTGGTTGGCAGACAGGAAGCAAGGAGGAATTAACGGGTCCTTTTCAGAATGGCAGGCAGTGACTAGTTGGGTGCTGCAAGGCTCGGTGCTAGGACCCGTTATTTACAATATATATTAACGATTTAGACGAGGGAATTAAGTTTGGGGATGACACAAAGCTGGGTGGTAGTATGAGCTGTGATGAGGATACTGTGAGGCTGCAGGCTGACTTGGATAGGTTGGGTGAGTGGGCAGATCAAGTCAAGTTTACATTTATTGTCACTGCACCACTTGGTACAGCGAGATTTGGGTTGCCATACAGCCATACTAATAAAAAGAACACAACACATGATAGAATTTAATGTGAACATCCCCACACAGCGGAATCAATGTTTCCCACTGTGAGGGAAGGCAATAAAAGTTCAGTCCTCTTGCTTCCACTTGTTCACCCGTGGTCGGGTCCTATTGTGGCCTCCGCAGTCGCCGCAATGGCGGCCCTATGTTTCAGGCCCTCTCGATGGGATGATGGAGCTCCGGCATCGGAAGAACACTCTCAGCGGCTTGGAGTTCCGAACCGGCTGCTTCCTACTGGAGACCGTGGCTCCTGAAGTCCAGAGGCCGAGCTGGGCAGAGCTCCACACGGCAATCCTCGACGAAAGATCCCAGAGCCCCGTGATGATAAAATCAGCGCCGCCCGCGGCTGGAAGCTCCACAGACCACAGCTCCACGGTGTTCAAGTCGGCAGTCCCAGCACTCCGGAGCTTCCAACACGGCGATCCTCGGTAAGGCATCGCCCGTTCCGCGATGGTTGGTCTCCAGCAGGAAAGGTCGCGTCAATCCAGATAGTAGGCCGTGAGGAGGGGGCGAAGATGCGGCTCGGAGGAATGACGCATCCTTCGACCAGGTAGGGACTGTGGAAAACAGATTCCCCTTCCTCCCCCCATTCCCCACGTAAAAAGACTAAAAGGCCTCCAAAACAAAACTTTTTAACGGACTAAAAATTAAACAAAAGGATGAAAGGACGAACAGCTGCAGGCGGGGCAGCCGTACACAATGGTGCCACCCACCGGATGCATGGCAGATGCAGTATAATATGGATAAATGTGAGGTTATCCACTTTAGTGGCAAGCACAGGAAGGCAGATTATTATCTGAATGGTGTTAGATTAGGAAAAGGGGCGGTACACCGAGACCTGGGTGTGCTTGTACATCAGTCACTGAAAGTAAGCATGTAGATACAGCAGGCAGTGAGAAAGCTAATAGCATGTTAGCCTTCATTGCGAGAGGATTTGTGTTTAGGAGCAAGGAGGTCCTAATGCAGTTGTACAGGGCCCGGGTGAGACCACACCTGGAGTATTGTGTGCAGTTCTGGTCTCCTAATTTGAGGAATGACATTATTGCTATTGAGGGAGTGCAGTGTAGGTTCACCAGGTTAATTCCCAGGATGGCGGGTCTGACATATGATGAAAGAATGGGTTGACTGGGCTTGTATTCACTGGAATTTAGAAGGATGAGAGGATATATTATAGAAACATATAAAATTCTTTAAAGGATTGGACAGGCTAGATGCAGGGAAAATGTTCCCGATGTTGGGAAAGTCCAGAACCAGGGGCCACAGTTTAAGAATAAGAAGTATGCCCTTAGAACTGGGATGAGGAAAAACCTCTCCACCCAGAGAACTGTGAATCTGTGGAATTCTCTGCCACAGAAGGCAGTGGAGGCCAATTCACTGAATGTTATCAAGAGAGAGTTCGATTTAGTTCTTAGGGCTAACGGAATCAAGGGATATGGGGAAAAAACAGGAACTGGGTACTGATTTTAGATGATCATATTGAATGGGGGTGCTGGCTTGAAGGGCCGAATGACCTACTCCTGCCTCTGTTTTTCTATGTTTCTAACCCAAACTCAACCTTCATTTTGATCCGGCACGACTACTGTGGCTATGCAGAGCTTTGCTTTTAACTGTGGACTTTAGGCCCTATAATCCAGTGAGTGAATTGGTCATCTCCCTCACTATCCAGATGTACATTGCAAATTCAGACAAACATATAAATTATAGCATAATCTTCTGATTAGGACATTGTCCTCTGCAAACCATTAACCCGTCCTTTGTGCATTTTCCTTCCAATGTTGAGGGATCTGCTATACATGTCAAGTAATTTTCCCTCTTTTATTTCTGTGATGAGTGGCTAGCATTTGAGAACCCAAAAAGAAACTCACCTGAAAAGGCAGGTCCAGAGTGGTGCTTCCTATCTGGTTGACATTGGGCAAGGAGCCTCCGTAGTACTGAGCCCGGCCCTGTCCCAGCTGTAGGTATTGAGATTTCTGCAACTGTAACTGAGAACAAACAGGCCCATTATAAATAAGCTAACAACACTTGAGACACTGGCTGCCCAATCTTCCCTAACGTCTCCAGAAAAGACAGGACAGACTGATCATCATCACATCATTTATAAATGACACCAAAGACTTCCTAGGTAGACAAAAATGCTGGAGAAACTCAGTGGGTGCGGCAGCATCTATGGAAATAGGCAATGTTTCGGGCCGAAACAGATGCTGCTGCACCATCTGAGTTTCTCAAGCATTTTTGTCAACCTTCGATTTTCCAGCATCTGCAGTTCCTTCTTGAACATCAAAGACTTCCTGCTGAGCTGAACTCTATCTCACAGCATGTGGCAAAACAACTTACCTGGAAAGATACCTTGACACTAAAGGTTAAACCACAAACGCAGTTTTCATAAACTCGGCTTTTATCCCCTACAATACTGGCAGCATTCATGTAGAGAGGAGTATAAAATTACAAAGAGCTACTGAGAGATTAAGTGAGTTGGCAAGCAAAGTTCAATGGGGGTGGGTGTGAGCACATTCACTAGTAACTGTACAGCATGCAGCAAGTATTCAAGTATGAAAATCCATGACAATAAATTTAAAATAGATCTAGGGACCAGTGTGTACAGATCACAAAAATGTAGCAGTTCGGTACAAAGTAAATAAAAAAGCTATTAAATATTCATTTTAATACCTGTGAGAAGTTATGCTACAATTACACAAAGCCCTGGTTTGTCTGCATCTGGAGTACTGAGGATGAATATAGATAGGAAAATAAATACAGAAGCTCTGTAATCACAAAATGCTGGAGTAACTCAGTCGGCAGGCAGCATCTCTGGAGAAAAGGAATAGGTGATGTTTCGAGTCGAGACCCATAGGGTCTGAAAAGGGTCCTTTTCTCCATAGACGCTGCCTGATCCGCTGTGTTACTCCAGCTTTTTGTATCTATCTTTGGTTTAAACCTGCATCTGCAATTCCTTCCTACAGAGACTATGTATTAGGCTGTGAAGATAAACTGCTGATTATCACAGATTCGCTGGAATATGCTCAATGATTGTACAAACAACGTTTACATTCTCTGGAATACAGAAGATTAAGAAGCATAAATTCAGTTTTCAAATTCCATAAAATGCAAAGTATAGTAAACAATGAGAATAGTGACAGATATCAGAAAAGCACAAACTGTAAAACTAGTTGGCCTACGGTAGATCGATTAACAACAATGAAGAGATACAAGTTGTGAAGTGAAATGAAGAGAGGCAACACAAAATATATGGTAAAAATGTAAAGGTGACGGCAGGAACTGAGAATTCTGGGGATCTTTGAAGCTGACAAAACATGTCACGATGGATATTAAAAAAACATGCAGAATCCACAGCTGTATTAACAGACCCCATAAAAATGTTCTACCGTCCATTGAGATCACAGTTGATCTATTACCTAGCTCTATATAACCGTCTTTCCTCCACTTCCTTTAATACATTCTTGAGCAAAAATATGGGTATCGGCTATGGCCTCAGCACAGATCCTTCAGGGCTATCACAATTTATATTTCGCCAATTTGAGTACATCCATTATTCCTGTTTTCTTTTTCCTCCCACTCACCCAATTTTATAGGCAAATCAATAATTCTCAGCGTTCCACCTGAGCTAACAAGCTAAAATGGAGTACAGTATCAAATACCTCTGGAAGTACGCATATGCATAACACCATTTACATACCTGCCTGACCCCATTATTTAAATCGCTCTTCAAAACGCTCAATCAGGATCATTAGACATGACTTGCTCTATAAATCATGTTGCTTATTCCCTGTAAGATAAAAAACGGTGTCCAGCCACCTACACTTGATTAGATTCAATTAATTTCTTGATAGATGTTGGGCTAACCAGAATATAATCTCCTGGGTTTCCATCTCTCATTTTGGGGAATTACAGATATGTGCAGTTTTCCAATTAAAAGACAGTTAGAAGATTATAGTTAGAGAATCTACAATGTTCAAATCTACCTCATTAAAACCCTGCGACAGGAACAGTCTGCTCCTGGGGATATGTCACTTTGATGCTGTTATTTCTTTCTTCTACGAGATAATGTGTTAATACTGGTAAATTACCTGCTAATTTATGATTTTGGAAGGTGCAGCATCACTAAAGCAAGCACGTATGCAAAGTAATCATTCAGTATGGTCACTATCACCTTACAATTTCATTAAACCGTTGCATAATGTTTTAGTTTTTATATCCTTTGTACTATATTTAGCCCTTAACTGTCTAGCCACCTTTAGCTATACGTTGTAACTCTCCCAATCTTCAAGATCTGCGCTAGATTCTTGCATATCTTTTTATTTTTGTCATGCATGACTTTAAAAAAAAATTACAATCTTTGGCCCTTAGGTTTATTAACTCAATATGTATGATATTAAACCCTAATTGGAAAGCCTTTCACCTCAACATCAGTAAACCAAGGAAAGGATTGTTGACTTTAGAAGAGAAAGGCTGAGGATCCACAAACCTGTCTTCATCAACAGGATGTTAAAGAAGGAATTGCAGATGCTGGAAAATCGAAGGTAGACAAAAGTACTGAAGAAACTCAGCAGGTGCGGCAGCGTTGCCTATTTCCTTCACTCCATAGATGCTGCCGCACCCGCTGAGTTTCTCCAGCACTTTTGTCTACCTTCATTAACAGGATTATGGTGGAGAGTCAGTACAAGTTCCTGTGTGTGTATATCTCTGAAGATCTGTCTCAGATCCAGCACATTGATGCAACCATAAAGAAAGCCCATCAACGCCTCTATTTTCTTAGAAGACTGAGGATATTCAGTGTGTCGACAAACGCTCTCTTGAGCTTCTACAGGTGTATGGTGGAGAAGATATTGACTGGTTGCATCACGGCCTGGTTCGGCAACTCGGACACCTAGGAATGAGGATTACAAAAAGTTGTGGACACTGCCTGGTCCATCACAGGTACTGACCTCCCACCATCGAAGGGATTTATAGGAGGCCCTGTCACAAAAAGGACCTACACCATCCTGGCCATGTTCTCATTTCATCCCAACCATCAGGAAGAAGGTATAGGGGTCTGAAAACCATGACCTGCAAGTTCAGAAACAGCTTCTTCCCCAAAGTTATCAGGCTATTCTACACTACAAGCACCAACTAAACTTCAGACTGTCTTGGTTGCATTAGTGACTTCAGGCTTTCACTTTGTTTTGCACTATATTGTTTTTTTTTTAAAATTTATTGAATTTCTTTTTTGTTTGTTTATTATGTAATCTACGGAGTACTATGTTTATAAACTTGAGGTGCTGCTGCAATTAAGAATGCCATTGTCCTGTTTCGGTACATATGACAATTAACCATTCTTGACTCTTGAAAATATATGCCCTGTCTACTGTGGCCAATCTTTGTCGCTTCACATGGAAATCGGCCTTCCGAGAATCAGTTTACATTTTCCTGTTCTGAACAGTACATTAAACTAGATTATGTTATGATCACTATTACACAGATGTCCATGTGTCACATGATTGTTAACATAGTTTCCATCCACATAGTTACTTTCTTTCAGACTTGAATTAGTTTGCTTGTTCCAACTCATTTCAAACATAATATTTACGCTCTGCTACATTCTTCTGTAGTTCATCTGTTAAGCTAATTCGTTTGTTGCTGTACATGACTATCTTAACTGGCAGCTACATAGTTCTTATATTCCCTTTCATCATAGACACAGTTTAATCCTTGTGGCTTCTCTACCACTTTCCTCATCTTTTATTGATTGTATAATTTAGTAGATTCACTTCCCAGTCCTGACCATTTGCAGTCCTTTCTCACCATGTACTACCTTTCCGACATAACCACTTATGCCATCCGTATGCAGCGGAAAATTAATGGCATTAAATGCTATATGATCACAAACCCAAATAATGCAGATGTATAGTTGGGCGTAGACATAAACAGCGTCTTTATTCAAATTAAATTGATATTATACAGTTGATGAACATCTAATCTCTGACATGAATGAGGGAAGATCAAAGGTCACAGAATCAGAGAGGCCATTGGCTCATCAAATGATGTTAGCTTTATTCAAGACCTTAGATAGACACAAAATAGTAAGATTAAATGAGAACTTACCAGTTTGAAGTTTGATCTTTATTTTATGAGGAGTTGTGAATAGGGATTTCGTGAAGACCCCGCCAGCACACATGCGCGACATTCTTCAAAGCAGCGGTGTGGAATCACAGATAACAACAATGACTGAAGATAGTAAGATTTAAGAGACTCTAATATACCAGTTGACCTTATGATAGAGGGCTGGGAGCGGAGGGCACGAAATCCCTCATCGCAAGGCCTCATAAAATAAAGATCAAACTTCAAACTGGTAAGTTCACATTTAATCTTACTATTTTACTTCGGAGTCACGTGAGTGACTTCGTGAAGATTTCAAAGCTCTGTGATTCCATGCCCTGGACCACGTCCATGCTCACACACTGCCGTAATTACTGATGGAGGAGTATGTTAACGTATTTCAGACTTGAACAAGCTGAAAAATAATAACATATTTGTTAATACAAACAATAAACCCCTGAACTCGGGGACAAACGTTTAGGGAACAGCACTTAAAACTGACCCCGCAAACGTTGCGGGAGCGGCCACAGGTTTGTTATAAAAACGCTGAAATGTAGTTTCACTGGCCCAGCCCGCTATTGCGAGGACATGATCCATGTGTACCTCCATGGTCCTCGCCGCTGATGTGGATGCAGCCCTGGTAGAATGAGATTTTAAAATGTTAGTGTCTTACCTGCTGCACCGAATACCACCCTGAGCCACCTGGAGATAGTCTGCACCGTCATCCTGTGATGTGGGTTTTCATGGCTGATAACAGACACGTCTCCATATTCCTGATGGTGTGTGTGACATTAATATAATGTCGGATATAGGTGGCTATACAGAGTCTTACATCAACGGGATATGCTAGGAATTCCATTTTCAGTCCTGCAGTCCCAGGTCTGTGTTGTTTAAGCAATTCATCTATAAAGAAAGTCACTTTATTGGGGGTTGAGACCATTCTATCCAGTTTTAGTTTCTGTAGAGTCTGGACCCGTTGTGCTGTGGTCAGTGCCATTAACATCACCACTTTGAAGGTGAGTTAGTCCAATGGTAAATCCGTCATAGGCGACCAGCCTATGGAGTAGGGTCAACACCACCCCTATATCCCAGGTAATATAATATCGTGGTCGGGGAGGGTTGGAATTGAATATACCCCTCATAGTTTGGATACCAGCTGGTGAGATCCCACTCCAATGTTGAGATAGAATGACAGTGCACTCCTGTCACTGTTTATGGCACTGTAACTGAGGGCCTCATCATAATGAAGGCCCGCGAGGAATTCCAGCATATTGGAGATCGTAGCAGAGTTGTAGGTGGTCTTGGTCCGACTACAGAAGGCCTCCCATTTTCTTATGTGGGTGAGGTACTGCTTCCTTGTGGACTCTCTGCACGATGCTGTTATGATGTCCATGGTTTTTGATGATAGCCCGAATTCCAGTAGTGGCCTCTTCAGAACCTGCAAACCAACAGGTTCAGATGACCATGGCACGGATGATTATCCCCTGTTATGGTATTGGTCACCAATTCGGGCATTTGGTAACCTGTGCCCATGGTTCTTTTATCATGTTGAGGACCACCGGGTACCATGGTTGTGTGGGCCAGTCGGGTATTATCAGTATACCTGTTGCAGAATCTAGATGATTTTCCTGCAATACCCGACTAATGAAGCAGAATGGGGGAAGAGCATAGAAATCCATTTCCACCAACGTAGCGAGAACACGTCCATCGCCACTGCCCCAGGATCTGGTTCCCAAAAGACATATGTTGGTATCTGATGGTTCAACCTGGACGCAAAGAGGTCGATACCTGGTGCTCCATATTTGGCTATAATTTTAGCAAATATTTGGGGGTTCAACATCCACTTGATGTCGTTATTAAATACTCGTGACCTGGTGTCCGCCACTGCATTGAGCTTAACCGGAAGGTACGTAGCTGATTCCAAATATTTCTTTCAATACACCAGAGCCAAATTAAATTTGCCAATTCATCACAAGATATTGACTTGATACCACCCATATGGTTTAAATACGCCACCACAGTGGCATTATCTATTTTAAAGACGGACATGCGTATGATGCAGATTAGTGCAGTAAGCCCGCAGCCCGTGACATGCTCCCAGCATTTCCAAATAGTTTATACCTTGTGATTGAAGAAGAGTAGACTCGTGCAAATCCCATCTGCCGCCACGACTGGAAGTGGTGTCGGTAGTTCCCCAGCACTGGGCGCTTGCGTCGGTTTGTAACACGACTGATGGGTTTGATATAATGATGGGATTAAAACAATCACAAACATTGCTAATCCACCATTGTAGCTCAATTTTTGCCTTGTTTGGCAGCTGCATGGGCCTGTCAAAATGTCCAGCATTCGCTTTTAATGCTGAGATTTTTGCTCTTTGCAAGCTTTGATAGTGTAACGGCCCAAATTGTGCAGATGGAATGTAGCTACAAGTTTCCCAATCACCTTAGCAGCATGTCTAATAGTTGGTTTCCTGGCGCAAGCAAGGCTGTTACATGCCTCTATTATGTCTATTGCTTTGTTCCCTGGGATAGTGACAATCAGAATCCCATGCATCCCAGAATGTACGCAACCTCCCTCCTACTTGTGAGGTTATTCATGCAGCACTCCCAAGAGAACCAGACCCCCTTACTTCCATTGTTACCAGCGGGCCTTGATGTTCTGGGCTTTTTTTGTTTGTTGTGTTGCTGGGGTGTTGGCGCATCTTCCACGCTGGTCGCTGTGGGCCCTGTCCTAAAAAAGGCTTTTGGTGATAGGGTGCGACCGGTGGATAGGTTCTGATTGCCCTGTCGGGTTGAACCCGAGGCCTGTTAGACGTAGCGTAAGGATGCTGTCTGCGATGCGCCGGTGGCCTGCTCGAGGATGGTGGTTACATCAACCCGACCGCTTTTGCCTCCTCGTCCAGGTCTTTTACCTGCTTTGGCAGGTCTTCACCGAGCAGCTGTCTCGGTGGCGGCGTAGCAGAGGCTTTGCACAAACCCGCGAATTTTGGGTTGTACACAGTAGCGCAAGAGCATCTTCCTGCTCCTCCGTCATCTCCGTGCCTTGGCTGGCCAAATTTGGAAACCACGTCGAGAAATTCCTCTTGAGGTATTTCAGGTGCTGCAGGTTCCTGCGCCAACCCCTCTTCAACGTCAGCCAGCTGCTGACTCCTGGCACTCCCCACCGATGAAGGGGATATGCTGGGTGGCCCAGATGCATGTCTCCTGGTACTTGAGCACATCCGATCCTGCTGCGGGAGATCTTGCACAAGGAGTCGCTCCATCATGCGCTCCAAACGGGCCATGCGACCGCCGCTGCTATCTGCAGACAGCAAGTCGGCTTCCTCAGGTTCCCCTGAACAACTGAGGCTTCTGCCATCTGCCCGCACCTCGTCGAGGTGATGTCTAGGGTGCCTAGGCAGGATGTCGCTGCCTGCCGCTCCTGCGGGGGTCTGCGACTCCCGCGCGGACATGCCGTAGTCCACGGTCTTCCGGACTGAAGCGGCCCGCCTGTCTGGAAAGACATAAGGGGTGAGGAGTCGGTTCCAGCCGCCGAAGCGGGGTTCACCGATATCCGCGCGGGCTTGCCGCCTGTCTTCCCCCAGGACAAAGGCGACGCATGGTCACGTCCAGCCGCTAACGCGGGGTGTGGTGACCGAGATGATTTTCCACCGGCCCGCGATCTGGCAGGCTGCCCCGGTGGTGGGTCTGCGCCAGCCGCACCTGCGGGGCTCCCAGACTCAGACCTCGATCCCTCACCGGTCCGCGATCTGGCGGGCTGCTCGGGTGGCAAGTCGACGCCGGCTGCTGCAGCGGGGCTTTTCGACCTTAGTGCGGTTCTTCCCCTGGTCCGCCCTCTGGTGACCTACATTGGAGGGGAGACAGAACGTGCTGCAAAGCGGGGAACACGTTTACGCACCTTCATGCCACTGTCCCTATGTTTAGGTGACAGTGGTAGGGAGTCAGGGTCTTCCCTACCCTGCTCCTGCGCGGTGCTCCTACCACCATGTGGTTCCATAGTGGTGGAGAGTCGGGTCCTGGCTGCGCAGGGCTCCCCGATTTCCGCGTTCTTATCACGGCCCACGGAGCGGGTGCAGCCGGTGTTGAGGGCAACTCTGGCCTCTGACTCCCATCCGAAGTCCCGTGGCCCTTGGAGGCATGCTTTGATGCCTTCACTCCGGTCTCCCTGTCCATCATTTCTGTAAGCAAAGTCTACTACAGAAGCTAAGCAACTCAAGGTTAGTATAACTTACCTCAGGCCTTTTTGAAGCTGCCGGTGGAGGAACGCACTCCCCCAGCCCCCCCCCCCCCCCCCCCCAGCTCCCATGGTGACCAGACTCTCATGCGGGAATATATACTGCCGCTAACGGCAAGTCTCCCGCCTATGTTGTGAGTCGGGGCCCCTGCTCTCTCTGCTACCTCTACCGGGTAGAGTTGCCATCAGTCCGCGGTATTCCTGCGGCCTGCGGCATTGAGTCGGAGCTCCTGCTCTGCCTTCGCTACCCGCGAATGGCAGTCTCCGAGCCCGGACTCTCCTGGGTCACGGGCTTGCTCGACTTCCGGGTAGCGTTGCGGTCAGCCCGCGGTGATCCTGCGGGCTGCGGTGTTGAGTCGGGCTGCCGCTCTGCCGTCGCTACCTGCGAACGGTGAGTCTGTGAGCTCGGACCCTGCCAGGTCAACGGGCTGCCCAACTTCCCGCGGTGTAGAGTCGGACTGCCGCTCTGCCATCGCTACGAACGGCGAGTCTGTGAGCCCGGACCATCCTGGGTCAATGGGCTTGCCCAACTCCGGTCTGTTGCTGCCGCCGCTGACTACCCACATCCCGCGGTCCGCAGTCAGTCTCGAAGCGGCCCGTGGAGTACTCTGTCACACAGAGTGCCTGGAAGAAAAACCGACCGCAGGTTAGTTTACCTTACATGCAGGTCCGTTGCAGTAGAGGAGCGACCCTCCTCCCTGGCTGTCGCTTCGCATGCGGTCGACGATATGTCGCGCATGCGTGCTGGCGGGGTCTTCACGAAGTCACTCACATGACTCCGAAGTAAAATGCAGGTCAGACAGCATCTCTGGAGAAAATGAATAGGTGACGTTTCAGGTCGAGCCCTTTTTCAGACTGAGAGATGAGAGGAGAGAGAAACTAGAGGTATGAAAAGATTCAGAATACACCAGAGCCAGCACCAATGACCAAGGAAATGTGGAGCCGACAATCAATATTCATGCCGCTAGGTTATAAGCTATATATCAGCTAGACCAACCATAGACTGGGCGATCATTTCGCTGAACACCCACGCTCAGTCCACTTTGGCCAACATGATCATCTGGTTGCCAAACATTTTAACACAAAAATTGTAGGAACAGCATCTCATATTTCACTTGGGCAGCTTACAACTTAGTGGTATGAATATTGATTTCTCTAATTTCAAGTAACCCTTGCATTCCCCCTCTCTCTGTTCCTCCCCCACCCTAGTTGGCCTACTAATTTCACTAAAGCGTGCATAATTCCAGCATCTGAAGTTCCTTCCTATATATTTATTCAAGACCTTTCCTGCTTGTCCCACTCCTGCATTTCTCCACAAAGTCCTGCAAATAACCATATAACCATATAACAATTAGAGCACGGAAACAGGCCCTCTCGGCCCTTCCAGTCCGTGCCGACCATTTGTTTTCCCCTAGTCCCATCTACCTGCACTCAGACCATACCCCTCCATTCCCTTCCCGTCCATATACCTATCAACTTTACTTTTAAATGTTAAAATCGATCCTGCCTCCACCACTTCTGCTGGAAGCTCATTCCACACAGCCACCACCCTCTGAGTAAAGAAGTTCCCCCTCACGTTACCCCTAAACTTCTGTCCCTTAATTCTCATGTCATGCCCTCTTGTTTGAATCTTCTCTACCCTCAATGGGAAAAGCGTATCCACGTCAACTCTGTCTATCCCTTTCATCATTTTAAAGACCTCAATCAAGTCCCCCCTTAACCTTCTGCGCTCCAAAGAATAAAGACCTAACCTGTTCAACCTTTCTCTGTAACATAGTTGCTGGAACCCAGGCAACATTCTAGTAAATCCCCTCTGTACTCTCTCTATTTTGTTGACATCCTTCCTATAATTAGGCGACCAAAATTGTACACCATACTCCAGAATTGGTCTTACCAATGCCTTGTACAATTTTAACATTACTTCCCTACTCCTATATTCAATGCTCTGATTTATAAAGGCCAGCACACCAAAGGCTTTCTTTACCACCCTATCTACATGCGATTTCACCTTCAGGGAACTATGCATAGTTATTCCTAGATCTCTCTGTTCCACAACATTCCTCAATTCCCTACCATTTTCTTTAAAGGACATATCCAGTTCCTTTTGAACACCATCAATATATCTACCTACCCAACCACTACATTCCAGATCTAAACCAATATGCTGCAAAAAAAACCCAATGGTCTTCATATCACTTTTGTCTCTTTGGCCATCGCTTGCATCAATGACCTCGGGTCCTTGACTTGCTTGCCAATGGGAACATTTTCTCTCATCTGGACCCTTTATGATTTTAAATACTTTTGGTGGATTTACTCTTACTCTTCGCTGCTCCAAGAGAAACAACTCCGACATTTTCAGTTCGTTCATGAAAAATGCATCCCCCTCCATTCCTGGAACAATTCCAGTGCGTGCATAAAGGTGACTGAGCCAAGGATATTTCTTTGAGGAACGCCTGCAGTTATATCCTGGGGTTGTACTGATTTACCTCCAACTAAAACTGAATGTGAACTTGAGCCAGTAGATTCTTCCTTTACCTCATTTACTTTATTTTACCAGGCTTCTTGTTACTGCAGCTTGCATACTAATATCTCATCTTCATTTCATAGGCATCAACTCTCACCGCATCTCTGCAATTCAGCTCATTTGTTCTTGGTTGGGTTAAAGGTATAAAGTTTGAGCTAAGTAGTCCTGGCAGAATCTAAATCAAGCAGAATTTTCACTTGAACATTAATATCTCCATCATTTGTTGATAGGCCAGTTATTATGTTGCTTTTTGAGGGAGAGACACACCTGGGCAATTTTCTTCTTTGAAGTACTCAAAACCGCTAAACAAGAGATGTCAGTAGTTCTGGAGTACAAGGGTAAGAAACTGTTGAAGGTACTCAGTGCGGGTCAAGCATCATCTGTGGAGGGAAATGGACAGACGACACTTCAAGTTCGGCCCCTGCTTCAGAGTGTCTTCAATCTATCCCGTAATTTCAATCACCTGTACCTGGAATAATCCCAGGATGTACATACAAGATGGTTGGGCCAATGATATTGCCTTGAGAAACTGCAGTGATATCCTCAGGTTGTACAGATTTACCTCCAGCTAAAATTATCTTCCTTTGCAGCAAATGTAACCCAAGCCAAATTGTAATTTTATCCATTTTCTTCCACAGATGCTTCCTGATCCGCAGAGTCCCTCCAGCAATTTGTTTTTTATTCAAGATTCCACCAGGTCTTGTGTGTCTGGAGTACAAGAGTGCATAAGACCTTACATAAATCAAATTGGATGCAAATTGGCTTCTGTATTGAGGAAGACCTCAGGAGGCTAATGCCCCTGTCCCGCTTAGGAAACCTGAACGGAAACCTCTGGAGACTTTGCGCCCCACCCAAGGTTTCCGTGCAGTTCCTGGAAGTTTTTGACCTCCGGCAACCACCTTCAAGTAGCATCGCAACCGGCTTCGACTAAAAAATTACCGATTTTTAAAACGGAAACCACTTTCGACCATTAGGGAGACTGACAAAACCCTCCGGGAACCGCACGGAAACCTTGGGCGGGGCTCAAAGTCTCCAGAGGTTTCCATTCAGGTTTCCTAAGTGGGACAGGAGCATTAGACAGATTAATCAATCGACAATTCTGACTGAAGATTTCTACAAATGCTGATCTTACACTCTCAGTGAAAATGGGAAAGAGGACGGAACCTAAATGGGGAAGAGTCAACGTTGTAATAGTACTATCCTCAGCTCATTCCATACACCCAACACCCTTTGTGTGAAAAAGTTACCCCTCAGATTCCTATTAAATCTTTCCGTCCTACCCTTAAACTTATGTCCTCTGGTTTTCAACTCCCCTACTCTGGGCACAAGACTCTGCGTTTACCCGATCTATTCCTCTCATGTCTTTGTACATTTGTATAAGATCACCCCCATCCTCCTGCACTCCAAGGAATAAAGTTCTAGTCTGCTCCCTAGAGCTCAGCCTCAGAGTCCTGGCAACATCCTTGTAAACCTTCTCTGCGCCCTTTTCAGCTTGACAACATCTTTCCTATAACATGGTGCCAAAACCTGAACACAATACTCTTTATGTGGCCTCACCAACATCTGGTATAACTGCAGATAGACGCAAAAAACTGGAGTAGCTCAGCGGGACAGGCAGCATCTCTGAAGAGAAGGAATGGGTGACGTTTTGGGTCAAGACCCTTCTTCAGACTGCATAACTGCAGCGTGACTTCCCAGCTTCTATACTCAATACTCTGTCTAATGAAGGCCAATGAATTTGATATATGTAACTTTTCAGTATTATGTGGCTTCCACTTGACTGGTTCCACAAAGAGCAGGTTTGACACATGAGGAGAAATTGAGCATGCCAGGCCTCTCTAGAGCTTAGACAAATTAGAGGGGATTGCAATGAAAATCATAACATTTGTAAAGGACTTGAGAGGATGGATGTAGAGGTTGTTTCTCCTGTTTGAGGAGCCAGGATTTTCAATTTCGAAATGTGGGGTAGGCGGTTTAGGATTGAGGTGAGAATATTTTTCCACAACAGGGAAGTGAATCTTTTAGAATTTTCTACCTTAGGGAGCAATGGAGGCACAGTTGTGTTTGTTCAAAGATAAATAATTAAATTCTGCACATTAAGGTAATCCTGGAATATGCATATAGTGCAAGAAAATGAACTGAGCTACAACATCAGGTTTGATCTTGATCAATGAGTAAGCAGGTGAAGGCCTATATGGCCACCTTCTGCTCCTGTTTCTTCTGTTCTGATGTACATGTTAGCACCTCATTTTAAAGTAACCCTGCACTCTATCTGACCGGCTCTTCTACTTCCTCCATTGAACCCTGGTTGCACCCTACACTCAACCACAATGGCAATGGCAAAGTGAAGGATGTTATATTACAAGATTACAATCACGGAATATTCCGTGGAGTAAGCTATGGCCCATTGTCCTGCTGCTGATGGACCTCAATGCCTCAAGAAAGTCCAGCTTCGAGCTGCTGACGCTTTCCTTTCTAGTACAATTGTAATGCCACACAACATAGTGGAAAGCTTCTTGTGTGTCAAGGCAGTATTTCACATTAAGGTCTGCAAACTGGTCATGCCTACCAATGCTGTCATTGATGGAGACATCAATGATGTTTAGTTTAGTTTATTGTCACAGTGAAAGGTTTTTGTTGCGTGCTAACCAGTCAGTGGAAAGACTGTACATGATTCCAATCGAGCCATCCACAGCGTAAAGATGCATGATAAGAGGAGTAGAGATTTAAAAGAGTGGAGCGATTGTAATGTATGATTACAGATCCACTTCGGTAACTAGCACACAAAGAGACGCCTGAGTTGGGTGCCATCTTAGATCGTGCTCAAAAGTAATTTAGCGAGGATGTGAATGGATTAGTTTGTTTATGTTGCCTCATGTATCACCTACTACAAACAGAGTCTGGTAGCTTTGTACCTTTGGATTTATCCTCAAAATCAGGCCTATTCAGATTTAGTAGTTATAGTATTGACTAATTCTTCCCGCTTCTCCATTAACCCTTCAAGCCAATTTAAAATGTCTATCACAGATTCACAAAATACAATGTTCCCAAAGGAAACTATCTGGACCCTCAATTATAGAATCCTGCAACGACCACATTTGCCATCTTCCAAGTTGTCACGATCAGCATTCCGGCTGTCTATCTAACAGTGTTTATCCATACACTCACAGACAGCAAACACAAAACTACACCATCCAGAAGTGATCTAAAAGCTTTGACAAAAAGTCATCTACCTGAAATGTTAACACTGTTTCGCTCTCCCCTCATGCTATATTTAAACATTTTCTTTTTGGTTCTGAAGGTGGTGTCAGAAGAGCATTCATCATTCTCTCCCTCCCTTCAACAATAAATGTGAAAGCTATGATTGATGAGAAAGGTGTTCACAATTATGGAATAAAGCAAGTAAATGCAATTAAATATACAGAATCACAGATCCACTTGAAAGGCTTAAGGGGCTGAGTGGCCTACTTCTGATCCTCTGGTTTGTTTGGCAATTATCTTTAATGTGTATCCTCTGTTTACTGATCCTACCTCTGAAAACAGTTAGTCCTTTGATCAGATATCGATCAAACCCACTGCCTCTCACGGTTTCCACATCCTATTGCTGTTTTCAATTAAGTCTATGCAAGTGAAGCAGCTGCACCTAGTGTTCACATTATTCAAAAGCATCAATTTTGTTGTTGGCATTGTTTAGCTTGTTGCTGCAATACAAAATCCCATTCACATGGAAGTGATGCAGTGTTGATAAATGGATGATTTTCTAAAATGCAACGGGAAAAGTCCAACAATACTCAAAATAAACAAAACCTGCTGATTTGTTAGAGGCAAGAAAACAGTACGAGCACTTTTTAATGACAATAAACTACATTGACGTTCAATTTCTGGGAATCTGTTGACATTTCTTGACACATCCCTTCATCTGAAACTAAAGCTGGCTGTTTCGCTCAACACATTGAAAGCAATCCAAAACTTCTACACCAAGAAACCCAAATAAAAGCACTCACGACCAACTGCACAATTAGCCTCAGAACATAAAATCCAAGGATTTCACTCGAAAATTTCACAGCTGTTATTACAGGATGAGAGACTTATTCCGTTTGCGGGGAGTGGGGATAATTACTTTAGATTCCAGACACTCCTGAATAAATATTGATTTTGACAGTGTCAGATTGGTGGGTTATGCCGGTGCACTTCTTGCAATGATGTGGCATCTTTATTCTGTTTTTTTTTAAAAAACATTCCAGTGCTTCACAATGTGGGGTCATGCAGTTTACATTGTGCGGTATTGACGAGGCAATATGGGATGTTGTGGGAGCGAGGGCGTTCTCTGCAGTCAGGGAGTCAGTGTGGGATTGGCGGGGTTCAGCGTGTACAATATGTCTGGATATTATGTTCAGAGTTGATGATACGGAGGGGGGGGGGAGGTAATAGGGATTTCAGGAGTTCGCTGCGGGGTCATGGGGTAGGGGTGCGGTGAGATCTGGGTTCAATGTGGTGTCAGTGTGCAGCGTGGGCGCGGAGTGTGGTGGCGGACAGGGTCTGGTGTGGGGCGGGGAGGAAGGAGTCGGCGTGTGGGGTAGGGGCAGGGGTGCAATGTTGGGAGTTCAGTGCGGGGTCGGTGGGTTGACGAGGGGAGGGGGGGGGGAGGATGCTAGTCTGCAATAGGCCCGAGTGTGGAGGCCGATGTCGGCCCTTTAAGACAAATATGGGCACGCTCGGCTCTTGCAGGGGTTTTGTGACTGAAGGGCCGGTGCCCGCGGACAGTGGCCGGGCTGTGGAGGCTGTGGCAGCGCCGGTCCCTTCCCCTCAGTGCGGGGGCTGCGGCATCCCACCCCGGCCGGCCGGGCTGCAGCCTCCGCGGGTCCATCCCCCCCCCCCCCCCCCCCCCCCCCCCTCAGCCCAGGGGGGGGCGCCGACTCACCCGGGCCGCCCGGGTGATGCTCAAGTCCTTCATCACTTCCTCGAACGCCGCCGTCTCCTCCGCCTGCTTCTGGGTGTGGAGCGCGATCTTCTCGCTGAATTTCCGCGGGTTGTTCGACGCCGCCATTTTCCGCAGCCGCCTCCTTCATCCTACGCGGGCACGCCACGCACTCTGCGTCAGCACGCACGCACGGGCAGGCCGGCGTCGGGACTCCGCTCCCAGCGCCGCCCGCGTCCAGCGTCACCCTCGCCCCTCGCCAGCTCCATGCCCCTTCTGACCCAATGCCCTCTCTAACCCAATGCCAGCTCCATGCCCCCTCTGACCCAATGCCCTCTCTAACCCAATGCCAGCTCCATGCCCCCTCTGACCCAATGCCAGCTCCATGCCCCTTCTGACCCAATGCCCTCTCTAACCCAATGCCAGCTCCATGCCCCCTCTGACCCAATGCCCTCTCTAACCCAATGCCAGCTCCATGCCCCCTCTGACCCAATGCCAGCTCCATGCCCCCTCTGAAACCAACCCAATGCCAGCTCCATGCCCCTCCCAATAACCAAATTGCCAGCTCCATGCCCCCTCTAACCCAATGCCAGCTCAATGCCCCCTCTGACCCAATGCCAGCTCCATGCCCCTCTGACCCAATGCCAGCTCCATGCCCCCTCTACCCAAATGCCAACCCAATGCCAGCTCCATGCCCCCTCTGACCCAATGCCAGCTCCATGCCCCCTCTGACCCAACCCAATGCCAGCTCCATGCCCCCTCTGACCCAATGCCAGCTCCATGCCCCCTCTGACCCAATGCCAACTCCATGCCCCCTCTAACCCAATGCCAGCTCCATGCCCCTCTGACCCAATGCCAAGCTCCATGCCCCCTCTGACCCAATGCCAACTCCATGCCCCCTCTGACCCAATGCCAACTCCATGCCCCCTCTGAACCCAATGCCAACTCCATGCCCCCTCTGACCCAATTGCCAGCTCCATGCCCCCTCTGACCAATGCCAGCTCATGCCCCCTCTGACCCAATGCCAACTCCATGCCCCCTCTGACCCAATGCCAACTCCATGCCCTCTGACCCAATGCCAAAACTCCATGCCCCTCTAACCCAATGCCAACTCATGCCCCTCTAACCCAATGCCAACTCCATGCCCCTCTAACCCAATGCCAACTCCATGCCCCCTCTGCCACCCAATGCCAACTCCATGCCCCCTCTGACCCAATGCCCTCTCTAACCCAATGCCAACTCCATGCCCTCTCTAACCCAATGCCAACTCCATGCCCTCTCTAACCCAATGCCAACTCAACGCCCTCTCTAACCCAATGCCAACTCCATGCCCTCACCAGCCCAATGCCCTCTAACCCAATGCCAACTCCATGTCCTCGCCAGCCCAATGCCCTCTAACCCAATGCCAACTCCATGTCCTCGCCAGCCCAATGCCCTCTAACCCAATGCCAACTCCATGCCCTCTCTAACCCAATGCCAACTCCACGCCCTCTCTAACCCAATGCAAACTCCATGTCCTCGCCAGCCCAATGTCCTCTAACCCAATGCCAACTCCAAGCCCTCGCCAGCCCAATGCCCTCTCTAACCCAATGCCAACTCCATGCCCTCTCTAACCCCATGCCAACTCCACGCCCTCTCTAACCCAATGCCAACTCCATGCCCTCGCCAGCCCAATGCCCTCTCTAACCCAATGCCAACTCCATGCCCTCGCCAGCCCAATGCCCTCTCTAACCCAATGCCAACTCCATGCCCTCGCCAGCCCAATGCCCTCTCTAACCCAATGCCAACTCCATGTCCTCGCCAGCCCAATGCCCTCTAACCCAATGCCAACTCCAAGCCCTCACCAGCCCAATGCCCTCTCTAACCCAATGCCAACTCCATGCCCTCGCGAACTCCATGCCCTTGCCAGCCCAATGCCCTCTCTAACCCAATGCCCTAGCCATCTCAATGCCAACTCCATGCCCTCGCTAACTAAATGCCCTAGCCAGCCCAATGCCCTCGCCAACTCAATGGCAACTCCATGCCCTCACCAACTCAATGCCAAATTCATGCCCTCGCCAAATCCATGCCTACATTAACACAATGCCAAATCCATGCCTTCACCAACTCATGGCAACTCCATGCCTTCACCAACTCAATGCCAAATACACACCCCTCGCTAACTCAATGCCCTAGCCATCTCAATGCCAACTCTATGCCCTCGCTAACTCAATGCCCTAGCCAGCTCAATGCCTTCATTAATGCCAAATCTATGCCCTCACCAACTCATTGCCATCACTAACTCAATTCCCGAGCCAGCTAAATGCCCTCACCAACTCAATGGCCTCATGTGCTCAATATCAATTCAATACCCTCACCTGCTCAATGCCAGCTCAATGGCCTCATCAACTCAATGCCCTCGCCCCTGCCCATCCTCGCCCCTCACCAACTCAATGCCATAGCCTACACACTGTCCTTGCCAACTATGCCATAGCCTGCTCAATGCCAAATCAATACCCATGCCAACTCTATGGCAACTTAATGCACTCACCAGCTTAATGGCAACTCGATGCCTTCGCCAACTTAATGTCCACACAACTCAATGCCAATGCAATGCCAACTCAATGCCCTCACCAATGTAATGCAACTCAATGTTCCCATCAACTCAATGTTCTCACTATTCAATGCCTTCATCAATTCATTGCCCTCAGCCTTCGAACCCTCTCTCCAAAATCATGACACCAAATTTCCCCATGCACCAACAATGCAATCCGCACTCAAGCAAGTCATCCAGCGGTCTGAAGAAGGATCAAATACCTCATCCCTCAACCCCATTCTCCAAAATCGCATCATCAAATTCTTTCATCCACCAACAAATCATTCCCTATCCCAACAAATCATCTCAGTCTAAAGAAGGTTCCCGACTGAAACCGTTGCCTGTTCCCACCACAGATGCTGCCTGATCAGCTTACTTCCTCTGTGTTTTTGCATCTGCACTGTTGTGTCTCCATTAAACATATCCCCTTTGGTCCTGGATGTCTCCATTATGGGGAAAACTTATCCATCCTGTGCATCATCATAATTGTGAATGCGATGTGTGGAGAACGAATCCAAATTAACATTCAAGTCAATCAACTGTCTGAGAAGTGTCCCGACCCGAAACATCACTTATCCATGTCCTCCACAGATGCTGCCTGACCCACTGAGTTGCTCCAGCCCTTTGTGGTTTTTGTTTTGTAAATCAGAATCTGCAGTTCCTTGTGACTTCATATTTTATTAGAACTGGTCAAGGTTGAAGCAGCTCCTGCTTGTCAACTTCAGCGACTGAACCTCACATTTCATCAATTGAAACAGGAGGGGATGATTCAACGATTCAATGCGATCACATTTCCACTTACTTCCCCTTGACCTCTTAAGACAATACATTGATCTGCTTAAAAACCATTCCCTTGACAAAAGTTCATTGACCACAGTGTCTTATAGTGCCAGAGACCCGGTTTCAATCCTGACTACGGGTGCTGTCTGTGCGGAGACTGTACCTTCTCCCTGTGACTTACGTGGGTTTTCATCCGGGTGCTCCGGTTTCCTCCCACACTCCAAAGACGTACAAGTTTGTCGGCTAATTGGTTTGGTAAAATTGTAGATTGTCCCTAGGGTGCGTAGAATAGCGTTAATGTGCGGGGATTGCTGGTCGGCGCGGACTCGGTGGGCCGAAGGGCCTGTTTCCGCGCTGTATCTCTAAAGAATAATTATTTGTTTCTTCGCTGATGTTGCCCGACTCGCTAAGTTACTCCACCACTTTTGTGTTTTGCTCAAGATTCTAGCAAAATCCTTATGTCTCCAACCCTCATCCATCCTACCTACTACCCATCAACCAATTTCCCATCTGTTTATCCAGTCCCTGCTCCCCACACCCAAGTCTCACCCAGCTTATCCATTCCCTTAACAGAACACTTTCTCCCATCGCAACTCCATCAACTTCCCCAAGACCACAAGACAAAGGAGCAGAATTCAGCCATTCAGCACAGTCTAATTTAACTTTTAGATCATGGCTGATCTATTCTCCCTGTAACCTTTGACATCCTTATGAATCAAGAACCTATCAACCTTCGCATTAAAAAAATTCTATGTCGGCCTCCACAGACATCTGTGGCAATGAATTCCACAGATTACTACTCTCCAGCGAAACAAATTCCTCATCTCTATTCAAAAGATACATCCTTTTATTCTGAGGCTGTGCCCTCTGGTTCTAGACTCTCTCATTATTGGAAACATCCTTTCCATGTCCACTCTCTCTGGACCTTTCCCTGCCCCAT
The DNA here is from genome assembly GCA_035221665.1 of Okamejei kenojei. NCBI lineage: Eukaryota > Metazoa > Chordata > Chondrichthyes > Rajiformes > Rajidae > Okamejei > Okamejei kenojei. The sequence goes on along the minus strand of CM069158.1, from coordinate 30,633,343 downwards.
TCTCCCTTACTCTAAACCCTATTCAGTCAACCTAATCTCCATTCTTTAGAGATGCAGCTGGAACACAAGCTGTTTAGCCCGCCAAGTGCACGCCAACCAACAATCACCCCGTCCTATCACTATCCTACACACTAGGGACATTTTATAATTTATAGAAGCCTATTAACCTGCAAACCCATATGTCTTTGGAGTGTGGGAGGAAGCCAGAGCACCCAGAGAAAACCCATGCGGTCGCAGGGAGATCGTACAAACTCCATACAGACAGCACCTGTAGTCAGGATCGAACCTGGGTCTCTGGCGTTGTAAGGCAGCAACTCTAATGCTGTTTCCATGCTCTAATGTTCCCATCCATCTTCAATAAACCTGCACCCCATTCAGAGTTAACAAAGAGTATAGAATGGTGACCAGCAACCCACCCCGAGTGACTGGGTTTTAGCTTTTCAACAAACAAAACACACACACACGCTCACACACACACACAAATCATTCTCAAATATATTAGTGTTTAACATTCAATGCATTAAAAAAAATGATTCCACACTTCATTTCCAGATGTCATAATCACACAGTTTGATTAATTTGTGGGAAACAGTCTCAGTTGGAGCAGGATTCCATGAACGTTGAATAGGTTCCAGATTTACGACAGATTCCAATTTACTCTTCGGTGCAGCAGAGTGCATTCAAGAGAGTTGCATCAAAGCGTAATGATCATTCAGTAATTTTTAAACAACAATTGGTCGAGGGAACAGAGGGAGGGTGGGTGGGTGATGCAGGACAGCATGCAAGTGTTGTGGTTCAACATAAGCTGTAGTGTGAGAAGTACAAGGCAACAAGGAGTGAAGTGTGAGCAACTTGCTTTTCAATCTGCTTTGCTACCCATCCATGGGCTGCCATCAAATCCTTCCAGATCTATTGGCTTCTTGGGTTTAAATTGATTCAAGCAGCAGCTAAATTGGGACACTGCAACGATAAGGCTGGCTTGGTACAGCAATCAATTTTCTTTTCATCACCACTGTCAATCTAGTTCTGGTTGTAAAGTGATTAAGATGTTAGGTGATGAGAGCTCCTGGGTAAAACAGACTTTGACCTGATTGCAATTGTGGACAAATAGTTGTGAAGGTGTCATCAGATCCATCAGGCTCCTTCCTCTCCCTCCTCTTTCCCTTCCTCTCTCCTCTTCACCCCCCTCCCCCCCCCCCTTCGTCCCAGTCCCCATTCCGGTGTCTGGGTCAATCCAGGAGCATTCTCATCACTACCTCTGCGGCGGAAGCTGTGGAAGGATGATAGGAGAGCAGGCGATGCCCGCAAAGGATTCGGGGAAATGCAGGTCCCTCTCCCACTCGTCGGTGCCAATGTTATAAACCTGCACCACGCTGGTCACGTTGTTCAAGTGCCAGTTGTACCCTCCCACCACGTAGATCTTTCTCTGTAGCACACAGCAGCCAGCTTCCGACTGGCCTGTCCTCATTGGACTGACTGTAGTCCATTGGTCAGTCTCGGCGATGTAATATTCGACGGCCAGGACGTCGAAGCAGTGGTCGACGTGGTCCATCCGGCCACCGAGAGCGTAGATCCTGCCGTTCGCCCCGACCATGGAGTGAAGTACCCGTGGCTCATTCATTGGAGTCTTTTGTTCCCAGACGTCTGTCTCGGGACTGTAGCAGTGGAGAGACTTCTTGTCTTCGATAGTGATACCGTAGCCTCCGGAGATGTAGAGCTTCCCCCCACTGGCTGTGCCCGCGTGCCCCCACGTCCGCCGTTTCAGGCAACGCACGATGGTCCATTCGTTCCGCCGCGGGGAGTAGCGCTCGACCGTGGAGAGGCTCCCGGTACGGTTGCGGCCTCCGGTGGCAAACAGCATCCCCTGCAGCACGCCCAGCTGGAACTGAATGCGGGCCTCGTGCATGGCGCAAATGCGCAGCCAGTGACTGAGGTGGGGGTCGTAGCGGAAGCACCAGCTGACCGCCCCTTCGCCGCTGCGGTACTGCAGGTGCTGACCTCCCACCACGTACACAAAGTTGTCCAGGACGGCCACGCAGGCGTGACTGCACCCCACCTCCATCTCGGACCGCTCCGTGAACTGGCGGGCGTTGCCGTCTGCGAGGACGAAGACCTTGCGGCTGACGGTCCTGTCGTTGTCCGTGTACGGGGTGCCGCCGAAGGCCACCAGGGAGAGGGTGTCGGAGCGGATCGTGGTTCGGGCCGACTGCATCTCGTGCTGCCGGAACGGCAGGATCTGGTAATTAAAGGCTTCGAGCAGGTACTGGCGACACACGGGGTCGTCCAGCATCAAGCTCTGGGTCTGGACGCTGTCCACCAGCTCGGTGGACTTCATCAGAGGGAAGCGGATGTGGCGGAGGACCAGGCTGGCGCTGGCCTTTCGCGCCTCCTCGTACTGCAACCACCTGATGGCGGCTCGGAACAGGTCGACCTCGCTGCAGTCCTTCAGCTTGTTGCTCTCCAGGAAGAAGGCCAGTCGCTCCAGGGGGAGGTGCAGGAAGTCCTCTTCCTCCGCGATTTGCAGGAAGTGGGCAAAGGTGAAGGCATCCACGGACTCCTTCAGCGAGGAGAGGCTGAAGGTGGTGGCCATCTGGCCAATGTGGAGGCAGGTCTCCACACTCATCGCCGTCTTTAGGAACTGCTCACACAGTTCAACCACGGGCACAATCTGCAGGAAGACAGCAGCCCCCAGCACGTCTTGTATGCAGTCGAGGTCCAACGTCACCTCGGCACTGTAGGCAAAGTCAATGATGTGCTTCAGACCCCTGGCCGACACTCCTTTCAACTCAATGACATCCTGGCCGGTTTCCCGCATTCCCCCAGTAAACATCGCTCTGGGAAGGAACAGATCCAAAGATGAAGCAAACACAGTGCACATGGGTGTACATATCAATACCACATTGTTCAAAGCAGGGACTGCTGCGATTACATCAGATGCCTCTTTTTTTTAACATTCAATTGGGCAGCATAGTGGTGCAGTGGTAGAGTTGCTGCCTTACAGCTCCAGAGATCCAGGTTCAATCCCGACTACCGGTGCTGTCTGTATGGAGTTTGTTCGTTCTCCCTGTGACTGCATGGGTTTTCTCCCACACTCCAAAGATGTGCAGGTATGTAGGTTGATTGGCTTCAGAAAAAAAATTGTGAAATTGCCCTGAGTGTGTAGGGTAGTGCTAGTGTACGGGGTGATCACTGATTGGCGCGGACGCGGTGGGCCGAAGGGCTTAGTTCCACGCTGTATCTCGAAAGTAAAGTCTAAATCGATTCTGAACATCGACAAAACACCTATGTTCAATCTGCCAACGTATATTGGATCTCCTGGTTGCTAACCATTTTAACCCCTCTTCCCATTCCCATAACGACCTTCCTATCCTGGGCCTCCTCCATGACCAGACTAAGACCACACGCAAGCTGGAGGAACAGCACTTCATATTCCTCTTGGGGAATTTACACCCCAATGGTATGAACATTGAATTCTCCAGTTTTAGGAAACCTCTGATAATTCCCCCACCGCATTCTTCCCCCAATCCCCCTTTCTAACCACCCCCCCCACCCTGTACACCGCCTGGGCTTACACCTATTACACCCCTTCACCTACATTCCTTCCTCTGGCTTTACAATTCATAACTCTTCAATCCTTTTGTTCCACACTTTCTGTTTTCTCATCACAGGCATTTGTCCAACTATCTGCCTATCAAAACCCTCCCTTGCCTGTGTTTACCTATTACCTGACAGGTTTTCTCCTGCCCCTCCTCTCTTCCAGCTTTCTCCGTAAATCCATAAATTCCGACAGCACGATCAAGGGACCAATTGAGGTTACTCGGCTGTCGGAATTTAAGGATTTGCAGGAAGCGGCTGACATGAGCGAAGGCGGCGAGCGGCAGGTGAGAGATGTTCAGACGGAGAGCACTGCCAGAGGTAAGCGGGCCGGCAGAAAGAGCTGAGGTCCCGGCGGCCGCTCGCAGCCACCCGAACTGCTTCCTTCCCCGGCCACAATGCGGTGGCTCCACACCCGGAGCGCTGCTGCAGCTGTGAGTGGGTTACTGGCATGATCCCTGACCCCCTCCTTCTCAACGCTCCTGCCCTCCCCTCAACTTTACCCCTGGCACACTCCCCACACGCTGTGAAAGGAACTCTCCCCCTAATTGGTCCCTTGAACATGTATTGTCATTCAATAAGATGACAACTGATTCAACTTGTCCCGGCGTGCTCCCGTTTTTCCCACCATCTCACCACTTGCCGTCATCCTCCATCCCCCATCCATTCAGTAATACAAAATGAAGGAGATTTGGAAGCCTTGGGCAAATTGAATTGTTACTTATTTTTATTTTTTATTTTTTATTTTTACGGAGACGAGAACAATCTGCGCATGTGCGATTTAAGATTTTTTTTAAAAAGCCGACTGACTGCCTACCTTGAGCAATTATTCACGGCACGTGCCTGCTCAACTACCTTCTCCAGTAGCTCGTTCCATACACCCACCACTCTTTGTGTGAAAAGGTTACCCCTCAGGTTCCTATTAAATCATTCCCCACTCACCTTAAACCTATGTGCTCTGGTTCTCGATTCCCCTCGTCTGGGCAAGAGACTCTGTGCGTCTACCCGATCTACTCCTCTCATTAATTTGTATACCTCTATAAGATCAATACTAGCTCTCCCACCCCTCTACCACCCTACTTCATGTTGCCATAACAATGTGATTTTCTAAAGTGCATTACTTCAGTTACTGGTATTAAAATGCATCGTATATGTGTCAAAGCATTTTATTGGTCCATGGTTCTGTAAATTCATTCACAGGCCGTGAATGTCACTGGCAATGCGGACATCTATTGTCCGTCCCTGCCCCAAGGTTGTCAAAAGTCTTCCTTGTTAGGTTTGAGCCACATACAGGCATCCAGGGTAGGAATTGATGGCTTTCATTCCTTGACTATAGATCTTTACAACAATCCTGTTGTCCTAAAGTTGCTTTTATCTTTCCTTTTATTTAATTCACTGATTTGAAATCTCTCAGTTCCATGATGGGATTCACAATTATATTTCTGGAACAACATTCCAGGGTTCTATTAGCGGTATAACGTAACCAGAATGTTCTTGACATGTACTAGCTCAGCTATGTACTAAATGTACTATCGTATTCACATTAGACCATCTTGTCCAATCAACCAGCAGGTTATTGCATTTGTACTCCCGATCTCCATCTCAAGGTAACATAGAAAATGGGTGCAGGAGTAGGCCATTCGGCCCTTCGAGCCTGCACCGCCATTCAACATAATCATGGCTGATCATCCAACTCAGTATCCTGTACCTGCCTTCTCTCCATACCCCCTGATCCCTTTGGCCACAAGGGCCACATCTAACTCCCTCTTAAATATAGCCAATGAACTGGCCTCAACTACCTTCTGTGGCAGAGAATTCCACAGATTCACCACTCTCTGTGTGAAAAATGTTTTTCTCATCTCGGTCCTAAAACACTTCCCCCTTATCCTTAAACCCCTTGTTCTGGACTTCCCCAACATCGGGAACAATCTTCCTGCATCTAGCCTGTCCAACCCCTTAAGAATTATGTAAGTTTCTTTAAGATCCCCCCTCAATCTTCTAAATTCTAGTGAGTACAAGCCGAGTCTATCCAGTCTTTCTTCATATGAAAGTCCTGCCATCCCAGGAATCAGTCTGGTGAACCTTCTCTGTACTGTACGTTAACATAAACATTAAAAGGTGCAACACCAATCACGGCAAATTAATTTCCTTCCATTCCTCAGCATACTCTTTCCGACTGTCCTCACCTTCAACTTCATGTTTCTGTTTCCCGAGTTAGTCACTTCTGATGCATTTATTCAAATTCCTATGACTGTTCATGCCGACCATCGATCACCCATTCACACTAATTCAATGCCATCCTACTTTTGCATCCACTCCCAACTCGCTGGCAGCAATTTTACGCTGGATAATGTGTCTTACAAACGCGCACGTCTTTGGGATGTGGGAGGTAACGGGAGCAAGTGGAGGAATCCGCAAAACTCCACAAAGACAGCACCCAAGGTCGGGATTGAACCCGGGTGTCTGGCGCTGAGGCAGCAACTCTACCAGCTGCGCCACCGCTGCATAATCTTCATCATTCCCTTCTGTGGGCTAAAGGGCGCTTTGGTGGCGCAGCGGTAGGGTTGCTACCTTATAGTGCCAGAGACCCACGTTCGATCCTGACTATGGGTGCTGTGTGTATGGAGTTTTCCCTGTGGCCTGCGTGGGTTTTCTCCGGGAGCTCCTGTTTCCTCTCACACTCCAAAGATGTTCAGGTTTGTAGGTTAATTGGCTTCGTAAAGTTTCAAATTTTCCCTAGTGTGTGATGGATAGTGTGAGTGTGGGGGGATAGCTGGTCGACACAGACTCGGTGGGCTGAAGGGCCTGTTTCCGTACTGTATCTCTAAATTAAACTCAATCCATTTAATTTGTTCTTGACAAATCTAAGTTTAGTTCTCAAAAGGAGAACAGTTTTCATCTTCGACAACCTATTTTAAAAATAATTTTATGTTGGATCTGCATTGCCTTTTCTTTTTATTTCCATCCCATCGTTGGTTTATTTTTATTCCCCCTTCGCTTTCCCAGCCGCGCCAGACAGCACAAAGGCTGCACGCCAATTGCTGGGCAGGAAAAGGAGCTGAATCAGACAGATTCCTTACATGGCCTCAGCTTAAAGATGAGACCCGCAAGCTGGGATAACTGGCAAGAAATTTCCTGTGTAAACATTACTCGCAGTAATCATCAGCAGTATTCTCAGCTTCAGTTGCAAGCTCACATTCTCTGTTGAAGCACTGCTGTCTTCTACAACATAGAAGTTGTGACATGATGGCACAGCGTAGAGTTGCTGCCTTACAGCGCCAGAGACCCGTGTAGGATCCTGACTACGGGTGCTTAATGCACTGAGTTTGCACGTTGAAATTTAGAAGGATGAGAGAGGATCTTATAGAAACATATACAATTATTAAGGGATTGGACAGGCTGGATGCAGGAAAATTGTTCCCAATGTTGGGGGAGTCCAGAACCAGGAGTCACAGTTAAAGAATAAGGGGTAGGCCATTTAGGACTGAGGCTGAGAGATGTGAATCTGTGGAATTCTCTGCCACAGAAGGCAGTGGAGGCCAATTCACTAGATGTATTCTAGTTATTAATGTAATCCTGTTATTAATGTAATCCTGATCCTTATGTATCAATATCATTGTTTTGTTTATCATTATTCTTTTTGTTTTGTTTTTGTTTTTGGAAAAAACAGCTAAGAAAAAGAAAAAAGATGTATTCAAGAGAGTTGGATATAGCTCTGTGCTTTCGGAATCAAGAGATATGGGGATAAAGCAGGAACGGGGTACTGATTCTGGATGATCAGCCATGATCATATTGAATGGCGGTGCTGGCTCGAAAGGCCGAATGGCCTACTCCTGCTCCTATTTGCTATGTTGTTGCCGGGTGCTCCGGTTTCCTCCCACACTCCAAAGACGTGCAGGTTTGTGAGTTAATTGGCTTTGGTAAAATTATAGATTGTTCCTGGTGCGTAGGATAGTGCTAGTTTATGGGGATCATTGTTCGGCACGGACCAGGTGGGCCGAAGGGCCTGTTTCTACGCTGTATCTACAAAGTCTAAAGTGGAAATATCAGAATGCATTCCAACTCTCCAAAGGGCACTGCTAGATAAATCTGTTTGCTCCCAAAATACCAATCTTTTTTATAAAGTCAATTCGCCAACTATGAAAGGCTTAGCAGCTTAATAGAACACAACAGCATGTCCGCTTTAACTGATATTAATGGATATCACTGCAGGGATGAAATCGAGGTCAGTAAGTGAAATCACACCCAGGCTGACGGTGAGGAAGATGAGAACTTCAATCAACAGTCAGCTTGATCACGGGTCCGGTTGCTTGTTTGGGTGATCCTTCCGCTGCTGGCTTGGATTTCAGATTGATGTCTTGCAGCAGAGAAAACATTTACTCAGTCTTACATTGAAACAGTTCAGCACAGGGACAGGCCCTTCAGCCCACAATATCTGTGCTGAACATGATACCCGAACCACATAACCCATCTCCCTCCATTCCCTGCATCCCCACGTGCCTATCCAAGCATCAATGAAATAGTACTGTCGTATCTGCCTCCACCACCACCTCCCCAGGCTGCACGTTCCAGGCACTCACCACCAGGCACTTGTGTAAAAAAACCTGCCCTGCAAACCTCCCTTAACCTATGCCTCTCTTTTAAATGTTGCCCCTCAATCTGTAATCTGTAGTATACCCGTGATGGTTTACTTTACTAAAGGACACAAAGTGCTGGAGCAAAGGGCCTGTCCCACTTGCATGCGATTGCATGTGTTTGGCGCGACCAAACGGTTCACGGTAAGTACGCGCTGAGTACTCGCTAAGTCCGCGCGTGACGTAATTTGCGTCATACCTATCAATCAGCTGGGCAGGAGGTGGGCCGACTGAATTTGGACGTCGCAAGGCGTCGGGCAGTGACGTCATCACACAACGCTACGCCGGGTGGTGACGTCATCATGCAACGCTACGCCGGACGGTGACATCATCGCGCAACGACATGCGCTAGGCGTCCGCAGTCAAGACACTTGCGTACGATGTCAAGACACTGCGTACGCTGTCAAGACGTTGTGTTCGTCCTCAATACGCCTGCGGGCCGACAGGCCATTGACGTGCGAAATTTCGGACAGTGCAGGATTTTCGGAGTCCCGCGCGATGTCGGGACCAGCCCCGCACAACTCCATACGCCTCCGCGCTTGGAAGTGGGACCGGCCCGTACGCCTCAAGCGACAGACGCATGCAATCGCATGCAAGTGGGACAGGCCCTTAACTCAGCAGGTCAGACAGCATTTCTGGAGAACATGGATAGGTGACGTTTTGGGTCAAGACCCTCTCTTCATACTCTGTCTTTGTCCAGGTAAATTTGCTTTTCGCTGTACCTCAGTACACGTGACAATAAACTAAACGAAACTTGAGGGTAGGGTGGAAGTTAGTGGTGAAGTTAATCAAGTCCACAGGTCCTGCATGGGTGCGGGAGGCATCCCCGATACAGTCGTCGATGTAGAGGAGAAATAGATGGGGGATAGGATCAGTGTACTCCTAAAAACAAGGACTATTTGACGTAACCGACAGGCATAGCTGGGCCCCATCCAAGTCCCCATAGTTACACCTTCAACTTGGAGAAAGTGAGAGGAATCAAAAGAGAACTTGTTGAGGGTGCAGATAAGTTCCGCCAGGTGAGGGAGAGAATTAGTAGATATAAATTGAATGGGTTGACGATGGACAAAGAAATGGGGTCCTTCCTGGAAGGGAATGGTGGTGTAGAGGGGCTGGACGTCCATAGTGAAGATGAGTAATTGAAGAAACTAAAGGTTATTAGAGTTCAAGGGTGGGTGAGGTGTCTCGGTCGTAGGTGGGAAGGGACTGGACAAGGGGGGGATAGAAATGAATTGAGCCATGTGGAGATGGGCTCAGTGGGGCAGGAGCAGGCAGAGATGATGGATTTTTGGGAGGAGATAGAAGTGGGCAGTGTAGGGCTGGGGAACGATGTTGGAGGCTATGGAGGGGAGATTGCCAGAGGTGTTGAGAACAGAAACAGTTTGGGAGACGATGGTCTGTGGAGTCATGGTCAAGGGTAGGTATGAGGTGGTGTCCAAGGGCTGGCTCCTGGCACGGTAGAGGTCAGCCCACCAGACAACAGCACCTCCCTTGTCGGTGGATTTAGTAACAACATTGTTGCTAAGTGAGCGGAGGGCTGCGTGTTCAGAGGGGGTGTGATTGGGGAATAGAGAATCCCAGACGATCGATGTCATGCTGGCAATTGGAAATAAAAAGGTCCAGAGAGGGTAGAAGGCCAGCACAAGAGATCCAACAGGAGAGGGAATGTTGGAGACGGGAGAAGGGGTCGTCACTGGGAGGCAAGAATTCCTTCCCATCGTAAAAGACCCGGAGGCGGAGGCAACAGAAGAACTATAGGTTAGCTTCATCCAATGAATAGCAAAAATGAGTTTGAATTGCAACTCAGAAGATTCACTTGTTAGAGATATAGCGTGGAAACAGGCCCTTTGGCCCACTGCACACTAGGTCTATCCCACACACTAAGGGCAATTTACAGAAGACAATTAACCTACAAACCCGCACGTCTTTGGAATGTGGGAGGAAACTGGAGCACCCGGAGAAAACCCACATGGTCACAGGGAGAATGTGAAAACTCAGTACAGACAGCACCCGTGGTCAGGATCAAACTGGGTCTCTGGCGCTGTAAGGCAGCAACTCTACCGCTGCACCACCGTGCCACCCAGATTCAGTCATGTTGGTTCAAGTTGAATGAGTTGCTATTTACCTCAATGCCAAAATCTGTATTGTCAGCAATTGTTGAGTACAACTTCCTACACCCAAGTCTCTGGTGTTTAAAATGTGTCAGGAAAATGCCAATTTGGCAGAGTTACATTTGACATGCATTAATAGTATAAAATCAGTATAAAATCAGGGTAGCATAGATAGTTCACTTTCAACAGATGCCAGGCACTATTATAAGACACCCAGCACTATGAAGCAGGAGCCAAGCACCTGACTCTATACTTACATTGCAATTCTCTGGCAGCATTTATAGAAATCGCACCCTGGCCACTCCCTCTTCTCCCCTCTCCCATCAGGCAAAATGTATAGAAGTGTGAAAACACACACCTTCAGATTCAGGGGCAGTTTCTTCCCAGCTGTTACCAGACAACTGAACCATCCTACCAACAACAAGAGCGCAGTCCTGAGCTACTACCTACCTCAGTTGCGACCATTGGACTATTTTTGATCGGACTTTACTGGACTTTATCTTGCACTAAACGTCATTCACGTTATTCCCTTTTTCATGTGTCTGTACACTGTGGTAATCATGTATTGTCTTTCCGCTGACAGGTTAGCAACAAAAGCTTTTCACTGTCCCAATAATAAACGATACTCAAACTCAACTCCAATCCCACACGCTGACAAAGACAGAATGAAGAATGGTCTGAAATTCACCCGAGTGTGAGGGATAGGGTGAGCTCCTTCCCCATAATCATTCCAAAATGAGGGATGAGGCTTTATCTTCTTCTTGCGTATGGTGTGCACAGCCTAAAGTTGTAAGACAACTTGTTCAGTTTGATCTTCTGTTTGTGCACGCCAGGTTGATTGCATTCGTTGAAAGAGGGTGGACCACGTGAAGGTTGCAATCCCCCACCCCAGGGATGAGGCAATCCACAAAGTTACAGCCTCCCCAGGAATGAGCATGGGGAAACAAGAGGATGCAAATGCTGGAATCGCGAGTAACAGAAAATTGCCGGAGAAACTCGGGCAACATCTATGGAGAGAAATGGACAAACAACGAGGGCCCCTTCTTCAGACCGACCCAAAATAACATTTGTCCATCCCCTCGAATGATTTAGATTTTAGACATACAGCGCAGAAACAGGCCCTTTGGCCCACCAAGTCGGCACCGACCAGTGATCCCCATACACGAGCACTATTCTACACACACTAGGGACAGTTTATAATTTGTACCAAAGCCAATTAACCTGCAAACCTGCACGTATTTGGAGTGTGGAAGGAAACTGGAGCTCCCGGAGAAAACCCAGGTGGTCACAGGTAGAACGTACAAACTCCCCGCAGACAGCATCCGTAGTCAGGATCGAACCCAGGTCTCTGGCGCTCTAAGGCAGCAACTCTACCGCTGCACGGCCCTGCGTTACTGTGCCGCCAAGTTGTTGCGTATCCCACCGTATTCTTCCAGCAGTTTGGGGGGGCGAGGGTGTCAACGAGAAAAAAGAGGGACCCGGCTTGGTAGGGCCACCGAGAACAATGAGGGGCCGTTGGGAACCATAATTAATACTTTGTAACTTAGTCGCCGCCCTATATGTGGCGACTCTTTGCATACCTTGGGTATTGTATGCAAAACAATGACATTTCACTGAACTTTGAGTTTAGTTGATTGTCATGTGTACCGAGGTGCAGTGAAAAGCTTTTGTTGTGTGCTAACCAGTCAGCGGAAAGACAATACATGATTGCAATTGAGCCATTCACCGTCTACAGATACATGATAATGGGAATATCAAAGTATCAGTCAGTCAGTCAATCAATCAATCAATCCACTCTCCTAGAATGAGGGTAGACACAAAATGCTGGAGTAACTCAGCAAGTCAGGCAGCATCTCGGGAGAGAAGGAATGGGCGATGTTTTAGGTCTCGACCCGAAACGTCGGCCATTGCTTCTCTCCAGAGATACTGCTTGACCCGCTGAGTTACTCCAGCATTTTGTGTCTACCTTCGATTTAAACCAGCATCTGCAGTTCTTTCCTACTCTTAGAATGAGGGATGGAATGGGGTATGGGACCCTACTTTCACCCCTCCTGAGCCAAGCGATGGGTTACCTGGGCATGAGGGACAGGAGCCAGCCAGCCCTACAGTGCCTGCTGGGCACAGTTTCCCTGGTAAACACACACAGCGAGCTGAAGTGATGCAGGGAACTCACCGGAAATAATCACTGCAGGCGGCCAGCACCGCACGGTGTACCCGGAACATCACCGCGTTCACCATTAGCACCACGTCCAGGAGCTGCTCATGGGCACGGAGTGCCGACAGGCCCTGCAGGAGGCTGGCACTGTGCCCTGGGGCTGAGAAGGTGTGGCGCAGGGCAATGCTCTTCGTGGCCATGCTGTGGGGACAAAGAGAGCACGGAGGCAGTGCATCAGTGAGCGCGGCCAACCCTCACCCTTCCCACTCTCCAACCAGGGCCTGGGCTGCTCTCTCCAGCCCACTCTGGCATCTGGGCCTGGCGGGGAGGGGTACGGAGGACAGGAGATAGAACAGGGAAGAGGTGAAGTTAGTTTTGTTCAGTGTATGGACACAAAATGCTGGAGTAACTCAGCGGGACAGGCAGCATCTCTGGAGAGAAGGAATGGGTGACGTTTCGGGTCGAGACCCTTCTTCAGACTTCAACTTAGTTTAGTTTAGAGATACAGCGTGGAAACAGGCCCTTCGGCCCACCATGCCCGTGCCGACCAGCAATCCCAGCACACGTACACTATCCTACACACACTATGGACAATTTAACCGAAGCCAATCAACCTACAAACCTGTACGTCTTTGCAGCTCCCGGCGAAAACCCACGCAGGTCACCGGGAGAACATACAAACTCCATACAGACAGCACCGGTCGCCTGGATCGAACCCGGGTCTCTGGCGCTGTAAAGCAGCATCTCTATCGCTGTGCCACTGTGCCGCTCGTTAGGGTGAAGGAGAGGAAGATAAGGAAGGAGAGATGAGTAGAATGAACAAAATAAGAGAAGGCCACACAGAAGGCCCAAGTTTGCTCAGCCTTTCAATAAGAGCAAGCCTGTCCTATCTTAGATTTCAATAATATCCAGACATCCATTAATCCTCAGAGCAACTAACTAAACAGTTACCTCTTTCCAGGGTGCAGAATTCCATAGATTTGCCACCAATGTACAAATTCCTCCTCAGTTCAGTCCTAAATATCCTACTGCTTATCTTGGGACTGTGGCCCTGGTTCTATTCTCTTTATCCAGGGGAAACATCCCAGTCTTCTGAGTCCTCTGAGACTTGGAAGTCTTTGAAATTCCAGAGAATAGAGGCCTAAACTACATAAACCTTCCTCATTTTGATAGAATTGCCACCGCAGGAACACAGTCTGGCAAATCTTTGGTGCACACCCTCTCTAACAAATGTCAATGTTTCCAGCTAAGGAGACCAAAAGACCAAGCATTCCAGATGCGGTCTCATGGAGGCTCTTTAAGTAAGACACCGTGACTCTTGGACTTGCAATTAGGGCAGGCATACCATTTTAACGCGTGTTTTGATTTTAGAGCTGGGCATGGTGATAGGGGAAGGAACAGCAAGTGAGGCCAGCACTCTGGGCCAGGGTAGGGACAGTTTGAGTTTTCAGTTTAGTTTATTGTCACGTCTACCGAGGCACAATGAAAAGCTTTTGTCACGTGCTAACCAGTCAGCGGCAAGATAATATATGATTACAATCGGGCCATCCACAGTAGACAGATCCATGATAAAGGATATAACGTTTAGTGCAAGATAAAGCCAGTAAAGTCCGATCAAAGATAGTCCGAGAGTCAACGTGAGGTAGATAGTAATTTTGTACCACTTTCTTGTTGGTGATAGGATGGTTCAGCTGGCCGATAACAACTGGGAAGAAACTGTCCCTGAATCTAGAGGTGTGTATTTTCACACCTATATCTTTTGCCTGATGGGAGAAGGGAGAGTCTGGACTGTGCGCAGGGGGCGCGCTTGGTGCTGGTGGGGGAGGGCAACGTGTAGCTTGGGGGGGGGGGGGGGGGGGGGGGAGGAATAGGAGGGGGGTGGCAGGTGGGTGAAGTTGTATCACTAGCATGCTGGTATGATGCAGGCTGGCAGGAGTTTTTCGATGAGGCTGCCAGGAGTTAAAGTGTATAGAGCATGGGGATGGGCGGGCAGGGAGTGGTCAGGTTGTAGTAGGTGCGGTTTGCTACAGGTATTCGGGAATCAATGAGGGAATACGTTGCGGGCTTGGCAGTTGTGCCCTGGTGGGTTACAGGTTGCAAGTGGCGGTAGCAAGAGCGTCAAAATCAGTGGGGACAGGTAATTGGGACGGCACAGGAACTTTCATGGTGTGGGGCAAGAAGTGGACAGGAGGGGACCAATGATACAGAGCCTAGCTGGAAGGGGAATTGCCTTGTTGCAGTTGTAGTTTGTTTGTTTCACATGTACAGTGAAGTGGGGAATGGGGGCGATTCCAGGAAAGGGTGGAGGGGTTGAAGGGGGTGTGAAAGAGGGGGGGGGACGGGTCCCCCATTCCCATGGGGCTGTGGGGAAGGGGGTGTGACGGGTGGCTGTGGGGGACAAAGGTGTGACGGGGAGATGGAGGAGAGGGTGACGGGGCATGTGTGGTGGAGAGAGATGACGAGGAGGTGGAGTGACAGGGAGTGCGTTTTGGGGAGCGTGTGATAGGGAGTTAGTGGGGGGTGACTGGGATTTGGGAGAGGGGCGATGGGTTGATCGAGGGGCTGTGAGTGGAAAGAAGGGGGAATGGCTTGGGGGCAGTAGTGGAAACAGTGATGAGGCTTAAGGGGAAAAATGACAAGGAGGGGTGAAGGTGATTGGGTGGTGGAGGGGGATAAACGAGATGGGTGACGGGGCAAGTGGAGGGGGACTGTAGAGGGTGGGAGGTGGATGAGATTAATGGGGAGTTGGGGGAGGTTGGGGCGGGAGTAACCCGGGGGAAATAGCGACGGGAAGTGGGAGGGTGAGGGGATGGTGGCGTTGGCGTGACGGTGTGGTGGAAGGAAGGAAGGAACGGGGGGGGGGCAGGGGGAGAGAGTGATGTGAAGAGAAATTAACGGACGGCGATAGTGACTGGAGGTGGAAGGGCTGTTGAGGGGGGGTGTCGGGGAGAGAGTGGCGAGGGGGTTGTGGGACAGGGGGGAGGGGAGAGGGATGGACGGAGAGCTGAGGGGGGGCTAACGGGGAGAGTGGCGGTGGAGGGGTGATGGCAGGGAGAGAGGTGGCGGCGAGATGGAGGGGGGATGGGTTGCTGAGAGGGGGGGGGGGACAGGAGGAGAATGGTGGTCGAGTGGTTGGTGGTGGGGGGGGGGTATCGGGGGAGAGAGATGGTGATTGACGAGAGGGAGGGGGAGGTGGTTTGATAAACAAGAGGGTGATGTTCCCGCCCGGCCGGCCGGTGTGTGAGGCGGCGCAGGTGAGGATGCTGTGGATCCCTCAATTTGATTCAGGCCGCCGGCACTCTTAGCCCAGGGCCCATGGCGCGGCCGACCGACCCAACCCCTTCCCGTCCCTACCGCCCCCCCGCGTACCGCTGTCGGGGCCTGCGCCGGCCTGAAGCCTCGGCCTCGCCTTTACCTGTTCCGCCGCTCGGCCTGGAACTCGCCGCTGCCGGGACTCGGGCCATCTTACCGGGGGCCGGGCTGTAACCAGAGGGCGCGGTCTGGGCGGTGGGGGGCGGGGCATGTAGAATAGGCGTGGTCTGTTGCTTGTGGGCGGGGCCCGTGACCAGGGGCGGGGATCTTGGTTGTTTGGGGGCGGGGCGTGTGGAATGGGGCGGGGTCTGTTGGCTTTGGGGGAGGGGCATGTAACTAGGGGCGGGGGCATATGGAGTGGGGGCGGGGTGGGTTCTGTTGCTTGTGGGCGGGGCTTGTGAACCCAGCGGGGCGGGTTTGGGGGGGCGAGGCCGTGGCCGAGGCTAGAGGGGCGGGGGTCCGGTGTTTTGGGGGCGGGGACCTGCATAAGAGAGGGCGGCTACCACGTGGGGCCTATTGTTTGGGAGCAGGGGGCGTGTAAACCACATTTCCACATACCTTGACGCCATCCCTATCCCCCTTTGTTAAATCCCTCCCCACCTATGTTCAAGGACACCTCAGACACTCTCCGTCAGGGTTCCGTGCATTCCATTCTCCCGGGCCCCCATCCTCTCATCTTTTACCATGACGTCCAGTCACTCTACACCTAAACCTTCATCCCCCCCCACCAGGACGGTCTCAAAAAGCCTTTTTCCGGTTTCTTCCTCGACCAGAGGAGCAAACCAAATACTATTCCCGGTCTATGACCACCTCCTCCGCCTAGCTCAGAGGTTGGTTCCTCAACCCTCAATTAACTTCTCTTTTGATTCCTTCCCATTTTCCTCTCAAAAACACAAGGCGTAGCTATGGGGCAACACGCATGGGCCCCAGCTACGCTTTGCCTCCTTAGTTGGGGTTACGTCGAAACAATCCTTGTTCTCGGTCGTACCCAGGGCCCCATTTTCCACGGAAACCTCTACCTCCGTTACATCGACGACTGCTTTGGTTGTCACCTCCTGCACCCCACCCACACAAATTGACTGGGACTTCATTCATTTCCACCCACCCAACTTCCATCGGCACTCGAATACCACTTGGGACCATTTCCGGACACTTCTTACCCATTTTCCTTTGCCTACCATCTCTATTGATGGTGGATACGCTCCTGGGACCGGAACATCCACCTTTACAAACCTACTGGACTTCCCACAGGCTACCTGGGACTAAGCTTCCTCCCCAACCCTGCTCCCTGTAAGGACTCCATCCCCTATTCCCAATTCATTCCGGTTCTACGCCGATCTTGCTTCCCAGGATGAGGTGTTTCCACACCAGGTTCATCACAAAATGGCCTCATTTCTTCAGAGAACGGGATCCCCTCCCCCACTTATTGATTGAAGGCTCGGCACCAGGGTTCTCCTCCATTACACGCAACACTGCCCTCGCTCCCCATTCCCCCACTCGCCAAAAACAGGGCAGAGTCCCCTGGTTTCTCACCTTTTCACCCCACCAGACGGGCAAATACAACAATCATAGTCCTCCGCCAGTTTCTCGCAACTCCAAAGTGAACCCCTCCACCTTGCCAACATTTCTTCCATCTACCCCCCCTGTATGCCTTCCGCATAGACCGCTTCCCTCCGCAACTTCCCTTGTTCCTGTCTTCCATCCCCTCCCACTCTACCCCTTCCCCGGGCACTTTCCCTTGCAAATACCGCAAGATAAGGCAACACTTGTCCCTTCCACTCCCCCCTCCACTCCTTTCTTCAGGGGACCGAAGCAGGTCCTTTCCAGGTCACAGAGGTTTTCACCTTGCACCTCCTCAAACCTCATCTTTACTGCAATCCGCTGCTCAGATGCCAGGATGAAATCTATATCGGTGAAAACCAAGCGGTGGCTTGGCGATTCGTTTCGCCGAAAACCACCTTGCTCCGTTCTTGTTTTCTCCTTTTTCCCCCCAACCCCCCCTCATCGGTCGATAAACCAAAACGAACCTCCGGTGGTCAAGACTTCAACTCCCCTCCCATTTCCTCAATCCGACTCTCGGTCTGGGCCTCCTCCACGTGGCCAGAGTGGAGCAACACCGCAAGCTGGAGGAACCAGCACACTCATATTCGCTTGGGTGAGTATCTGCATCCTTTGGGCTTGAATATTGTAATTTTACTCAATTCTGTTAACCCTAGATGCTAGAGATGTCTCCTCCCCTTCCACCTCTCCATCAGCCCTCGGGCCCTGGCATTCCATCCATCTCCATCTCCCTCCCCCACCCCAGTCGCACCAGCTTCTCATTTTCACACCACAAACAGCTTACAATGGCTTGTTCCCTTTATCACCGATACTTGTTTGCATATCTTTCACTCATTGTTCCTTATCTCTCCACATCACCGTCTCTATCTCTCGTTTCCCTGATCCCTGACCAGTCTGAAGAAGGGTCTCGACCCGAAACGTCGCCTATCTCCTTCGCTCCTTAGATGCTGCTGCACCCACTGAGTTTCTCCAGCTTTTTGTGTACCCCCGTGTAACCAGGGGGCTGGTTTTGTGGAATGGGGCGGGGCCTGTTGTTTGTGGGCGGGGCATGTTGAATGGGGCGGGTTCTGGTGTTTTGGGGGGGCATCTGGTGTTTGTTTCGGGGGGGGGTCTGGTGTATTGGGGGGGGTTGTGTTTGGGGGGATTCTAGTGGTGAGGATGGAAATTTGGAGTGTTTGTTTCAGGGGTGGTATTGTGTTGGGGTGGGTCTGGTGTTTTAAGGGGTTTGGTGTTTGGGGGGCAACAGACAGATTCCTGGGATGTCAGGAATGGTACTGTTTTATGAAGAAAAAGACTGGACTAGAATCTCGGTTTATACTCTCTAGAAATTTAGGTCGAGATTGAGAGGGGATCTTATAGAAACTTACAAAATTCTTAAGGGGTTGGACACCCAGGCTAGTGTGCAGGAAGGAAGATTGTTCCCCGATGGTTAGGGGAAGTTCCAGGAACAAGGGGTGACAAGACAGCTTAAGGATAAGGGTGAAATTCTTTAAGACCGAGATGAGGAAGACTTTTTTACACATAGAGTGGTGAGTCTTGGAACTCTCTGCCACAGAGGGTAGGTTGAGGCAGTTCATTGGCATATTTAAAGAGGGAGTTAGATGTGGCCCTTGTGGCTAAGGAGATCAGAGGGTATGGGAGAGAAGGCAGGTTACGGGATTTACTGAGTGTGGATGATCAGCCATGATCATATTTAATGACGATGCAGGCTCGAAGGGGGCCGAATGGCCTACTCCTGCACCTAATTTCTATGATTTTTATATGAATCTGGTGTTTGTTTCGGGGGCCGGGGGGAAAAGGGGGGGAGTTCTGGTGTAATGGGGGGAGCTTCTGGTGTTTGGGGGGATTACTAGTGTTTGTTTCAGGGGTGTCTTGTGTTGGGTTGGGTCTGGTGTTTGGGGGGCAATGTAGAGGACATCGCGGGTCGGGGGTGGGGGCGATGAAGATAGATGAAGATGACACACAATGTTGGAGTAACTCAGCGGGACAGACAGCATCTCTGGCGAGAAGGAATGGGTGACATTTCGGGTCGAGACCCTCTCTGAGAGTTCCAACCTGAAACGTCACCTATTCCAGGGATGCTTCCTGACCCACTGAGTTACTCCAGCATTTTGCGTTTATCTTTGACATAAACCAACATCTGCAGTTCCTTCCTACATATTAATGAATGTATGTATTACCGTTGAGAATGTCAGAAGAGTTTTTCCACTGTTCTTGCTTTGCATAAAGTAAGATATTTTTTTGTAAAATGAAAGCGAGAAACACTTGGTTACTTGTGCATGGGATGGGCGAGCTACGCAAATGGAAATGCAAAAACAAAAGAAACAACATTGAACCATTGAAGATCCTGCTGTCATTTTTGTTAACCATCTTCGCTGTAATACCAGATAGTGTAGATAATACCACACACTTTAGTGTCATTTTCTTACTCATCATGCCTTGTACATTCTCACCCAAATTGTTCCTATCTCCTACCCCCTATAAAAACCTATATGGCCCCAGCACCAATCCCTGAGGCACCCCACTAGTCACAGACCTCCAGTCCAATCAACAATTTTCCACCACCACTCTTTGCTTCCTTCCATGAAGCCAATTCTCCATCTCTCTTGGGTTCCATGCGATTTAACCTTCCAGAGCAGCGTATTATGTGGAACTGAATCAAATGTTTTGTCCGAAGTCAATAAAGACAACCTCTACAGCTTTGCCCTTGTCAACCATTTTGGTTACTTCAAAAAAATCTGATTTGTTGGACAGGATCTCCGCTGCACAAAATAAAGTTGACTATCCATAATCAGCCCGTGTTTCATTGCCACCGAAGGCAGAGAAAGATAGCTTTTTGATTAGTACAGCTGTGCTCCGGGGAAGCAGGTTATAGGGAGAAGGTAGGAGAATGGGATTAGGAGGGAAAGGATAGGTCAGCCAAGATTGAATGGAGGAGAAGACTTGATGGGCCAAATGGCCTAATTCGGCTCCTATCACTTATGACCACGGAAACAGGCCTCTCAGCCCATGGGGTCCGCGCCAACCAGCGATCCCCAGTTCTATCCTACACATTAGGGGCAATTTACAGAAGTCAATTAACCTACAAACCTGTACGTCTTTGGAATGTGGGAGGAAACCGGAGCACCCGGAGAAAACTCACGCAGTCACAGTGAGAACGTGCAAACTCTGTACAAACAGCACCCACAGTCAGGATCGAACCCGGGTCTCTGGCGTTGTGAGGCAACAACTCCACCGCTGTGCCAATTGTCCCACCCCTACATCTGCGCCACTGTCCTGCCTCAAAATCTGGCCCATCTCTTGTTGGGCTTGTAAGTTGTTCATTGAAAGGTTCACTGGAGTGCATGTTCAGAACTCAGCACCATTTGCAATTTCCGCACGGTCAAATAGCTTTGTCGCCTAATAACGCCCAGCCTAGCTTGCGGTTCCCCACATTGGGTAACTGCCGCTTTTGCAACCATTCCATTTACGGAATGCATCGTTAGATTATTTGAAAAGTAATAGTTCCTGAAATTGATGATAAAAATCTAAAATTCGCAACATCAGCCGCAACTTCCCCTTCGCTTCATTTCCTTCTGCCTAGTTCCCCAAAGTCTAACATTATTAGACTTATTCGCGATCGAGCTAACCCTGTTTGTGGCAGAAAGAAACGGAAGCTGGAGATTGTAATGTTTGTGTGCAACAAGGTAAGGCTACTTTCGTTCGATGGTCTGTTAGAAGCTGTTCTTACTTAAAATAACTTTATAGTTTAAACATTTGCTGCTGTTTCATCTCTGAATGAAGTCTGAATGAATTTCTTTATGATGTTTCCACTCTTCGTTTGCTGTGTTTTTCCCACCCTCCCAACATTGCTGACTAATATACTGTATAAAAGTTTTAAAAAAAGATACAAAGTGCAGGAGTAAATCAACGGTTCAGCCAGCATCCCTGGAGAACATGGGTGGATGACATTTTGGGTCGGAACCCTTCTGAATCAGTCTGAAATGTCATCCCTCCATGATCCCCACAGATGCTGCTTGACCCGGCTGAGTTACTCCAAACTGTATCTCTAAAGTCTAAAAAGAAAATAAAGTTTTGGAAAATAATTTGCAAGGCAAGCAGCATTTGCAGAAGGAAAAACAGAGTTAATGTTTTGGGTAGAGGACCCACATCAGAACTGGGAAAAGGGAGAACTCTTTCCTAGTTTGTTGTAGGGTCTTTGTCCTGAAATGTTAATTCTGCTTCTGTTTCCACAGATGTTGCCACTTTTCCCCATTACTTGGAAAATCTTGTACAGGCTTGGAGCATTAATTCAATAGGGATTCATAAATGTAGAACAGTAAAGGCGATTTTTTGCTTTGGTATTTACTTTTCCTCAATATTTGATATTTTTATTGATTTGTAAATGTGTAAATGGCTTTTAATCAAGCACATAGAGTCATGGAGTGATACAGTGTGGAAACAGTCCCTTTGGCCCAACTTGCCCACACCGGCCAACTACAACTACACACTGACCAACTTGCCCACATCCAGCTACACTAGTCCCACCTGCCTGCGTTTGGTCCATATCCCTCCAAACCTGTCCTACCCATGCACTATGTAATATTTGTTTGAATAATTCTCATTTGTAAACATACCTCATAGTTCAAGAGCCTCTGTATGTTACGGATATGTCGATATTATAAAATGGCCTCACATGCTTTTGATAGGACGCTCTAGCCACCACCTTCTGTTAGGCCCATTAGTTCACTCATGGGTCTCACTGTGCCTTGTCGTTAATCCCCAGATAGAGATACTAAAATAGGTGATATCACAAACAGTGAAGTTAGTCATCGAGATGTATAGTGTGATCTTGTTCAGCTGGGTAAGTGGGCTGAGGAATAGCAAATGGAGGGACAGTTTGTTCCCAGCTGTTATCAGGCAACTGAACCATCCTACCGCAACCAGAGAGCAGCCCTGAACTACTACCCAGTCAAACCAGGGGAATGTTAAGACCATGAGGAGAGACCTAAGAGTGTAAGTACATCGTTCTCTGAATGTGGTCTCACAGTTAGACAGGGTGGTGGAGAAGGCTTGCGGCCTGCTGGCCTTCATCAGTCACGGCATGGGATGTTATGTTGCAGTTCTACAAGATGTAGATCTGTACTTGGAGCATTGTGGTGCTCAGTTTTGGCCAACCTAAAAGACAGATGCTGTTAAGCTGGAGAGAGTACAGAACAGATCGATGACGATGTTTCTGCGACTCGAGGGCCTCAAGTTAGCAGAAGTGGTTGGGCCAGCTAGAATTTTATTTCTTGGAGTGTGTGAGGCTGAGGGGTGATCTTATAGGGGTGTATAAAACCATGAGGGTGAATACACAGTGTATTTTACCCAAGGTGGGGCAATCAAGAACTAGAGGGCATAAGTTTAAGGTAAGATGGAAAAGATTTAATGGGAATCTGAAGAGCTATTTTCCCACACAGAAGGTGGGTAAATATATATATATATATATACAAGAAACAGGCTCCACGGCCCACCAAATCCACGCTGACAATTGGTAACCCTTTCACACACGTTCTATCTTATCCCATTTTTGCACCCACTCCCTGCACACTGGGGGAAGTAACAGAGGCCAATTAATCTATAAACCCGCTCATCTTTGGGATGTGGGAGGAAACCGGAGCACCCGGAGGATACCCAGGCAGTGACAGGGAGAGCGTGCGAACACCACACAGAAAGCACCCAAAGTCAGGATCGAACCCGGTGTCTGTGGCGCAGTAAGGCCACCAACTGGAACTAGCCGCCAGAGGAAGTGGTCGAGGCCGGTATTAATTCGACGTTTAAAATACATTTGGACAGGCCGAGGAATAGCAAATGGAGTTTAATTCAGATATAGTGTAAGGTGTAATATTTTGTGGAGTCAAACCAGGGTGAATGGTAAGGTTCTGGGGGGAGTGGTGAGGAACAGAGGGAGCTCAGAGGACAAGTACATGTATGTGTGAGGAAACCAGAGGAAACCCATGTGTTCGTCAAACACAGACCAGTGGAACTAGCTTAGATGGGCATCTTGTCTGGCATGGACGGGTGGGGCTAAAGGCCAGTTTCAGCGCTGTATGACTCCGTAACTTTGCATCTCTATCTGGCCCTGGTATGATGGGTGGTGTAGAAGTCCTAAAAACTGTTGGATCTAGGATACTCTGTTGCCTATTTGAATCACTTCATCAGTGATCATTTATATCGCGTAAAACGATATCGAGTTTCTTGTTCAAATATACTTGATTCATAAAACTAGCAATGGAGGGTCGACACAAAAAGCTGGAGTAGCTCAGCGGGACAGGCAGCATCTCTGGAGAGAAGGAATGGGTGACGTTTGGGGTCGAGACCCTTCTTCAGACGAGGCAGTAATACAGGGTGACTCCTGCATCACGGGTTACAGAGTTCGTTAACAAATTAAACCAAGATGTCGCGCGGTAGTATCTGTTCATTGACATATTGATCTAATCACCCCTTGTGTGCTGAGCTGGTGGCTATCGCCTTTCAGCTGAACAATCTTTGTGCATCCTGAGTCATCTCCTCCGCGTATGAATGAATGAGTGAATAAGTTTATTGGCCAAGTATTCGCATACAAGGAATTCGCTTTGGTGCTCCGCCCACAAGTGACAGCATGACATGCAGTGACGGTTAGGAATGACACATAAAACATTGAACATTAATAATAAATAATATATAACGCGCAGAGCTAGTGTCTATCACCTTTCAACTAATCAACCTTTGTGCATCGCATTGAAACATCCTCTTTGTGCATAAATATCTTTGTGCCATCAAACTTTCCCTTTGACTAGACACCTCTCCCCTTGCGCAAGTAAAGTAAACTTTCAGTCTGAAGAAGGTCATAAGGAATAGGAGTGAACATAAACATAGAAACAGAAAATAGGTGCAGGAGTAGGCCATTCGGCCCTTCGAGCCAGCGCCACCATCCAATATGATCATGGCTGATCATCCTAAATCAGCAGGGCAGCACGGTGGCGCGGAGGTAGAGCTGCTGCCTTACAGTAATTGCAGCGCCGGAGACCCGGGTTCGATCCCGACTAGGGGTGCTGTCTGTACGGAGATTGTACGCTCTCCCCGTGACCTGCGTGGGTTTTCTCCGAGATCCCACACTCCAAAGACGTATGGGTTTCTAGGTTTATTGGCTTGGTATGAATGTAAAAATTGTCCCTGGCGTGTGCATGGTAACGTTGATGTGCGGGGATCGCTGGTCGGTGCGGACTCGGTGGGCCGAAGGGCCTGTTTCCTCAAGGTATCGCTAAACTAAGAATCAGTTCCCCGTTCTTGCTTTCTCCCAATATCCCTTGATTCCATTAGCCTTAAGAGCTACATCTAACTCTCTCTTAAAAACATCTAGTGAATTGGCCTCCACTGCATTCTAGGACAGAGAATTCCACAGATTCGCAACTCTCTGGATTAAATTTTTTTTCCTCATCTCAGTCCTAAATAGAAACATAGAAACATAGAAATTAGGTGCAGGAGTAGGCCATTCAGCCCTTCGAGCCTGCACCGCCATTCAATATGATCATGGCTGATCATCCAACTCAGTATCCCGTACCTGCCTTCTCTCCATACCCTCTGATCCCCTTAGCCACAAGGGCCACATCCAACTCACTCTTAAATATAGCCAATGAACTGGCCTCAACTACCCTCTGTGGCAGAGAGTTCCAGAGACTCACCACTCTCTGTGTGAAAAAAGTTCTTTCTCATCTTGGTCTTAAAGGATTTCCCCCTTATCCTTAAGCTGTGACCCCTTGTCCTGGACTTCCCCAACATTGGGAACAAATCTTCCTGCATCTAGCCTGTCCAACCCCTTAAGAATTTTGTAAGTTTTCTATAAGATCCCCTCTCAATCTCCTAAATTCCAGAGAGTATAAACCGAGTCTATCCAGTCTTTCTTCATAAGACAGTCCTGACATCCCAGGAATCAGTCTGGTGAACCTTCTCTGCACTCCCTCTATGGCAATAATGTCCTTCCTCAGATTTGGAGGACCAAAACTGTACGCAATACTCCAGGTGTGGTCTCACCAAGACCTGTACAACTGAAGTAGAACCTCCCTGCTCCTGTACTCAAATCCTTTTGCTATGAAAGCTAACATACCATTCGCTTTTTCACTGCCTGCTGCACCTGCATGCCTACTTTCAATGACTGGTGTACCATGACACCCAGGTCTCGCTGCATCTCCCCTTTTCCTAATCGGCCACCATTTAAATATAATAGTCTGCTTTCCTGTTTTTGCCACCAAAGTGGATAACCTCATTTATCCACATTATACTGCATCTGCCAAACATTTGCCCACTCACCAGCCTATCCAAGTCACCTTGCAGTCTCCTAGCATCCTCCTCACAGCTAACACTGCCCCCAGCTTAGTGTCATCCGCAAAACTTGGAGATATTGCCTTCAATTCCCTCATCCAGATCATTAATATATATTGTTAAATAGCTGGGGTCCCAGCACTGAGCTGCGGTACCCCACTAGTCACTGCCTGCCATTGTGAAAAGGACCCGTTTACTCCTACTCTTTGCTTCCTGTTTGCCAGCCAGTTCTCTATCCACATCAATACTGAACCCCTAATACCGTATGCTTTATGTTTGTATACTAATCTCTTTATGTGGGACCTTGTCGAAAGCCTTCTGGAAGTCCAGATATTACCAACATCCACTGGTTCTCCCTTATCCACGCTACTAGTTACATCCTCGAAAAATTCCACAAGATTCGTCAGACATGATTTACCTTTCGTAAATCCATGCTGACTTTGTCCAATGATTTCACCACTTTCCAAATGTGCTGCTATCCCATCTTTAATAACTGACTCTAGCAGTTTCCCCACTACCGATGTTAGACTAACTGGTCTGTAATTCCCCGTTTTCTCTCTCCCTCCCTTCTTAAAAAGAGGGGTTACATTTGCTACCCGCCAATCCTCAGGAACTACTCCAGAATCTAAAGAGTTTTGAAAGATTATCACTAATGCATCCACTATTTCCTGAGCTTACTTCCTTAAGTACTCTGGGATGCAGCCTATTTGGCCCTGGGGATTTATCGGCCTTTAATCTATTCAATTTACCCAACACCACTTCCCGACTGACCTGGATTTCACTCAATTCCTCCTTTGACCCACGGTTCCCCTGCTATTTCCGGCAGATTATTTATGTCTTCCTTAGTGAAGACGGAACCAAAGTAGTTATTCAATTGGTCCGCCATATCCTTGTTCCCCATTGATCAACTCACCTGTTTCTGACTGCAAGGGACCTACATTTGTTTTAACTAACCTCTTTCTCTTCACATATCTATAAAAACTTTTGCAGTCAGTTTTTATGTTCCCTGCCAGTTTTCTTTCATAATCTATTTTTCCTTTCCTAATTAAGCCCTTTGTCCTCCTCTGCTGGTCTCTGAATTTCTCCCAGTCCTCTGGTATGCTGCTTTTTCTGGCTACTTTGTACGCATCATCCTTTGCTTTGATACTATCCCTGATTTCCTTGTTATCCACGGATGCACTACCTTCCCCGATTTATTCTTTTGCCAAACTGGGATGAACAATATTTGTAGTTCATCCATGCAGTCTTTAAATGTCTTCCATTGTATATCCACCGTCAACCCTTTTAGAATTAATTGCCAGTCAATCTTGGCCAATTCACGTCTCATACCCTCAAAGTTACCTTTCTTTAAGTTCAGAACCATTGTTTCTGAATTAACAATGTCACTCTCCATCCTAATGAAGAACTCAACCATATTATGGTCACTCTTGCCCAAGGGGGCACGTACAACAAGACGGCTAACTACCCCTTCCTCATTACTCAAAACCCAGTCTAAAATAGCCTGCTTTCTCGTTGGTTCCTCTACATGTTGATTTAGATAACTATCCCGCATACATTTCCAAAAAAATTCCTCTTCCTCAGCACCCCTGCCAATTTGATTCACCCAATCTATATGTAGATTGAAGTCACCCATTATAACTGTTTTGCCTTTGTCGCACGCATTTCTAATTTCCTGTTTGATTACCATCCCCAACTTCTCTGCTACTGTTAGGTGGCCTGTACACAACACCCACCAGCGTTTTCTGCCCTTAGTGTTTTGTAGCTCTACCCATACCGATTCCACATCCTCCAAGCTAATGTCCTTCCTTTCCATTGCGTTAATCTCCTCTATAACCAGCAACGCTACCCCACCTCCTTTTCCCTTTCTCTCTATCCCTCCTGAATATTGAATATCCCTGGATGTTCAGCTCCCAGCCTACGTCACCCTGGAGCCATGTCTCCGTGATCCCAACTATATATCATAATCATTAATATCTATCTGCACGTTCAACTCGTCCACCTTATTACGAATACTCCTTGCATTGAGACACAAAGCCTTCAGGCTTGTCTTTACAACGCATTTACCCCTTATACAATTTTGCTGAAAAGTGGCCCTTTTTGATTTTTGCCCTGGTTTTGTCTGCCTGCCACTTTTACTTTTCACCTTGCTACCTATTGCTTCTACCCTCATTTTACACCCACCTGCCTCTCTGCTCTTGTACCCATCCCCTGCCACATTAGTTTAATCCTCCCCGACAGCACTAGCAAACACTCCCCAAGAACATTGGTTCCATTCCATTCCAGGTGCAAACCGTCCTGTTTGTACCGGTCCCACCTCCCCAGAACTGGTCCCAGTGCCCTAAAAATTTGAATCCCTCCCCCTTGCACCACTTTTCAAGCCACGTATTCATTTGCAATATCCTCCTATTTCTACTCTGACTGGCCCGTGGTACTGGTAGTAATCCGGAGATTACTACTACCTTTGAGGTCCTACTTTTAAGTTTATCTCGTAGCTCCCTAAATTCACCTTGTAGGACCTCATCCCTTTTTTTACCTATATCGTTGGTGCCAACATGTACCACGACAACTGGCTGTTCCACCCTCCCCCTCCAGAATGTTCTGCAGCCGTTCAGTGACATCCCTGACCTTTGCACCAGGGAGGGCAACATACCATCCTGGAGTCTCGTTTGCGGCCGCAGAAACGCCTATCTATTCCCTGACAATTGAATCCCTATTACTATTGCCCTTCCCCTCTTTTTTTCCCCCCTCATGTGCTGCAGAGCCACCCATGGTGCCATGAACTTGGCTGCTGCTGCATTCCCCTGATGAGCCATCTCCCTCAACAGTATCCAAAATGGTATACCTGTTTAGGAGGGAGATGACCGCAGGGGACTCCTGCACTACCTGCCTACTGCTTTGCTGGCTATTGGCCACCCGTTCCCTTTTTGTCCTCTTACCTTTTGCCTGCGGTGTGACCAACTCACTGTATGTGCTATCCATGACTCTCTCCGCATCGTGGATGCTCCAGTATGAATCCAGCCGCAGTTCCAATCGTTCAATGCGGTCTGCCAGGAGCTGCAGCTGACACACTTCCTGCAAACGTAGTCACCAGGGACACCGACCATCTCCCTGATCTCCCACATGTTGCAGGCTGAACAAACCACGGGGCCAATCTCCACTGCCATACCTTACTCCCAAATTACTCTGTATTAAATATTAAAAAAACACAAAAACTTATCCTTTAAACTTTACTACTAAATACCCTAACTCCAGAATCTAACTCCTCCCTAACTCCCAGAGTCTAACTCCCAGTCCTAACTAGTCCTAACTCCCAGTCCCTAACTCCCTAACTCCCAGAGTTCCTCCCTAACTCCCAGAAGTCCCTAACTCCAGAGTCCCTAACTCCCAGAATCCTAACTCCCAGAGTCCCTATCCCTAACTCCCAGAGTCCCTAACTCCCCAGAGTCCTAACTCCAGTCCCTACCCCAGAGTCCTAACTCCCAGTCCCTAACTAACTCCCAGACTCCAACTCCCAGTCCCTAACTCCCAGAGTCCCTAACTCCAGTACCCTCTACCAGAAATCCCAGTACCTAACTCCAGACTCCCCCCTAACTCCCAGAGTCCGAAACTCCCAGAATCCCTAACTCCCAGAGTCCCTAAAACTCCCAGAGTCCCTAACTCCTAACTCCAGTCCCTAACTCCCGAACTCCCAGTCCTAACTCCAAAGTCCCAGTCCCTTAACTCCCAGAGTCCCTAACTCCCAGTCCTAATCAGTCCTAACTCCCAGTCCCTAACTCCCAGAACTCAGTCCCTAACTCCCAGAATCCTAACTCCCAGAGTCCCTAACTCCCTCCCTAACTCCCAGAATCCCTAACCAGAGTCCTAACCAGAGTCCCTAACTCCAGAATCCCCTAACTCCCAGTCCCTAACTCCCAAGTCCCTAACTCCCATCCCTAACTCCCAGTCCCTAATCCCCAGAATCCCTAACTCCCAGAATCCCTAATCCCAGTCCCTAACTCCCAGAACACCAGTCCTAACTCCCAGAATCCCTAATCCCAGAGTCCCTAACTCCCAGTTCCCTAACTCCCCAGTCCCTCCCAACTCCCAGTCCCTTACTCCCAGAGTCCCTAACTCCCAGTGTCCCTAACTCCCAACTCCCCAGTCCCTTAACCCTCCCAGAACTCCCAGTCCCTAACTCCCCAGAGTCCCTAACTCCCCCTAGTCCCAGATCCCTAACTCCCAGTCCTAAATCCCCAGAATCCTAACCTCCCAGAGTCCCTAACTCCCTCCCTCCCTAACCCTCCCAGAATCCCTAATCCAGTCCCTAACTCCCAGTCCCTAGTCCCTAACTCCCAGAATCCCTATACTCCCAGAATCCCTAACTCCCAGAAAGTCCCTAACTCCCAACTCCCAGAATCCCTAACTCCCAGAGTCCCTAACTCCCAGAGTCCCTAACTCCCAGAATCCCTAACTCCCAGTCCCTAACTCCCAGTCCCTAGTCCCTAACTCCCCTAGAGTCCCTAACTCCCAGAATCCCTAACTCCCAGAGTCCCTAACTCCCAGTCCCTAACTCCCAGAGTCCCTAACTCCCAGAGTCCCTAACTCCCAGAATCCCTAACTCCCCCTAACTCCAGTCCCTAAGAATCCCTAACTCCCAGAGTCCCTAACTCCCAGAATCCCTAACTCCCAGAGTCCCTAACTCCCAGAATCCCTAACTCCCAGAATCCCTAACTCCCAGAGTCCCTAACTCCCAGAGTCCCTAACTCCCAGAGTCCCTAACTCCCAGAATCCCTAACTCCCAGAATCCCTAACTCCCAGAGTCCCTAACTCCCAAACTCCCAGATCCTACTCCCAATCCCTAACTCCCAGAATCCCTAACTCCCAGTCCCTAACTCCCAGTCCCTAACTCCCAGAGTCCCTAACTCCCAGAATCCCTAACTCCCAGAATCCCTAACTCCCAGAATCCCTAACTCCCAGAGTCCCTAACTCCCAGAATCCCTAACTCCCAGTCCCTAACTCCAGTCCCTAACTCCCAGAATCCCTAACTCCCAGAGTCCCTAACTCCCAGAGTCCCTAACTCCCAGAATCCCTAACTCCCAGTCCCTAACTCCCAGTCCCTAACTCCCAGAATCCCTAACTCCCAGAGTCCCTAACTCCCAGAATCCCTAACTCCCAGTCCCTAACTCCCAGTCCCTAACTCCCAGTCCCTAACTCCCAGAATCCCTAACTCCCAGAGTCCCTAACTCCCAGAATCCCTAACTCCCAGTCCCTAACTCCCAGTCCCTAACTCCCAGAATCCCTAACTCCCAGTCCCTAACTCCCAGATCCCCAGAATAACTCCCAGTCCCTAACTCCCCAGAATCCCTAACTCCCAGAGTCCCTAATCCCAGAAACTCCTTCCCTAACTCCCAGTCCCTAACTCCCAGAATCCCTAACTCCCAGAATCCCTAACTCCCAGTCCCTAACTCCCAGAATCCCTAACTCCCAGAATCCCTAACTCCCAGAATCCCTAACTCCCAACTCCAGAATCCCTAACTCCCAGAGTCCCTAACTCCCAGTCCCTAACTCCCAGTCCCTAACTCCCAGAATCCCTAACTCCAGTCCCTAACTCCCAGAATCCCTAACTCCCAGTCCCTAACTCCCAGAATCCCTAACTCCCAGAATCCCTAACTCCCAGAATCCCTAACTCCCAGAATCCCTAACTCCCGGAAGGCAGAAATGTAAAATTGTAAACCCGGGGTTGCACCCAATCAGCTGCTTCCTCGGGTCCTCTTCCACCAATCAGAGGCTTCACCAGATTCCTTCTCTGGAAGTGAGATGGAACGTTGCCGATGTGTTTTATACTCACAGCTCCAGGTACTCCCCCCTCTCACCAACGGCTCCCTGGGCCTCACCCCTTGACTTACCCCTTATTCTTAAAATGACTTACCCCTTATTCTTAAACTGTGACCCCTGGTTCTGAACTCCCCCAACATTGGGAAAAAATTTCCTGCATCTAGCCTGTCCAATCCCTTAAGAATTTTATATGTTTCGAGAAGATCCCCTCTAACCCTTCTAAATTCCAGTGAATATAAGCCCAGTCGATCCATTCTTTCATCCATCCTTAAGCCATTTGGCCCATCAGGTTTACTCCGCCATTCAATTATGGCTGATCTATCTCTTCCTCCTAACTCCATTCTCCTGCCTTGTCCCCATAACCTCTGACA
The DNA here is from genome assembly GCA_035221665.1 of Okamejei kenojei. Taxonomy (NCBI): domain Eukaryota; kingdom Metazoa; phylum Chordata; class Chondrichthyes; order Rajiformes; family Rajidae; genus Okamejei; species Okamejei kenojei. Next base: position 30,601,470 of record CM069158.1, on the reverse strand, counting down.
CCCGCACTAATCAAGAAGGGTCTCGCCCCGAAACGTCACCCATTCCTTCTCTCCAGAGATGCTGCCTGTCCCGCTGAGTTAATGGCAGCATTTTGCGTCCGTCTATCTTTAAAATAAACCCGCTGCTGATGGTTAATGATTCGAGTCCGTGAGTCTTATCGAGTCCTCGAGTCGCGACTTCTACAGTTGTCAGGAACCGCGTTTGCCAATTGAAGCCAAAGTGGGACCATTGGAGGTTATGGGTGAGGCCACCTTCGGTAGAGATGTTTGGTGTGAGGTGCCTAATGGCAGCTTCTCGCTTATCCTTGCAGGATGAAGGCTTTGGCGATTATTGTGTTCCTCCTTCACGTGGAGTCGAGCCTGGGGACAAAATGCGAGGGGACGGTGATCAACCCTGATGGAAAGGTCAACAACTCTTCGCTCCAATGTCTGAACTGGACTAAGTTGCATCTGGGAGTCCAGACCTCCTTGTCACTGGAAGGCTGTGGGATATCGTGCATGTCCATGGTTAACATCAGCATAAAGCTGAAGGAACTGAATCTCAACCACAACAAACTGACGGGCCTTCCACCAACATTCCTCAAAAGCTTTCCAGAATTAAAGAAACTGTATTTAATTGGGAACCCCTTAGCGACCATCCCGCTCGACCTGATTGTGAAAATAAATGTCGACTTTAGTTGCTCTTGCCATATCTTGAAAGATGTGATTCGCAACTGCAGAGAGGCAGCGAACTGCACCCAGGATTTCCTGAACAATTTAACATGCACCGGGTCAAATTCTACTCAGTTGCTGGCTGTGGCCAATTACTATAACGCCGAGTGTCCGGACTTATTGCTGGTCCACATCCTTGTTCCAGTCTTGTGTGTCGTCGCCATCATGGTTGTTGTCGCTGTTCTTGTGCTGGTGAAATATCGCTCGAAACTCAGCTCGCACTTCTCACCCACTCCGAGCAAGCGGCAGTCGGTCAATTCAGCCGGCCAAGGGCAGCAGAGGTACGCCAGCGCCACGGCCTGGAAGGATCAAGCGGCCGTGTCGCCGGGGGCTAACGCCAACTATGAGAACGTCTTTATGGGTGAACCGCACAACGCAAGGTACATTAAAGCCCAATATCCGACGGTCACGGCAAATGTGCCACACTACATGAACTGCAAAGGGTGCAAAACAAAGAACCGCAGATGCTGGTTCATACCAAAGGTAGACACAGAGTGATGGAGTAACTCAACGGGTCAGGCAGCATCTCTAGAGAAAAAGGATAGGTGACGTTTCAGGTCGGGACCCAAAACGTCACCTAATCCATGTTCTCCAGAGATGCTGCCTGACCCACTGAGTTACTCCAGCACTCTGTGCCCATCTATGAATTGTAAGGGTATAAGTTTAAGGTGACAGGAGGAAGATTTAATAGGAACCTCGGGGGTGATATATTTACTCAGAGGGTGGTGGGGTACGTTGAACGAGCTGCCAGAGGAGGTAGTTGAAGCAAATACTATAACAAAATCTAAAAGACACTTGAACAGGTACTTGAATTGTTTGGCTGAACACCAAAGACTTCAACACAACAGTAACTGTTGGTGGACACAAAATGCTGGAGTAACTCAGCGGGTGAGGCAGCATCTGTGGTGAGAAGAAATGGGAGAGGTTTCGGGTCGAGACCCTTCTCAACCCAAAACGTCGCCCGTTCCTTCTCGCCACAGATGCTGCCTCACCCGCTGAGTTACTCCAGCATTTTGTGTCTACCTTCGATTTTACCTGCATCTGCAGTAACTGTTGGTGTGCAGATACATACAACACTATTGTGTTCAGATCTGGTCACCCAGCTATTGGAAGGATGTCGTTCGGCTCGAAAGAGCACAGAGAAGTTTTTCAACGAGGTTGCCAGGACTCAAGGACCTGAGCTACAGGGAGAGATTGGGCAGGCTAGGACTTAATTCCTTGGCGCGCAGGAGGCTATGGGGAGATCTCATCGAGGTGTATACAATCATGAGGTAAATGCAGATAAGGTCAGCCTTTTACTCAGGGTGGGGGGAATCGAGAAGTGGAGGACATAGGTTTAAGGTGAGAGGGAAAAGATTTAACAGGAACCCAATGGGGCAACTTTCCCACTCAGAGGGTGGTGAGTAAATGGAACGAACTGCCAGTGGAGGTAGTTGAGGCAAGTACAATAACAACATTTAAAAGACAATCACACGGGTACCTGGCTATGGAACGTCTACAGGGATATGGGCCAAATGCGGGCATGATGGTCGGCATGGACGAGTTGGGCTGAAGGGCCTGTTTTGGTGCTATATGACTCTATGAATCTATGAACAATATATCCCTAAATGTAATTGTATAAATGTACCGGCCCAGCGGTAATGGTAAATAGATCCTCATGCACAACGAACTGCACGCCCTTCCACAACAATGATTTGAAAGATTAAAAGGACACAGAGTGCTGGATCAACTCAGCGGGGTCAGGCAGCATCTCTAGAGAACATGGATAGGTGACATTTCTGGTCGGCATCCTTCTTCAGACTGGGGGGGGGGGGGAAGAAAGTTGGAGAAGGGGAGAGGCAGGATAAAGCATGGCAGGTCCACACGGGCGAGGGTTTTTTTTTTACAGGGAGATGGTTGGAACAAAGGCCTGTGATAACAAAGGCCTGAGACAGGGCGGCATGGCTGTAGAGTTGCTGCCTCACATCGCCAGAGACCCAGGTTCCATCCTGACTACAGGCCCTGTCCGTACAGAGTTTGTACGTTTTCCCTGTGACCGCGTGGATTTTCCCCTGATGCTCCGGCCTCCTCCCACACTCGGTTTGTCGATTAATTGGCTTCGGTAAAGATTGTAAATTATCCCTAGTGTCACTAGGATACTGCTAGTGCACGGGTTGTGCTAGGCAGGCCGAAAGGCCCGTTTCTGCACTCTTTCTCTAAACTAAAGGGCTCAAAGGTTCAAAGGTTCATTTATTGTCACATGCACCAATTGGTGTAGTGAAATTTGAGTTGCCATTGCAGCACATTAATAAGAATACAACATAACATTAGAGAAGAATTTAACATAAAACATAAAAACATCCCCCCACAATGGCTCCCGCTGTGGGGGAAGGCACAAAGTCCAGGCCCCATCCCCTTGTCCGCCCATAGTCGGGCCCATTGAGGCCTCCGCAGTCGCCGCAATGGGGCCCGATGTTTCTGGCCCTTCTCGCCGGGTGATGGTGCTCCGGCGTCGGGAGAACCCTCTCAGCGGCTTGGGATGCCTGGAACGGCCGCTTCCTTACCTTACAGAACTAATCCTTCGAAAGCTTTTCAGAATTATAGGAACTGAATTTAATTGGGAACTGTACGTTCAGCAACCATATACAAACCAAGATCGACCGTAGCGTTAATTGGTCAACTGTATAGCCACAGCAGTGGTTTATTTGCCGGTGCATGCAACAGCAGTGTGTAAAGTGCTGACGGGGCCTACGAGAGTGCAGATGCTGTCGCAATAAAACCAACCTGCTGGATGAACCTCTGGGGCTCAGGCAAAATCACTGGAGGGAAATAGATAGCGACTTCATTGAGATTGAAAGAGTAATGGGGAAGGGGAAGTAGTCAGTGTAAAGAGGAAAGTGGGGGGGGGGGGGGGGGGGGGGGGGGGGGGGGGGGAGGGTTGGAGCAAGAGCTAAGAATAACCTGCAGTGAACGACAGGTGATTTGCTGGAGGAACTCTGTGGGCCAGGATCCACCTGTGGAGGGATTTGGGGCAAGTAGGGTTCTTGCCCCTCCTCCTTCCCCCTACCGCTTTCTATTATCTACTTCCCCTTTATTCTTTCAGTCTCGATGAAGGGTCTCAATTTCAACTTGGAGGTACGGCCTGGGAGCAGTCCCTTCGGCCCACCGAGTCCGCGCCGACCATCGATCGCCCGGTTCCACGTTGTCCCACTTTTGCATAAACTCCCCTGCACGCCAGGGGGAATTTACAGAGGCCAATGAACCTACAAACCCATACATGCTGGGGACGTGGGAGGAAACCAGAGCACCCGAAGGAAACCCGCGGGGTCACAGGGGGGGACATGTAAACTCCACACGGACAGCACCTGAGGTCAGGATGGGACCCAGGTCCCTGGCACTGTGAGACAGCAGCTCTACCACTGTGCTGCCCATAAATCCATTGTACCATTTGCCCACAGATAGACGCATCTCACCTTTTTGGCAATATAGACTACTATTGGAAATTCCTCGTTCCACAATTATACGTGCACATATACATGTGTATGTGCATCTGCGCAGGTCTAACCACGCTAGTGCAGCGGTAGAGCTTCTGCCACTCGGTGCCAGCGATCCGGGTTTAATCCTGACTACGGTGCTGTCTGTGCTTTTCCCGGGTGCTCCGCTTTCCTCCCGCTTTCCAAAGACCTGCGGGTTTGTAGATCAATTGGCCTCTGTAAATTGTCCCCAGTGTGCCGGATAGAACTAGTGTGCGGGCAAATACTGGTTGGCGTGGACTTTGTGGGCCGCACAGCTTGTTTCCACGCTGTAGCTCTAAACTAAACTAGACTCACCACTCGATGTATAAATATATGTCATAGGAACAATAGGTGGGCAAATACAAAAATAATCCCGTGTTAAAATCAAAATCAAACTACGTGCCATGTACTGCAAGTAGAACGATAAACACACACACACACACCTCGGCACACAGGGCTGTGCGGTGGAGTTGCTGCCTTACAACTCCAGAGACCCAGGTTGGAACCTGACTACGGGTGCTGTCTGTACGGAGTTTGCACGTTCTCCCCGTGACCCGCGTGGGTTTGCCCCGAGATCTTCAGTTTCCTCTCACACTCCAAAGATATACAGGTTTGCAGGTAAATTGGCTTGGTGTAAATGTAAAATTGCCCTTAGTGTGTGTAGGATAGTGTCAATGTGCGGGGTTGCCAGGTCGGTGAGGGCTCGGCGGGCCGAAGGGCCTGTTTCCGCGCTGTGTCTCTAAACTAAACTAAAACTAAACCAGTAAATATACCTACACAGGAGTAACAGTGGCAGTCAACATTCAGAACAGTGACTACAAGGGGGGTGAAGACACATAGTAAATCAAACAGCTACACGTCAGTAACTTCAAGTGTATGAATGTACAGCAGCAATACCGACTGCGATGAATGAGTTTCATGAACTATAAGGACAAATCGGCAAAAGCTATCCAGTGAGGAATAGTCAGGAGACAGTACTGATGACGGAAAGACACAAAGTGCTGGAGTAACTCAGTGGGTCAGGCAGCATCCCTGGAGAACATGGATAGGTGACATTTCGGGTCAATCAGTCTGAAGAAAGGGCCCCGACCTGAAGTGGAATATTAGGCTCAGGATCCCTTCTTGCCTTACCTAATTCTGGCCTGGAGCAAACAGAGCTGATCTTCCCAGTGAAATGGAAAGCAACAAGGTGCTGGAGTAACTCAGTGGGTCAGGCAGCACGTCGGTAGGCGACGTTTTGGATCGGGAAGGGTCCCGACCCGAAACGTCAACTATCCAAGTTCTCCAGGGATGTTGCCTGACTCAGTTACTCCAGCATTTTGAGCCTTTCTTTGGTAAACCAGCATCTGCAGGTCCTTGTTCCTACAGTACTGATGAAAGCATGTCGGCATGGACATGGGTCAGGCGATATCTCTGGAGAACACGGATGGATGGCGTTTTGAGTGATGGGTGAACATATGCCATCTTAGCTTTTAGAAAGGGCGGCAGGGTGGCGCTGCGGTAGAGTTGCAGCCTCACACCGCTTGCAGCGCTGGCGGCCCGGGTTCGATCCCGACTACGGGCGCTGTTTGTACGCTCTCCCCGTGACCGCGTGGGTTTTTCTCCGAGATCTTCGGTTTCTTCCCACACTCCAAAGACGTGCAGGTTTGCAGGTTAATTGGCTTGCTGTAAAATGTAAAACGTGAGTTGTCCCTAGTGTGTGTAGGATGTCGTTATTGTGCGGGGATTGCGGGTTTCCGCGTTGTCCCTCTAAAGTAATCTAAACTAAACTAAATGGAAGAATGTTGGTGGCACACTGGCGCAGCGGTAGATTAGCTGCCTTGCAGCGCCAGAGACCCGGGTTCAATCCTGACTGCGGGTGCTGTCTGTACGGAGATTGTACATTCGCCTCTGGGTGCTCCGGTTTCATCCCACACTCCAAAGACATACAGGATTGTAGGTTAAAATTGTAAACTTTGGTAAAATTGTAAACTGTAAAGCAGAATGCTGGGCTGTTCAAATCGAATCAGTTTTTTTCCAAAATAAATGGGACTAGTCAGTCGTAAATGAGGTTGAAATAAATGACAGCTGGGTAAACATCACCGGGTTTAGCCTCAAAGAGGAAAAGATACATTAGCCACGATTGAATGGTGGAGTAGACCTGATGGGCCAAATGGCCTAATTCTGATCCTATCACATGAACATGAACTCTGACAAAAGAAATTCCCCCTCCTCTCCGTTCTAATGGAAGGGAGGTTGGTTTGTGTGATGGTCTGGGCTGTGTCCACAATTCTCTGCAACTTCTTGCTGTCTTGCGCTATTTGTGCTAATAGTATTTTTTTCAAATCTTTCAGGAAGCAGCAGGCCACTGACGATACTTACTATTTGGAGAGTGATGCAGTCTGCGAAATTTACCAAAACGAGCAGCCAGTCTACTGTAACTACAGTGGGCCAGCGCCTAAAGCAGAGGACGACATATATATAATTGCCAACCAATAAGTTTACCGTTGGGATCCCCCTTCAGTTGCTGCAAGATCTCCAGTTCTACATTCTATTCCATTTCCCTTTCACAGCGGTCTTGAAAACGTCCCACTTTCAAGAACCAGCTCAGACATCCAACCTGAACACGCGGAACCCGATTATGAATATCCAGGACCCGACCTAACAGCAAAAGCATCGGCACCCGCAGCGGGGTTCAGTTAGAATGTGTGGAATCCAACCTCAACATATGGAACTCTTTCAAAATATCTGAACTGCAGCAAAACAAAAACAAAAATCAGGAAGCCCACAAAATAACAGAAGTTCATCTGAGAAAAAACACACAAGGAACTGCAGAAGTGTTTAAGAAAGAACTGCAGATGCTGGAAAAATCGAAGGTAGACAAAAATGCTGGAGAAACTCAGCGGGTGAGGCAGAATCTAAGGAGCGAAGGGATAGGTGACGTTTCGGGTCGAGACCCTTCTTCAGACTCAATAGGTGACGTTTCGGGTCGAGACCCTTCTTCAGACTGAAGAAGGGTCTCGAACCGAAACGTCACCTATTCCTTCACTCCTTAGATGCTGCCTCACCCGCTGAGTTTCTCCAACATTTCTGCCTACCAAGGAACTGCAGATGCTGGTTTACAAGGAAAAAAAAGACACAAAGTGCTGGAGTAACTCAGCGGGTCAGGCAGCATCTGTGACGGTCATGGACATGTGACATTTTGGGCCGGATCCCTTCTTCAGACTGATCTTTAGTTTGGCTTATTATTGTCATTTATTATTGTACCGAGGTACGGTGATAAGCTTTTTCGTTGCGTGCTAACCGGTCAGCAAAAAATACTACGCACGATTACAATCAAGCTGTCCACAGTGTACAGTTACAGGATTATGGGTGTAACGTTCAGTGCAAGATAAAGTCCAGAAAAGTCTGATGAAGGTGGTAGGTAGGTGGGAGGTCAGGACCGCTCTCTAGTTGGTGAGAGGACGGTTCAGTTGCCTGAAAAACAGCTGAGAAGAAACTGTCCTGATTCTGGAATGTCATAATCATAATTATACTTTATTAGCCAAGTATGTTTTGCAACAGACGAGGAATTTGACTTGCCATACAGTCATACCAATGAAAAGCAACAGAACAACATACATTTTAACATAAACATCCACCACAGTGACTCCTCCACATTCCTCACTGTGGTGGAAGGTGAAAAAAAGTTCAATCTCTCCCTTCTTCGTCCTCCAGCGGTTGGGGGCCTGTAACCTTCCGTTGACGGGACGATCTTACTCCCGTAGCCGGCAGCGGGCCACTTTGTCGGGGCAATCAAGCTCCTGTATCGGGGGTGGGGGTGGGGGGGGGGGGGGGGGGGAATCTCAGCTCCCTCGCGCCGGGCGATCTACCCGGTGAATGTCCAGTAGAATTAAGAGAAACTGAGCCTTTATTAGGGCTTTCCCTGCATGATATTGAAACCAAATAGCTCAAATGCTTTTTGTGTTGTAAAAGAAGATGAATTTAGCACCAGGAAACTGTGGTTAGAAACACAATGCCTCGATGTAGAGCTGGTGCCTTGCACGGGTTTTGCGCTCGATGTTTGGTGAGAGCGAAAGACCTTTAGAGGAGATCAGGGAGACACACGCATAGAGAACATTGACGGCAGGAACTAGTCAGCAGCAGAAGTAAAGATAGGTCAGTGAAACGTATGGCTTTCAGATCTATTGAGGTAGAGAGGAACTAGTTAAAAGAACTGAGAGAAGCTGACTCCTGCAGGGAAGGGCTGGTCAGTATGTTCGTGACTTGCTGTTCGGTGGGTTTGGGCTGCACGAGCTCCACTCCAGAAGAACACCACGAGCACACACGGAAAACTACCTGGGATACAGTGTCAGTACACTGGATCTGCTGTGGAAGCACGTTGCCAGTGCATCGGGAGAGCACTGGATGAACAGTGGGCGTGTAATGGAGGGACAGTAAATCCTCGTTATGATGGACTATGGGGGAGGGGGACTGGTGTCAGTTCAGACTTTCTTTTAGAGTTTTAGTGACACAGCGTAGAAACAGGCCCTTCGGCCCACCGAGTCCACGCCGACCAGCGATCACCCCCTACATACACCAGGGACAACTTACCGAAGCCAATTAACCTACAAACCTGCGCATCTCTGGAGTGTGTGGGAAACCGGGTGCACTCGGAGAAAACCCACGTGGTCACGTGGAGAACGTACAGACTCCGTACAGACAGCACCCGTAGTCAGGATCGAACCCAGGTCTCTGGCGCAGTAAGGCAGCAACTCTACCGCTGCGCCACCATACCGCCCTATTGCCGATTGCCCGCTACAACTGAGTAAGGGATTCGCTCCAACTCACTCCGTGCAACAAGTTGTTTTCCATTACAACATTCTTTTTAACAGATAAAAATGTTTTTTTTTGTTACCGCAAGCTAAAGGCTGTTTGTTACATTGTTTAAGAGAGTCTCTGTCATGAAACAAATGTTATAGGAGTCTGCTGAATCCTTGAACCCATTTAAGGAGATGGATAGACATGAGAAGTGTCAAGAAATATGGGGAGAAAGCAGGAATATGGCATTGAATTAGGGCATAACATTACTCCAACCTCCAACATCAACATGCTTCATCTGTAATGAAAAAAAAGGGCATTGGTCTCCCCTTTGTCTTGCGATTGAGGCAGTGCAGCGTAGGTTCACGAGATTGATCCCTGGGATGGCGGGACTGTCATATGAGGAAAGATTGAAAAGACTGGGCATGTATTCACTGGAGTTTAGAAGGATGAGGGGGGGGGTCTTATAGAAACATATAAAATTATAAAAGGACTGGACAAGCTAGATGCAGGAAAAATGTTCCCAATGTTGTGCGAGTCCAGAACCAGGGGCCACAGTCTCAGAATAAAGGGGAGGCCATTTAAGACTGAGATGAGAAAAAACATTTTCACCCAGAGAGTTGTGAATTTGTGGAATTCCCTGCCACAGAGGGCAGTGGAGGCCACGTCACTGGATGGATTTAAGAGAGAGTTAGATAGAGCTCTAGGGGCTAGTGGAGTCAAGGGATATGGGGAGAAGGCAGGCACGGGTTATTGATTGGGGACGATTAGCCATGATCACAATGAATGGCGGTGCTGGCTCGAAGGGTCGAATGGTCTCCTCCTGCACCTATTTTCTATGTTTCTATGTTTCTATAAGAACCTCTGTGTTTCATGTCCACTGACACTGATGAAAACATATCGCTGGGTGAATTACCATCTAGTTACTGAAACGTCATATACTGAATCTGTGGCACAGTGGCGCAGCTGGTAGAGCTGTAGCTGGTAGCGCCAGCCCTGAGTTCGATCCTGACCTCTGGTGCCGCCTGTGTGGAGTTTGCACGTTCTCCCGCGACCACGTGGGTTGCTTCCAGATGCTCCGGTGTCTTCCCACATCCCAAAGAAATGGCGGGTTTGTAGGTTAATTGGCCCTCTGTAGGTTGCCCCTCTCTGTGCAGCAAGTGGGTGAGAAAGTGGCATAACATGGGTCATTGTAGGTGCCATCACAGTTTAAAAGGCATTTGGACAGGTACACGGATACGATAGGTTTGGAGGGATATGGGCCAAATGCAGGCAAGTGGGTCAAGGGTAGATGGGGCATGTTGGTCAGAGTGGGCAAGCTGGGCCTCTTCCACACTTTATGACTCTATTTATGACTAACTCGTGTGAACGGGTGATCAGTGGTCATTGTGGACTCAGTGGGCCAAAAGGCCTGTTTCCATGCTCTATCTCTAAAACAATTTTTAAAAAATTGTTTCGTAGTCTGCAGGTCACCTGGCGCACACACCTTCCTGGTGGCATTGTGGCTCAGCGGTAAACCTGCTGCCCCACAGCACCAGAGTCCCAGGTTCGATCCTGGCTACGGGTGCTGTCGGTACGGAGTTTGTACGTTCTCCCCGTGACCTGCGTGGGTTCCCCCCCCCCCCCCGGGTGCTCCGTCCTCGGTCTCCTCCCACACTCCAAAGACGTACAAGTTTGTAGGTTAATTGGCTTCGGTAAAATTGTAAATTGTCCCTGGTGTGCGTAGGATGGTGTTATTGTGCTGGGATCGCTGGTCGGCGCGCACTCAGTGGCCGAAGGGCCTGTTTCCGTGCTGTATCTCTAAACTAAACGAAACTAAAGTCCTGAGTCTCACATCTCATGTCCTGAGACAGTGACTTCCAGAACATGGAAAATAGAACTCAGGACAGCACAACACAGGAACAGGCCCTTTGGCCCACAACATCTGTGCTGACCATGATGCCAATCTAAGCCACACATCTGCCTGCACGTTGACAACATGCCTCCATTCCCTGCTCATCAAGTGTCAAGGTCTAAATGCTTCTTAAACTTTGCTATCCACCATCTCCCCAGGCAACGCATTCCAGGCACCTACCACTCTCTGAGTAAAAAAAACCTGCCTCATAAATCTCCTTTCAACTTTCTCCCTGTCGCCTTGACGTTTTGCCCTCTAGCATTTGACATTTTTGCACACTGGGAAAATCTACCCTTCCCCCCCTCCCCCTCTCCCTCCCCTCCCCCTCCCCCTTCCCCTCCCCCTCCCCTCCACCTCCCCTGCAGCTCAGCCCGTTACTGCTGTCTCGATTGCATGGGGGTCTGTACCCTTTAAGAGCCAGCACAGCTATGTATGCGGTGCCTTCAGGAATGGGGCAGGTGTAGATATGGAGCTGGGTGTGGATCACTGTAATCTAGTTTCTGGCTGTAGATCGCTGTAATACTGCTTCATAGGCCTATTTCACAATATTTGTAGTTGAGGGTGAGGGTGTTGGGGGAGGGGGGGGGGGGTATACGTTGTATTCTTCATCCACATTGTTACCAAAAGGGGAATCCAACTCCTTGGTGTATTTGTGTAAAATATCAATGATGCAAATTTATTGGTAACAGTTGTAAAATAGCTTTGCGATTGATCTGCAGCTGCGTTGTTGTTGAGGATTGAATAAACAGCCATTCCTTGCAATTACAAATGTGAGTGGTGCCAGTTTGTATAAATTGCGTGTGTGTGTACAGTTCTGCAGTGCAGGAACTAGTGTGAACGGGTGATCGATGGACGACATGGACTCGCTGGGCCGAATGGCCTGTTTCCCCTACTGTGTCTGTGCTAATCCGTGTTCCATGTTCATCAAGCTGCAGTAAAATCTAATCTTTGCTCTACTGGTGAAAATCTCTTGCGATGAAGGCTGAAGTACCATTTGTATCTTGTGAGCCTGTCCCACTTGGGTAATTTTTTAGGCAACTACAGGCGACTAGTTTGTCGCCACACGTTCGCCGGTGGTCGGCGGGAGGAGTCCCCTCAGTCGCGCAAAAAGTCGTAGCGTCTTTCTGGTCGCCGCTAAATTTCCAACATGTTGACATTTTTTCGGCGGCAGCGGGCTTGACGCCAATGGGCGTAGCGTGACTTCTCCTGACGTAGGCGCTGTCATAGGTTGTCGCCGGGATGACGCAGGTTGTCGCCGGTTTTTCGACGACCAGCTACGACTATGACAGTCGCCGGCAGATGCCTAGAAAGGCGCCAAGCGGGACAGGCCCACAACTGTTTGCTACCCGTACAGGCTTGGTCTACCACAGTGGCCAGGTCCCTTTGTGCGTCACGATTTAAATGTGTACATTAGCCAGGCCAGGTGTAGACTCGGCGACCTTTTTGCTGAGCACACGCGCACGGTCCTCCAAGGCCTGCTGGACGTCTCGGTTGCTCGCCATTTTAGCTCCCTATTCCCAATATTGATCTTTCTGTCCCAAACCTCCTCCATTGCCAGAGTGAAGCCACACGCAAACTGGAGGAACAGCACCTTACATTCCGCTCGGGTAGTTTACAACCCAACAGTATGAACATTGAATTCTCCAATTTTAGGTAACCTGTTACTAACCCGCTCCCCTCCCTTTCTCCCGCACAACCTGCCCCCTCTCTTTGCTGCCCCCCCCCCCACCACCCCATCTTCCCTTGTGCCCCTCATGCACTCCCACCTATTTCTGTTCTGCACTCAACACCCCCCCCCCTTGGCGTTTCCTAACCTGTCTCACACCTTCCTTTCCTTTCTTATCTCTGTCTACTGGCGCCCTGCACCGACCTGGTGGCACTTTGTGTCCTTTAGCGGTACTGGCGGCAGTGTTGTTGCCTCACAGCTCAGAGACCCAGTTTCAATCCTGCTACGGGTGCTGCAGAGATGCCAAGTGTCCCGGATTCGCCGTATTTTGTCCCGGCGAAATAACCTTTTTACGGTGTTCCGGCAGCCAAACATGCTGTTACGGAACACCGCCGCGCCGGTGTTCCTCCCGTGGTGAACGCCGGCGCCATGTGTCCCCGGTTTGCCGGCCCGCGCGATCAGCGGCACTTTGCCGGGCCCTAGTGTCCGCGCCTGCGCAGTTGGGGAGGGTTGCCGGGCCCCAGTGGCCGCGCGTGCGCAGTGGGGGAGGGTTGCCGGGGCCCCAGTGGCCGCGCGTGCGCAGTGGGGGAGGGTTGCCGGGCCTGGCGCCATTTCGAGCCACGCCACGCCCGGCCCAGAGCCCGGGCGGCGCCGGCCCGCGCGATCAGCGGCACTTTCTTGCCGCCAGCCGGCCGCTCGCGGCAGCCCCATCACCGGGCCTCCCCCCCACCCCCACCCAGTGCGCAGGCGCAGACCCGCCGGCAACCTTGCCAAGTGCGCATGTGCCGCACCCGCCCGCCGGCAGCCCGCTGATCTGCACCAGTGCGCAGGCGCATAGCCGCCGGCAACAACCCCAAGTGAGTATGTTACGGAGAGAAATGCATTTAACCCCATTTGTTACGGACAAATGGGTTGAATGTTACTGTGAACTAAATTTAGGGTTGGCATCTCTGGTGCTGGCTATAGGTTCTCCCCGCGACCTGCGTGGGATTTCTCCGGGATCTCCAGTTTCCTACCACACTCCAAAGTCGTACAGGTTTGTAGGTGAATTGACCTCTTTAAATTGTCCCTAGTATGCGTAGGATAGCGTTAGTGTGCGGGGATCACTGGTCGGCGCAGACTCGGTGGGACAAAGGGCCTGTTTCCGCGCTGTATCTCTAAACTAAACTCCTTTAAATAATACTCTGCTTTCTCTATCAAAGGGCATAAGTGGACAGTTAGCCACGTCATATCGCGTCTGCTGTGCGTTTGCCCACTCAGTCAACTTGTCCAAATTGCCTTGAGGCTCTTGGCAGCCTCCTCACCACTCACCATCCCACTCATGTTTGTGTCATTGGTAAACTCAGAAACCTCGTGTGAAACACAAAGTGCAGGAGAAACTCAGCGGGCCAGGCAGCAACTGGGGTGCGAATGGACAGACGACGTTTCGGGCCGGGTCGGTTCCTCAGAGTGATGGCGTAGAGGGGGAGTAAGCGGGAAAAGAACGTTTCCAGGGTGGAACAAATGTGGCCCCACACGTACACATGGGGACAGAAGAAGCAAGCAGGCAAGGCAGAATAGACTTGATGGGCCGAATGGCCTAATTCTGCTCCTAGAACTTATGACCTTATGGAAAGGCAGATTGCTTAGCTTAACATAATTTGAAGGAAAATTCCTAATATGTCATAAAAGAACGTGATATCAAGAAGCGTAGAAAAGATCAACGGGGTTAAACATATGGATGGCACGGTGGCGCAGCGGTAGAGTTGCTGCCTTACAGCGCCGGAGACCCGGGCTCGATCCCGACTACGGGCGCTGTCTGTACGGGGTTTGTACGTACTCCCTGTCACCGCATGGATCTTCTCCGAGATCTTCGGTTTCCTCCCACACTCCAAAGACGTACAGGTTTGTAGGTTAATTGGCTCGGTGTATGTGTAAATTGTCCCGTGTGTGTGTGTGTGTGTGTGTGTGTGTGTGTGTGTGTGTGTGTGTGTGTGTGTGTGTGTGTGTAGCGGGGATCGCTGGTCAGTACGACTCGGTGGGCCGAAGGGCCTGTCTCCACGCTGTATCTCTAAACTAAACTAAAGTCATGATGGATTTATGAAAGGGAAACCATGTTTAGAACATAGGGCAGGATCTGTGCAGACAGAAGCAGCGTTGACATCCCCTGTTAAGCCTCTGCCCCCCCCCCCCCCCTCTACACGCTGAATGTGTCCAACTTTTATCCTTTGCATTCAGTGTCCCAGAACGTGCAGTATTTTGCTTCTGCCCGAATGTCACAATCGTGTAGGAAACCGAGCTAATTGCAAGGCAGATTGACAAAGAGATTGGGCCAAATGGGGAAGCAACAAGCTGAGGAAACCAGTGTGGTGTTTGCAGTCGCCTTCACTTGAGCCAATAACGCCAGTTCCGCTGTAAAGGAGACAGTAGAGACATTTCTTTAATGTTAAATGGGTTACGGCCAGAACCTTTAGCCCAGGGTGGAAATGTCAAAAACTAGAGGGCATAACTTTAAGGTGAGAGGAGTAAAGAGGGGAAAGAGTTCAAAGTTCAAAGTTTAGTCAAAGGGCGGTGAATCTGTGAGTTTTTTTTGCCAATCAAGGCTGTGGAGGTCAAGTCAACGTATATATATTTAAGGCAGAGATAAATATTTTTGATTAGCCCAGGTGTCAGAGGATATGGGGAGAAGGCAGAAAGTGGCGTTTTGGGTCAAGACCCTTCTTCAGACTAAGAGTCGGGGGGACAGGGAAATGAGAGATCATAGAAACAAATGAATGAAGGAAATGCAAAAAAACATGATGATCAAGGAAGGGTGGAGCCCACAATGGTCCATTGTTGGCTGTGGGGTTGGTGATAACGAGTTGCACAGACGGTATATTTGCCATCCATGTACCTGTCTAAATGGTCCTTAAACACTGTGAAGTTGGATTAAAGGGCTTGTTTCCATGCTGTATGACTCTGTGACTCTCTCTGACTCCATAAGACAATATGAGAAAACTTTAGAGTATTTTTATTTTTTGGCTAAAAAAGTGGCACTTGCAGAATGTACACTTCCTTTGTTTTGCTTCAAGGCGTGAGCCATGGTTTCACAAGGCACCTTGTGATACCATCTATAAGTTATCTTTCAGTGGGTGAAGGGCGACACAGTCTGAAGACTAAAACAAGAATAGAAAAGCTATTGTGCTTATGTGACAAAAATAAAGATTTTACTGAAATAATTGAGCCAATAAATGATAATGAGAGACTTTTAGCCATATGGGGAGGTAGGACAGACTTGGATTGTTTTCTCTGGAACCCCGGAAGTTGACAGGAGATTAGGTTTGCCAACGGGGTGGGAGATTGCAACCTTCACGTGGTCCGCCCTGTTTCGACTAATGCAATCAACTCGACGTGCACAAATGGAAGATCAAATAGAACAAGTTGTCCAACAACTTTAGGCTGCGCACGCCACACGAAAGAAGAAGAAGGGTTGCCAACTGTCCCGTATTAGCCGGGACATCCCCTATTTTGAGCTAAATTGGTTTGTCCCATACTGGACCGCCCTTGTCCCGTATTTGACTGCTACTACTCGGGCCGAGGGGACTGTCGGGTCGGAGCGCCGCGTCCGGCCCCCGCCTCACCCGTCCCGACGTAGTGCAGCCCATGGAGTGCAGCAGCAGCAGCAGCGCCTCGCCCGTGGCCCCGTCGGTCGGCCGGCAGCCCGGCCAGCTGTCCCACCTTCGGACCGTCGCTTATCCCCGACACCACCAGCCCTCCTTCTCACGGCCGATCATCGGTTCATGCGTTGGACGGGGCGCCGGACTTTGCGTGCAACGTCGCTGAGCCCATGCCGACCATTGATCACACATTCACACGAGTTCTATCGTCACCCACTTTCACATCCGCTTCCACACACTAGGGGCAATTCACAAGAGGCCAATTAACTTACAAACCCGCACGTCCTAGGGATGTGAGAGGAGACCTTTGGGTGGCACAGTGCCGCCACTGGTAGTGCTGCTGCCTCACAGCGCCAGAGACCCAGGTTCGATCCAGACCTCCAGTGTTGTCTGTGTGGAGTTTGCATGCTCTCCCTGTTACTGCGTGGGCTTTTCCCGGGTGCTCCGATTTCTTCCTGCATCTCCAAAGACGTGCGGGGTTGGTAGGTCAATTGGGTGCTGTAAATTGTCCCTGGTGTGTAGGGAGTGGATGAGAAAAAGTGGGATAACATAGAACTGGTGTGACCGGGTGATCGATGGTTGGTGTGGCTCTGGGCCCCTCGAGGGGCCTGTTTCCGTGCTTTTGAAACTAAATAAAACAACGAGAAAATGAAATAACTGAGAAAGAAACTAAGAAAGCGGAGCGCCAACCCGGAAACCCGCACGTCTTTGGGATGTGGGAGGAAACCGGAGCACCCGGAGACAACCCACACTGTCCTAGGGAGAACGTGCAAACTCCACACTGACAGCACCCGAGGTCGGAATCGAACCCGGGTGTCGGGCACTGTGAGGCAGCCGGCGTCGGGCACTTCTGAACGCACGAACCAGTAGGTTCGGAAGGTCTCAGCACCGCGCTGAGTTCAAGCCGGGCTGTGACTGTGCTATTTCCGGGCAAGAGGCAGAAGCTGGGGAGAAAGAGGAAGCTGTGGTCAGCGGGTGCTGGAACCGTTTGTGTGGGGAAGTGAAGTTGCCACCATCAGCGCCTGACCTCACCCCCATTCCCAGCTGCATCTCCCCAGCCT
This sequence comes from Okamejei kenojei, assembly GCA_035221665.1. NCBI lineage: Eukaryota > Metazoa > Chordata > Chondrichthyes > Rajiformes > Rajidae > Okamejei > Okamejei kenojei. The sequence goes on along the minus strand of CM069158.1, from coordinate 30,584,230 downwards.
GGCAGCCTGGCTGCTCCCAATCCGGGTGCTCCCGTTCCCTCCCACACTCCAGAGGTTAATTAGCCTCTGGAAATTGTCCCCAGTGTGCAGGATAGTAGGACGGTAGAAGGGTCTCGACCCAAAACATCACCCGGCCTTTTTTCCAGAGATGCTGCCTAACCCACTGAGTTACTCCAGCACTTTGTATCTATCTTAGTTTAGTTTAGTTTAGTTTAGAGGTACAGCACAGAAACAGGCCCTTCGGCCCACCGAGTCTGCACCGACCAGTGATCCCCGCACACTAACACCTCTATCCTACACACACCAGGGACAATTTACATTTATACCAGGCCAACTAACCTGCAAACCTGTACGTCTTTGGAGGGTGGGAGGAAACAGGGGCACCCGGAGAAACTCCACGCAGGTCACAGGGAGAACGTGCAAACTCCGTACAGACGGCACCCGTAGTCAGGATCAAACCCGGGTCTCTGGCGCTCTCTACCGCTGCGCCACCGTTCCAACCTTGTCGTGTAAGTGTCTGTGCGCCTGTGAGAATTGTACGTGTGTGATGAATGTGAGCGATTTGCATGTGTATGTTTCTGTGTGTAAGGCCCGTGTGCTTCTGAGTGAGTGTGCGCATGTGTGTTGTGTGTGTGTGTGCATGATCGGCGTACATGGATAAGTGTGAGCTGCATGTTTGTGTATAAAACCTGGAAGGAAGGAACTCTGAGCAAAGGGTCAGGCAGCATCTGTGGAGGGAAATGGACAGACGACATATCAATGTCAGTCCCGACCCGAAATGTTGTCTATCCATTCGCTCCACTGATGCTGCCTGACCTGCTGTGTTACTCCAGCACTTTGTGTTTTGCTCAAGACTCCGGTGCCTGCAGTTCCCCGAGTCCCTTTGGAAGGAGCCAACTGACTCCCACAGCTCTCTCGACTACATTTCTTCCCACCCCGTTTCCTGTAAAGACTCTATTCCCAATTCCTCCGTCTACGCTGCCCCTGCGCCCAAGATGAGGGAGGTGTTCCATACCAGGACATCCGAGATGTCATCATTCTATAGGGAACGGGGGTTCCCCTCTCCCATCATAGATGAAGCCCTCACTCGTGTCTCCTCGGTACCCCGCAGCTCCGTCCTTGCTCCCCCCTCCCCGGTCAGAACAGTCCCCCTAGTCCTTACCTTTCACCCCATCAGCCGTCGCAGACAACACATAATTCTCCGACATTTTCGCCACCTCCGACGGGATTCCACCACGAATCACATCTTTCCATCTCCACCCCTTTCCGCCTTCCACAGACACCGTTCCCTCCTTAACTCATCCCTTCCCAACCAAACCAAGGTACCTTTTCCTGCAACCGCAAAAGATGCAACACCTGTCCCTATACCTCCTCCCTCGACTCCAAGGACCCTGACAGTCCTTCCAGGTGAGGCAGAGGTTCACTTGCACCTCCTCCAACCTCATCTACTGTATCCGTTGTTCAAGATGTGGACTCTTATACATCGGCGAGACCAAACGTAGACTGGGGACCAACCTGATCTCCCGGTTGCCGGACACTTTAATTCTCCTTCCCATTCCCACACTGACCTTTCTGTCCTAGGCCTCCTCCATTGTCAGAGTGAGGCTAAACGCAAATTGGAGGAACAGCATCTCATATTTCGCTTGGGCAGCTTACAGCCCAGTGGTATGAATATTGACTTCAAGTAACCCCTGCGCTCCCTCTCTCTCTCCATCCCTCCCCCACCCAAGTCGCACCAGGTTCTCGTTCTCACCCAGCAAACAGCTAACAATGGACTGTTTCATTTATCATCGTTACTTGTTTGCATATCTTTCATTCAATTTGTTCTTTATCTCTCTACATCATCTTCTATATCTCTCATCGCCCTTTCCCCAGACAAAGTTTGAAGGAGGATCTCGACCCGAAACGCCACACATTCCTTCTCTCCAGAGATGCTGCCTGCCCTGCTGAGATACTCCCGGCATTTTGTGTCTATCTTCGGTTTACACCAGCATCTGCAGTTCCTTCCTCCATATACTCTGCTCCGTGATGCAGTTTCCCCGATGCCAGTAGAGGGCAGCAGACGCACATTGATCATGTAGACACAAGGAACTGCAGTTGTTAGTTTACAAAAAAAGACAGAGTGCTGGAGTAATTTTCTCTGGAGAAAATAGATAGGTTCCATTTGTGCACAGCCATCTGTGGCAATTAATGCCACAGAGTCACCACCTTGTGACGAAAGAAATTCCTCCTCATCTCCCCTCTAAAGGTACATCTTTTTATTCTAAATGTTTAAGAAGGAACTGCAGATGCTGGAAAATCAAAGGTAGACAAAAATGCTGGAGAAACTCAGCGGGTGCAGCAGCATCTATGGAGCGAAGGAAATAGGTGACGTTTTGGGTCGAGGCCATTTCTTCAGTCTGAAGAAGGGTCTTGACCCAAAATGTCACCTATTTCCTTCCCTCCATAGGTGCTGCCTCAGCCGCTGAGTTTCTCCAGCACTTTTGTCCACCTTTTTATTCTAAGGTTATGGCCTCTGGTCCTAGACTCTCCCACTAGTGAAAACATCCTCTCCAAAATCCACTCTTTCCAGGCCTTTCTCCCTATTTCTCCGCTCCACCTACATTCCTTCCTCTAGCTTCACAATTCGCAACTTCCTCAATCCTTTTGTCTCACACCTTCTGTCTTTTCACCACTCTCCTTTGTCCAACCATCTGCCAGTCAATACACCTTCCTCATGGGTATCCACCTTTGACCTGCCTCGCAAAACTTTGGACTTTAGAGAAACAGCGTGGAAACAGGCCCTTCGGCCCACCGAGTCCGCGCCGACCAGCGAGCACTATCCCACATACGAGGGTCAGTTTACAATTCTACCATTGCCGACTAACCTACAAGTCTTTGGGGTGTCATGAAGGAAACCGGAGCACCCGGAGAAAACCCACGCGGTTACAGAGAGAACGTACAAAATCCATACAGACAGCGCCCGTATTCAGGATCGAACCTGGGTTTCCCCCTCCCTCCCACAATCTATCTGAAGAAGGGTCCCGACTTGGACGTCACCTATCTATGTTCTCCAGAGATGCTGCTTGACCCGCTGAGTTACTCCAGCACTTTGTGTCTATCTTTAGTGTAAACTAGCATCTGCACTTCCTTCTTACACACCTTGTACAACTGTAACAGGACCTCCTCCCAACCTCCATACCCAACTCAGCCTTAACTTACAGAAGGAGCACTCACCAACTACTCTCACCTGTTCACACACACTCGCACTACCCACCCCCCCACCCCCACCCCACCCACCTGTTTCCCCCTCCCGTCCTACCTGCTCCCCTCATCTCCTTCATAAAATAACGCCCTTTAATTCTGAGGCTATGACCTCTATTCCTGGACTCTCCCACTAGTGGACACAGTGTCTGTGCATGTCTGTGTGTGTGTGTGTGTGTGTGTGTGTCTGTGTGCCTATCTGTGTGTGTGTGTGTGTGTGTGTGTGTGTGTGTGTGTGTGTGTGTGTGTGTGTGTGTGTGTGTGTGTGTGTGTGTGTGTGTCTGTGTGTGTATCTGTGTGTGTTTGTATGTCTGTATGTGTGCCTTTAAGTATGTGTCCCTGTATCTGTGCTTGTATGTGTGTGTGTCTGTCTGTGTTATTGTGTGTACGTATCTGTGTCATCGAAACATAGGTGCAGGAGTAGGCCATTCGGCCCTTCGAGCCAGCACCACCATTTAATATGACCATGGCTGATCATCCAAAATCAGTACCCCGTTCCTGCTTTTTCTCCATATCCCTTGACTCCATTTGCCCTACGAGCTATATCTTACTCTCTCTTGAAAACATTCAGTGAATTGGCCTCCACTACCTTCTGTGGCAGAGAATTCCACAGATTCACAACTCTCTGGGTGAAAATGTTTTTCCTCATCTCGGTCCTAAATGGCCTACCGCTTATTCTGAAACTGTGACCCCTGGTTCTGGACTCCCCCAACATGGGGAACATTTTTCCTGCATCTAGCTTGTCCAATCCTTTAAGAATTGTATATATTTCTATAAGATCCCCTCTCATCCTTCTAAGTCCCAGTGAATACAAGCCCAGTCGATCCATTCTCTCGATGTGGACCAAGCTCCCAGCCTGGGTCAGGTGGTGTTCACCCAATTCCTTCCCCAGCAGGGAAACCCCTCCCTTTAAAACCATTCCTTCAGCCATGATCTCGCCCCTCTAGCCTTCTGTTCCCGTCCCTTCCCACAGTGGGGGAGCGATGCAGATATTGCAACCGTTGTACTCTTCCACTCACCTCCTGACTGAGCACACTGTCTAGACAGTGTCTAGACATTCTCACTCCACACAGACACCTGCTGCCGTGTGGAGCTTTCAAGAGTCCAAGACATTTCTCACCAGGTGGACAACACACTACCGGAGATACCAGCAACTGCTGATGTTTAAAATAAGACACCTAACGCTGGAGTAACTCAGCGGGTCAGGCAGCATCTCTGGAGGGAAAGGGATGGGTGACGTTGCAGGTCAGGGTCTGAAGAAGGGTCACCCATCCCTTTTCTCCAGAGATGCTGCCTGACCCGCTGAGTTACTCCAGCACTTTGTGTCTGCCTTTGGAGGACATGGACAGACAACGTTTCTGGTTGAGACACTCTGTAGAGTCTGAAGAAGGGTCCTGACCCGAAATGTCCCCTATCCATGCCCGGCACGCTGAGTTACTCCCGCACTTTGTGTCTATCCATCTTCAGTAGAAACCAGCATCTGCATTTCCTTTCATCATCTCCACAGTGAAATCTCCTCAAGGGATGCCTTCTTTGTAGACCTTCTCCTCCTCTCTCCCGTGAAGAAGGGTCCCGACACGAAACGTCACTCACCATGTTACTCCAGAGATGCTGCCTGACCCATTGAGTTGCTCCAGCACTTTGTGTCTATCTTTGGTGTAAACTAGCATCTGCAGTTCTTTGCTTCTACTGCAGAGGTTTAGATTAGTTTGGGGATACATATATAGCTGAGCACGGAAACAGGCCGTTCGGCCCACAGACTCCATGCTGACCAGCGATCAGCCGTTCACACTAGTTCCATGATATCCCACTTTCCCATCCACTCCTCACCCTCAAGGGGGCAAATTTTACAGAGGCCAATTAACCTACAAAACCGCACGCCTTTGGAATGTGGGAGGAAACCGGAGCACCCGGTGAAAACTCACGCAGTCACTGGGAGAAGGTGGAAACTCTACACAGACAGCAGCCAAGATCAAGACTGGACCAACTAGAGAGCGGTCCTGTCCTCCCATCTACCTCATTGGAGTCCCTCAGACTGTCTTTAATCGGGCGTTCTTGCGCTAGACGTTATTCCCTTTATCCTTTATCATGTGTCTGTCTATACACTGTGGACAGTTTGCTTGTAATCGTACATGCGTATGAAGGAATGGTTGGTTTAATGATGGTTTAAATTGAAGATAGACACAAACTGCTGGAGTAACTCAGCGGGACAGGCAGCAACTCTGGGGAGAAGGAATGGGTGACGTTTTGGGTCGAGACCCTTCTTCAGACCGATGATACGCGTAACTTTGGACCTCCCCACAGCCACATGCCTGCTGGTAAAGCTGCTGCCTCAGGGGGCCAGAGACCTGGGTTCTGAAGAAGGGTCTCGCTTTTTGTGTCTATCTTTGGTTTAAACCAGCATCTGCAGTTCCTTCCGACACACACAGTCTAGACACCCGTCTGAAGAAAGGGTCCCCCGACCCAAAACGGCCACCTGTTCGATTGCTCCAGGGATGTTGCCTGCCCAGCACCACATGTGCCACCGCGCTGGAAGATCTCAGCAGGTCGGGCAGCATCCGCGGAGGGAATGGGCAGGCGACGTCGTTTCGGGTCGGGGACACTTCTTCAGGCGGCTGTCTCGACTGTGTGCTTCAGACATGCGTAAAGTTTGGAACTTCCCGCCGCTCCTTGCCTGCCAGGTCAGTCAGAAAAAAACACTGAATGAATTAACCGTGTTACTGGAACTCTGTTTGCAAAGGAATCGTTTGTGTCGTGGAATCTCCCTTCGCCATCAATTACCCGTCCTCCCATCCACCAGCCAAGCTGCAGAGACAATGCTGGGCCTTCCAGTAGATTTACTTACCCTCAACCTTAAGGGAACAATTTTCATTGTTAGGTAGGAGGATTGGACTTGGGTTCCCCGTATCCTGAGCATCACCGCTCCCACTGATCCGGCATTGCTCTCCAAGGAGCGACTGGAGTCTGGTCAGAAACCCTTCCTCCCCCTCCATTCCCCCTCACCCTCACTCCTCACCTCTCTCTCTCCCATCACCTGTCCCCTCATCATCCATCCCTCTTCTCCTTCCTCCTCTCCTCTCTCCCCTCATCTCCTCTTGCCCCCCTCCCGCTCTCCTCCCTTCGGAACTATAACGGCCTATTGCGCTTTTATCTGTTTATTTATGTGTGTATATATATATTCTATGATATATGGACTCACTGATCTGATCTGTATTTATGCCTACAATATTCTGTTGTGCTTTAGCAAGCAGGAGTTTCATTGTCCTAACTGGGACACATGACAATAAACTCTCATGACGACTTCCTGACAATCTATCCCTCTTCATTTCCTTCAACTCTTCTTGCTTCTTACTCCCCTCGTCTCTCTCTATCTCTTCTCTTGCTCCTTCTTTATCTAGTATCCTCTTTTTTCATCAATCTCTCTCTCTCCCTCTCTCACTCTCCCTCCCTCTCTCTCTTCCTCTCCCTCTCACTCTCCCTCTCTCTTTCACTCCCTCTCCCCTCTCTCTCCCTCTCCCCCTCCTCCTCTCTCTCTTTTTTTTTTCAAGAACGCAATAACTATTTATGAAAGCAAAATACAAGTAAAAAACAGAAAAACTATGAATAAAGTAACAGTACAAAATAACAGGCCTCACGCCCCTCTGAGTATTCGAGTCTCCAGTCTGCTGTCTCCAAGTGCTCTCTCCCTCTCCCCCTCTCCCTCTCTCTCTCTCTCTCTCTCCCCTTCCCCCCCTCCAGTTTGATAAAGAAAGAGCAACGTGGCGACTATTTTCCAATTTATTTAAATATTTTCTTGTATAAATGTAAAAAATACTTTCTAAATATGTGTAATTGAAGAACTTCCCACCACTATATGCCTGCTCGATCAAACAGAAAAACACTCAATAAATTAAAGATTAACAATAAATAATCATTTTAAATAAATATCATATAAACGAGGGTACATCACGGGATAAAGCTTAGTTCAGCTTGGAGATACAGCGTGGAATCAGGCCCTTCGGCCCACCGAGCCCACGCTGACCAGCGGTCACCGCTTCACACCAGTTCCATGTTATCCCACTTTCCCATCCGCTCCCTACACACTGGGGGCAATTTAACGGAGGCCGCTCAATCCACAAATCCACGTGTCTTCGGGAAGCGGCAGCCCTCCCGGTCACTGGGAGAATGTGCAAACTCCACACAGACAGCGCCCGAGGCCGGGACCGAGCCCGGGTCTCCTGCGCTACGAGGCAGCAGCTCCACCTGCTGCGGCACTGTGTCGCCATTGGCACCCGTCACATCAATGTAAAGGCATGCAACCAGTCAGGTTTCAAGTGGGGCTGTTTCCAGGTTGTTTCAGGTGTCTCGTGAGAATGATGTCTGGATTGGACAAATTTAGTGATGGCTGGGCTGAGAGAGGAGGAGGCTGGGGGGGGGGGGGGGGGGTGGGGGGGGGGGGGGGGGGGGGGGGGTGACCTGGTAGAAACATTGCTTAAGATTACGAGAGGCATGGATAGGGGTATCAGTGGTTCTTAATCTGGGGGCCGTGATGCCCTAAGGGGGTCATTTGGGGCCCTGCCGGGGGTCATGAAGGGGACACAAATAACGTATTAAGTTGTTGAGCCCATGTTTAAGGACCTAACAAAAAGGTACATGCCACATACAGTATGTGCGTACTGGTGCCAAAAAGGTTAAGAACCACTGGGGTAGATGGTCAACACCTTTTACCTGTTGGAAGTGTGTGGAAGGAGTGTTAAAGGGGATTATCGGGGAAGAATCTTTCCACAAAGTATAGGCGATTCCTGGAACTTGCTGGCAGAGGAGGTGCCTGCATTAGATGCAGCCACAACGTTTGAGAGGCATTAAAGGAGACACTTAAATCGGTTGGGCTTACAAGGGTAGAGTCCCAATGTGGGCATAATGGTCTTAGCATATACCTTCATGTTCATCTGTCATAGGAGCAGAATTAGGCCATTCAGCCCTTCAAGTCTAGTCCGCCATTCAATCGTAGATGATTTAACCATATAACCATATAACTCTCCCTCTCAACCCCATTCTCCTGCCTTCTCCCCATAACCCCTGACACCCATGCTAATCAAGAATCTATCTATCTCTGCCTTCAAGATACCCATTGACTTGGTCTCCACAGCCTTCTGTGGCAAAGAATTCCACAGATTCACCACCCTCTGATCAAAAACAACTGAAGATTACAAATAGATCAGCCATGTTTGAATTGAATGGTGGGTTAAAATTGGTGGGCTGAATGGCCTCATTCTGCTCCTATCACTTATGATCCTCCAATGGCTTACAATGGTCAGCATTGGCATGTGGTCTGAAGGGCCTGTTTCTGTGCTATATATCTCTATGTTCCCATGACTTATCCCCAATGGCCCATTGCCCACAGCTATGACTTGAATCTTGGGCAAAACCAGTTTTGTTTAGTTCAGAGATCTAGCATGGAAACAGGCCTTTCGGCCCATCAACCCCATGCTGACCATCAACCACCCATTCACTCTAGTTCTATGTTATCCCACTTTACACACTAGGGGGGGGGGCAATTTACAGAGGCCAAGTCTCCTCCAACCCCGCACGTCTTTGGGATGTGGGAGGTAACCGGAGAACCCGGAGAAGCCCGCACGGTGTCGGGGAGAACGTTCAAATTCCACACATGGCACTCGAGGTCAGCATCAAATCGGGGTCTCTGGCACGGTGGGGTGTAGCTCTACCAGTTGTCCACTGTGCGCCCCCCCAAAAAAAACCCCATCGCAGTTGTGTCCTTTAAAGAGGCCAACCCGGAGGTTACGGGTACATGTTTGATAGAGCACCTGTCGGCACTGGGCCTGTACTCGCTGGAGTTTAGAATGGAGAGGGGGTGGGGGGGGGACCTCATTGAAACTTACCGAATAGTGAAAGGCCTGGATAGAGTGGATGTGGAGAGGATGTTTCCACTAGTGGGAGAGTCGAGGACCAGAGGGCACAGCCCCAGAATAAAGTGACGTATCTTTAGAAAGGAGATGAGGAGGAATTTCTTTAGCCAGAGGGTGGTGAATCTGTGGAATTCACTGCCGCAGACGGGAGCGGAGGCCACGTCATTGGGGGTTTTTGAAGTGGAGATTGTCAGATTCTTGATTAGTGCGGGTGTCGGGGGTTATGGGGAGAAGGCAAGCGAATGGGGTTGAGAGGGAAAGATAGATCAACCTCGATTGAATGGCAGAGTTGACTCGCTGGCCTAATTCTGCTCCTAGGACTTATCAACTCAAGAACCTCCGATGGTCTACAATTCCCCCTCCCAGTATTGGATAGACACCACACCTAAGATTGTTAAGGGCTTAGACAGGCTGGAGGCAGGAAACATGTTCCCAATGTTGGGGGGAGTCCAGAACCAGGAGCCACAGTTTAAGAATAAGGAGCAAGCCATTTAGAACGGAGACGAGGAAACACTTTTTCTCAAAGAGAGTGGTGAGTCTGTGGAATTCTCTGCCTCAGGGGGCGGTGGAGGCAGGTTCTCTGGATGCTTTCAAGAGAGAACTAGATAGGGCTATTAAAAATAGGGGATATGGGGAGAAGGCAGGAACGGGGTACTGATTGGGGATGATCAGCCATGATCACATTGAATGGCGGTGCTGGCTCGAAGGGTGGAATGGCCTACTCCTGCACCTATTGTCTGTTGTCTATAACCATTGAGTTTCTCCTGTTGGGTTACCTCTGGTGTTCAGCCATGGGTTGATGTTGGCCGGTGGATGGTGTAGTTGTGTTGGGGCTAAGTGTTGGGGACGAGGCACTGTAGACCTGGGACACACCGGGGGCTGGGTCAGCAACCGGGCAGCGAGATGGACACCGTTGGCCACAGAACAATGAGCGGGCGGACTGTGACGCCACAGGGGGCGGTGGGCTGGAGAGATGGGGAGTTGGTAGGAGATTAGGAGCAGTGACAATTGGTGACAATCATTCCCTCGAAGGCAGTGAGCGTGAGAGTGCCCTCGCTGCTGTAGTGCAGCAGGGTCATGGGTTCGAAGGCTGCGGGGATGCAGCAGAGGGCCGGGCTGGTGCCGCCGGACAGCTGGTGCATGGCGGACTTGATCATGGCGTGCATGTTGGCCGGCTTGTAGTTGGCGGGGCAGGCGCCGCCGCAGTTGTACATGTTGTAGGACTCGGGTGCCCGGATCCAGTCGCTCCAGCCGATCTCCTTGAAGGACACCCTGAGAGATTTCCTGCAGCAGCTCCTCTGCCTCCGGCGGCAGTCCTCGCCGGAGCTGGCCGCCCTCCGGCCGCGGCGCCTGCGGACCCGCGTCTCGATCTCCAGCCGGAGGCGATCGGCGCCCAACTGGAGCGGCGGGCGGTCGGGATGGGGCGGGTGGAGCAGGAGCCGCACCTGCACCTGCTGCCGCCCGCTGCCCACCCAACGTTCCACCAGGGGGCGGACATCAAAGGTGACGGCGGCCACGGGCCCAGAGTCCAGGGACTTGGTGTCCAACAGTCGGTACGAAGGTTCTCCACCTGGGCTGGTGGGCTCCAGTATCTCGTACACGCTGGCACGTCTCCCGGAGACGGAGCCCGGCCTCCGGAGAGACTGGTTGACCAGGAGGTGCTGGAAGAGTTTTAACTCGGCCCGAACAATCCTCAGACCTGGGTAAATGTCTGAACTGTTGAAGAAGCAGAAAGTGAGTCTCTGGTCAAGGTCCGAGGAGGTTGTCGCTCCGCCATCTCCAGCGCCTTCAGCTGTGGAGGGATGATTAGTGTTACACAGGGGATCAAGGTAGAACACTTCACATCAATCATCAACCTCGGGCAGGCCAACCTCGGGACACTGGACCCTGAAGAACCTGGCGGTAAATTCAGAAGTCGTAGGAGCAGAAATAGGCCATTCGGCCCATCGAGTCTACTCTGCCATTCAATCATGGCCTATCTATCTCTCCCTCTCAGCCCCATTCTCCTGCCTGCTCCCCATAACCCCTGAAGCCTGTACTAGTCAAGAATTTATCAATCTCCACCATAAAAATATCCATTGGCTTGGCCTCCATGGCCTTCAGCAGCAGTGACTGCCACAGATTCGCCGCCCTCCACCACGACTAAAAACAAATCCTCCTTGTATCCTTTCTAAAGGTACGTCCTTTCATTCTGAGGCTGTGTCCTCTGGTCCTGGACTCTCCCACTCATGGGCTGCCATTGCGGGACCATCCCCCGTCAAAAACCCTGCCCCCGTGATGCCAAACCGCACACCCAGCTCCGAATTAGGAGTCTCATAGAGACTTACAAAATTCTTAAGGGGTTAGATGCAGGAAGATTGTTCCCGATGTTGGGGAAGTCCAGGACAAGGGGTCACAGTTTAAGGATAAGGGGGAAGTCTTTTAGGACCGAGATGAGAACGTCATTTTTCACACAGAGAGTGGTGAGTCTGTGGAATTCTCTGCCACAGAAGGTAGTTGAGGCCAGTTCGTTGGCTATATTTAAGAGGGAGTTAGATGTGGCCCTTGTGGCTAAGGGGATCAGGGGGTATGGAGAGAAGGCAGGTACGGGATACTGAGTTGGATGATCAGCCATGATCATATTGAATGACGGTGCAGGCTCGAAGGGCCGAATGGCCTACTCCTGCACCTATTTTCTATGTTTCAAGGTTTCTATGAATGGCTATGTGGTGGTACAACCATCACCTCAGCCCTGAAAATAGACACGAAACGCAGGAGTAACACAGCGGGCCAGGCAGCTTCTCTGGAGAGAAGGAATGGGTGACGTTTCAGGTTGAGACCCTTCTTCAGACTCTCCTCAAGTAGTGCCTACTTTGAAGACGTTCTCCTCCTCTCTTCGACGTGCGTTCTGCAACACGCTCTCTCTCGCTGCTCCCCCTCCGTGGATCCTCCTGCTCCCTGGCTCGATGACCCCGTTTCAACCCAGACCAGCTACCGTGGCCACGTGCGTTCTCCCGGTGCTGCCCCGCTCCTCCACCTCGTGCCTTCGCCGATTCCAACGCCGGCATCCAGCCGCAACGTCGCCCGTTTCCTTCTCTCCGGAGACGCGGCCTGTCCCGCTGAGTCACTCCAGCATTTTGCGCCCGTCTTCGGTGGTAAACCAGCGTCTGCAGTTCCTTCCTGCGTCGTCTCAGCCCACTCCACCTCGAACGAGGCAGCAAGCCGGGAGAGTGATCGGCCCCACCTTGACAGAGCGGAGCCACTCCGCAGGGCACGCGGGACTTGGACCGCTGCAGCCAGTTCGGGCCGGGATTCGTAAGTTCAGAAATTCATAAGTGATAGGAGCAGAGTTAGGCCATTCGGCCCATCAAGTCTACTCTGCTATTCAATCGCGGCTGATCTATCTCTCCCTGCAACCCCATGCTCCTGCCTTCTCCCCGTATCCCCTGATGCCTGTACTGGTCAAGTATTTATCAATCTCCACCATAAAAACATCCAGTGGCTCGGCCTCCATTATTTAATTATTTAACTAATGGTTAATTAATCAATTAATTAATTAGTAATTGCTTAATTATTTCTTCTATGTAAAGCACTTTGGTTTCAACGCGAGTTAATTTAATAAAATGTACTTACTTACTTACCCTCCTAACCCCATTCTCCTGCCTTCTCCACATAACCCCTGACGCCCGTACTGACCAAGAATTCATCTATCCCCGCCTTCAAAATATCCGTTGATAGTCTCCACAGCCGTCTGCGTCAATGAATCCCACAGATTCACCACCCTCTGAGTAAAGAAATTCCTCCTCATCTCCTTCCTACTGGAACGTCCTTTAATTCTCAGGCTGTGGCCTCTGGTCCTGGGCTCTCCTGCGAGTGGAAACATCCCCTCCACATCCACTCTATCCAGGTCCCTGCACTTGGATTGGTGGCATGCGCTGAGCTGGTCCCTTGCACGCATTTGTTCTGGGTTACAGGCGCAAAATGCCGGGGCAACTCAACGGGACAGGCAGCAGGTCTCTGGAGAAAAGAAACGGGTGGCGTTTCGGGCCAGATCCCTTCTCCATTCTGTCGAAGATTTCCAACCCGGAAGGTCACCTGTTCTCTTTCTCCAGAGACGCTGCCCGACCCGTTGAGTTGCTCCGGCATTTTGTGCCCCCCCCTTTGGTACAAAACCACCATCTGCAGTTCCTTCCCACGCATTTATCCTGGGTTAATCACTCTTAGGGATATCCTCACCCTTCCCTCTCCTTGGAAGAAGCCATTTAGAACGGAGACGAGGAAACACTTTTTCCTCACAGCGAGTGGCGAGTCTGTGGAATTCTCTGCCTCAGAGGGCGGTGGAGGCCGGTTCTCTGGATGCTTTCAAGAGAGAGCTAGATAGGGGTCTTAAAAATAGCGGAGTCAGGGGATATGGGGAGAAGGCAGGAACGGGGTACTGATTGGGGATGATCAGCCATGATCACATTGAATGGCGGTGCTGGCTCGAAGGGCAAATGGCCTCCTCCTGCACCTATTGTCTATTGTCCTCTCACCCTCACTTTCTGGGTCACTGTTTTACTCAAGACTCCCTGTGTTACCCCCCTCCCCCCCCCCCCCCCCCCCCGCTACTCTCCGTCTCTGAGTTACTCCCTCACACACTCACTCTCTGAGCAAATCTTACTCTCATTCCATTAACTCCCAGCACCGTCAGTGTCTGGGTTGCCTTTTTTTAGGGCCGAATGGCCTACTCCTGCACCTATGGTCTATTTACACTTTACACTTATTCTTTTGAAATGTTCCAGTTCTTTACCCTTGAGGTTCTTTCCTCTCCTTCACCGGGTTACTCACCGATGCCACTTTCTGAGTTACTAATTTACACTTTGACTTATTTGTCCACATTAACTCTCTGAGTTGCTGCTTCACACTCACCCCCTGCTATCCCTTCACACTTCCTCTGTTACCATCTCGCTCTCCGCACTCACTTTTCCAGTTGCTCTCCCACGTTTACTTATTTATTCCCTTGCATTCAATCTGCGTCACTCTTGCATTTAGTTTCTGAGTTTGTCCCTCATTCTCTCCTCCTTACTCCATCAAATGCTTGAAAAATCACCTCTCATTCCATTTCTATCTCTCTGAGTCACACGAGGCTCATTCTCATGGAGATACTCACTCCCCTTCTGAGTTCCTACAGCACACCTTCGCTCCCACTTTACTGCGTTGTGATCATTCCTTTTGAATTGTTCCCACACCCCATCTGTGAGTCTCTCTCTCTCTCTCTCTCTCTCTCTCTGTCACTCTCTGTCTCTCTCTCTCTCTCATTTCTCTTGTCCTCTCCACCTCCTCTGTCTCTCTCTCTTCTCACTTCTCTCTCACTCTCTCTGTCCCCCCTCTCTTTCTCTGTCCTCACGTCCGGCTGGCTTTCTCTCCCTCTCTCCCTCTCCCTGTCTCTGTCTCTCTCTAACACTCTCGTCCTCTCTCTCCCCCCCCTCTCCTCTCTCTCTCTCTCTCTCTCTCTCTCTCTCTCTCTCTCTCACTCTCTGAGTTACTCCCACACTCATTTCTCTCTCTCTCTCTCTGTGTAAATTTAATCTCTGAGTTATTCCCTCACACTCTGTCTCTCTCTCAGTCTCTGTTACTCAATCACACATACTCTCTCCCCCTCTCTCTGTTTACCCCCTCACTCTCTGTGTTCATCACACTCATTCCTAAGACTCTCTCTTTCTCTCTCTCTCTCTGTGAGTTTACTCTGAGTTATTCCCTCACACTCACTCTGTCTCTCTCAATCTCTCTCTCTCACTCCCTAAGTTTTATTCCATCACTCGTTCACTCTCAGTCTCTGTGTGTGTGTGTATTACTCTCCCAGTTCCTCCCCCAGTCTCACTCTCCAAGTTGACCCACGTTGCAAGGATCTCGCTGTCATTATGTGATGGTCACAATCACCACTCACACACAATCACACACACTCTCACTCTACACACACTCTCACACACACCACTCACACTCACACACACTCACACTCGCCACTCACTCACACACACACACACACACTCTCACACACACACACTC
This sequence comes from Okamejei kenojei, assembly GCA_035221665.1. Taxonomy (NCBI): domain Eukaryota; kingdom Metazoa; phylum Chordata; class Chondrichthyes; order Rajiformes; family Rajidae; genus Okamejei; species Okamejei kenojei. Next base: position 30,569,057 of record CM069158.1, on the reverse strand, counting down.
TCTACACACACACTCTCACTCACACACACAACACTCTACTCACTCTTCACTCCCAACACACCACACATAGCACTTCACACACACTCTCACACTTAACACACACTCTCAACTCACATACACACCACATCTCACCTCACACACACTCTCTCTCTCACACACTCACACACTCTCACACACACACACTCCACACTCTCACACTCTCACATCCACACACATTCTAACACACACTACTCTACACACACACTCCCTGCCCTCCCCTGACCCCCCCACCCCCCCCCCAGTGCCCCCCCCGTGTGCAGTGGGGGCGAGGGCGTGTTTTTTTTTTTTGCCGGATGCCGCGGGGCCCGGTGCGAACTCACCCAGGACGGGGATGACATGCAGAGTAGTGAGCGCTGTGGCCGGGAGCCCCGCTCCTCCGCCGCCGCCGCCGCTCGCGTTGACCAGGAAGAGCCGGTACATCCTCTCCTCCTCCTCCCGGCTCACACTCGCCCCGACGGCGGGGGGCTGCTGCAAGCCCAGGTAGTCCAGGATCCCCCTCTTCACCGCTTCAATCTGCAACCATTGCCGGTGGCCGCCGGCGCGGGCGGCGAGGGCGGGGGCGAGGAGCAGGAGGCAGGTGGCGACGTACCCGAGGCTGTGCAGGGAGCGCAGCAACATGCTGCCGCTGTGTGTGTGTGTGTGTGTGTGTGTGTGGCAGGCTCACAGCCCACCTCCCTCCCTCCCCTCCCTACCTCCCCTACCCTCCCCTACCCTCCCCTCCTCAACTCCCCTATCCCCTCCCCACCCTCCCTCTCTCCCTATCCGTCTCCCTACCCTCCCCTCCCTCCCCTACCCTCCTCTCTCTCCCTCCCCTCCTCTCCCCTACCCTCCCCCTCCCTCCCCTCCTCCTCCCCCTACCCAAGCGGCTCCTCTCTGGTCGCACGGGGCTGGAGGCACCCAGCCCCTCAGCCCCGGTCACTCACATCCTCCTGCATTCCCACCGCCGCCTGCCTGTCTCACCCAGACCCAGACCCAGCCCCGGACCAGACAACCAGACCCAGACCAGCCCCAGACACAGAACACAAGCCCCAGACCATCCCAAGCCCCAGACACAGACCAGACACAGCCACAGACCAGACCAGACAGAACCCGGACCAGACACAGGACCAGACACCGACACCAGACCCAGCCCAGACCCAGACACAGACCCAGCCCGTGCCCGCCCGCCTGCCTACCTGCGGCAGGGGAGGTGTGGACTCTGGCAGGTGGAGTCTAGCACGGCTTGGCCCCGTGGGAGGGGCCGGGGTCCCAGGTCTGCCTCTCACTAGTCCTTCTTCAACCCACCCCCACCCCCCCCCACCCCCTCCTCCACTCTGTCTCTCCCTCTCTCGGAGCCCCCCGGGCACCAGGGAAGGCAAACTACTCTCTTGTTTCATGTTTTTCCTGACTTCCAACTCTGACCTTGTATTTGCAACGTTTACTGCTCTCCCAATAGTTTCCGGAAACTCCTTCACTGCCTGGCTGAGGGGGGGTGGGGGGGGGGGGGAGAGGCGAAGAAGGGGCTGGAGAGAGCGAGGAGGAGAGAGAGAAGGAGGGGGAGAGACAGAGAGGGGGGTGAGGGAGAGAGAGGGAGGGGACGAGTGAGAGGGGAGGTGAGGGAGGCTGGGGGGGAGAGTCGAGAGGGCGATGGGAGAGAGAGGGAGAGAGAGGAAAGAAAGCTGCTGGGAGGGAGAGAGAGGGAGAGGGAGAGAGAGGAGCTGCTTGGGAGGGAGAGGGAGAGAGGGAGGAAAATAAAAAAAGAAGAGAGAGTGGGATGAGGGGGAGAGAGAGGGGTGGAGGGAGAGAGAGGCAGAGAGGGGGAGGGAAATTGAGAGAGAGGGAGAGGAGAGGGAGAGAGGGAGAGGGGAGGGCCAGGGGGGAGAGAGAAAGTAAAATAGGGCCACAGAGAGGGAGATAGAAAAGAGACAAGAGACAGTGAGACAGGGACAGAGAGATGGAGAGAGGGATGAGAGACAGCGAGAAAGGACAAGATAAAGGGGAGAGAAGAGAGGCAGTACAGTGATAGAGCCTGAGTGAGTGGGTGGGTGGAGAGAGGAGAGACACAAGAGAGTGAATCAGGGCCACAGAATGGAGGAAGAGGGAAGAGAAATGAGAGACAGTGAGACCAGGACAAGGAAAGAGGGTGAGAGATGATAAACAGGGCCAGAAGGAGGGGAAGAGTAGGAGAAGGTAGACAAGAGACAGTACCAGGGAGGGAGAGAGGGAGAGAGATGGCACGGCCGATGCAGGGCTAGAGACAATGACAAAATACCAGGGAAAGCAAGAGGAACATAGAGAGAGGGAGAGAGGGGAGGAGAGAGAGGGAGAAGGGGAGAGAGAGAGAGGAGGTGGTGTCTCTGCTCCGACGGATGAGAAGTTTCGAAGCAACTTTTTTAAAGGTTTTCGTTGAAGGTCGAGGGACAGAGGCAGTGAGAGTGAAGCGTTGGAGCGAAGGGGGGCACACGGCAGGGATGGGGGTCGGGGCCGGAGGAAGGCAGGTGAGTGGGCTGAGGGGGGGCAATGTCTGGTGGGGGGGGTAGGTGGGTGGTCAGGGGTGTGGAGGGGTGGGGGTATGAGGACTTGTGGTGTGTGAGTGGGGAAGAGCAGGGGTCACATAGTTTGAGGGGGATGGGGAAGACCCAGTGGATCAGCCACTGAGGGTTGGGGAGACTGGCACTAGGACCCAGTGCAGTCAAACCCAGGGGAGTGGGAGTTCGCAGCGTGGAGGCTTCAGGCCCAGTGCTGAGTCCAGGCTGCAGGTAATACACCTCCATCGCAGGTGATAGACTTCTGACCGACATCCACTATAAACCCACGGACTCCCACGGCTATGTAGACTACACTTCTTCCCACCCTGCTTCCTGTAAGGACTCCATCCCCTACTCCCAATTCCTCCGTCTACGCCGCATCTGCTCCCAGGATGAGGTGTTCCACACCTGGGCATCGGAAATGTCCTCATTCTTCAGGGAAAGGGGTTCCCTTTTCCCTACTGTAGATGAGGCTCTCACCAGGGTCTCTTCCATACCCCGTAACACTGCTCTCTCTCCCCATCCCCCCACTCGCAACAAGTCCCACTAGTCCTCACCTTTCACCCGACTAGCCATCACATACAACACATAGTCCTCCGCCAGTTTTGCCACCTCCAACGTGACCCCTCCACTCGCCACATCTTCTCATCTCCCCCCCTGTCTGCTTTCTGCAAAGACCGCTCCCTCCGTAAATCCCTTGTCAATTCTTCCCTTCCCTCCCGCTCCACCCTCTCCCCGGGCACTTTCCCTTGCAACCGCAAGAGATGCTACACTTGTCACTTTACCTCCCTCCTCGACTCCATTCAAGGACCACGCAAATCGTTCAGGTGCGGGACAGAGTCACTATCACCTCTGCCAAACCCTCTATCTATTGCATCCGCCCTGCTTCAGATGTCAAGCTGAGCTACATCGGTGAGACCAAGCGTGGACTTGGCGATCGTTTCGCCGAACACCTCCGCTCGGTCCGCATTAACCAACCTGACCTCCCGGTGGCTCAGCACTTCAACTCCCCCTCCCATTCCGAATCCGACCTCTCTGTCCTGGGCCTCCTCCATGGCCAGAGTGAGTCCCACCGGAAATTGGAGGAACAGCACCTCATATGGGCAGTCTGCACCCTAGTGGCATAAACCTTTAATTCTCCCAATTCTGTTAGCCCTTGCTGTCTCCTTCCCTTCTCAGCTCTCCCTCAGCCCTCAGGCTCCTCCTCCTTTTTCCTTTCTTCTCCCCACCCTCCATCAGTCTGAAGAAGGGTTTCGGCCCGAAACGTTGCCTATTTCCTTCGCTCCATAGATGCTGCTGCACCCGCTGAGTTTCTCCAGCACTTTTGTCTATCTTCGCGGTGAGAGTGAAGTTTGACTTAACGCCAGACTGCGCAAACTATCCTTTTTAAAGGATTTCTCCATTCAGTGAGGAATTCCAGCGCTTTTCATGAGTGCCGTGGGAGTGGCAGTGGCTGGCGGATCGCCAATCGTACCTGGATGCCAGGAGTCAGGAAGACGCGGTGTTTATGTGGATTCTTGCATCAGTCGGGCACCTGGTCGCCTGGGCATAAACGGGAGAGAAGGTGCTTTTTGTGTCCGGCAGTTTCTGGAGACTCGGAAAACCTGGGAAAAGACTCCCGAAAGCTGCGCTTGGCGGAGACGTTATGTGTGGGCGTAACATCCTTGTTCGGCAGGAGAGAACTGCTTCTGCTGCTCTTTCAGACTGACTCTGAGATGGCTCTTGAGCTGAGACTGCGGTTGTCTCTGGTGCTGGCTTGTACCCCTGTCAAGATGGCGGCGGCTCAAGTCTCGGGCTCGAAGCTACGCACGTGCGGTTTCGGCTGCGGCTTTGGGGTCCAAGGTGGCCATTCGCGGGTCCAGGCAGCGGGCGGTCGATGGTCAGGCTAGAGTCGGCTGCCTGCCCCTCTTCCGGGCCTACGTCTGTGCTCACGTGTCCCCAGAGAGGGAACACGCGGTGTCTACGGGGACTCTGGAAGCATTCCGTGAACGCTGGTCACTGCGGGAGGTCGAGAGCATTGTAACTAAAGATTGCACCGTTGTACTATAATGACTGCTTGATGTATTGTGACCATGGTATACTTTTGGTGCACTGTAATATGCAATTGTTGAATAAAGTCCTTGGATGGGAAAAAAAAAGAACTGAGTGATGGGAGGCAGAGAATCAGACGCTGGTATTCACACATTCAGGACACTCTCACATGAAGAGATTCTTCCAACGCGTTGAGTGTAATGCTAATCAACTCAAACCCATTTCTGTGAGAATGAATTTGCGAGCTTGTGTGCATCAGTCTGGAAAAGAGTGGGAGTGATCGCTATGTATAGAAGTACTCACTTTTTGATGATGACATATCGGAGTACATAATCATTGGAGTTTAAGCCAAGTGTGTGTGTGTGTGTGTGTGTGTGTGTTGGTTGTGTGTGTGGGTGTGTGTCGTTGGGTTAATTGTGTGTCTGTGTTGGTGTGTGTTTGTGTATTTTAGGTGCGTATTGTGTTGTGGTTTGTTGTGTGTGTCTGTGTGTGTGTGTTTGGTGTGTGTGGCGGTGTGTGTGTGTGTGTTGTGGTGATGTTGTGTGTGATGATGTGTGGTATTGTCGGTGTGTGTATTTGTGTGTAGTGTGTTGGTGTGTGTGTGTGTATTGGTGTGTGTGTGTTGTATTGGTTCTGTTGTGTGTTTTGGTGTGTGTGTGTGTTTTGGTCCTGTGTGTTTTTGGTGTGTGTGTGTGTGTGTGTGTTTTGGTTGCTGTGTGTTGTTGGTGCGTGTGTGTTTTGGTGTTTGTGTGTGTGTGGTTGTTTGTTGTTTTGTGTGTGTTGTGTGTGTATTCAATACAACACTACCAACACACACCACACACACACACAATACACACACATATCAAACACACCAATACATGTATTGGTGTGTGTGTGTGTATTGGTGTGTTGTTTGGTTTGTTCTGTGTGTAGAGATCGTGTTATACGGAAGTGCGGGGGAGGTGTTGAAAATGGTGTGCCCATGTGGAACAGTGAGTGTGTATCTGAATATTTAGGGTGCAGGAAACTGACTGTGTGTGAGTAACCTCGGGGAAGAATGATAATTAAATGTGTTTATGTGGAATGAGTGTGTCAGTAGCACATAGATGTGCTTTGAAGTGTGTGAGTACGTGTTAGTGAGAAAGAGTGTGTGTGTGTGTATGAGAGTGAGTATGTGTGTGAAAGTGGGTGTGTGTGTAAGAGTGTGTTGGTGTTTTTGTGAGAGTGTGTGTGAGTGTGTGCATGTGTGTGAGTTAGTATGTGTACATGAGAGTGTGTTTGTGAGTGTGTGAGCGAGAGCGTGTGGGTGTTTGGGTGTGTGCATGCGTGTGAGAGTGCGAGCGAGAGGGTGGGAGGGGTTTTTTGAAGAGTGTGTGTGAGAGTGTGACTGTGAGGTATGTTTTTGAGAGTGTTTTCTTGAGAGGTTGTGTGTGTGTGTGTGTATGCGTGAGAGTGTGTGTCCGTTAGTGTGTGTGAGAGAAAGAGAGTTTCTGAGAGTGGTGTGATGTGTGTGTGTGTGTATGCATGAGTGTGTGTGAAAGGGTGTTTTGAGAGCGTGTGTGTATGGAGTGTGTTGGATGTGAGTGTGAGTGTGTGGGTGTGTGTGATTCATTCTCTCGCTGCTCTTCCATCATTCCTTCGCTCTTTGACTTACCCTTCTCCTGACTACGGTGGTTCTTTGAGTTTAGACGTGTTGCTTTGGGAAGGGTAGTGGTCAATGTAATCAACTTGCTCCCTGCCAACACGGACTCCGAGATTGTTTCTCTCTCTCTCGGAGTGAATCATTCCCTCGGTATTCATGGCCCAGGGGGTTACATGGAGGGAGGAGGTGGGAACCCCTCCAGCAACTGATCCACCCAGTCCTGACTAATCTTCCCAAACAAAACACTCAATAGGAATGTCAAGAAAGCACTTCCAGAGAGCAGCAGCTGGGAACCGTTCAGGAGCCCTCAGTCACCTGAACGCAGAGGGTATGAGGGTCCACATGTTGCAGCAGGATTAGCGGGAGCTTGAGAAAGGGTTTGCATTGATGCGCCTTCAACGACCAATGTCAAGTGTAAGCATGTTCTGTTCAATGCTTCGAAACTCGTACAAACAGCATGAATGGCAGCTGGGAGTTCAATGGGGTTTATGGCTTTGAACTAACCATGGCTTCCTGGGAGACGAGGTGTCAGTTCAGTTTAGTTCATTGTCACGTGTACCGAGGTACAGTGAAAAGCTTTTTGTTGCGAGCTAACCAGTCAGCGGAAAGAAAAAGAAAAGACAACACATGATTGCAAATCGATCCGTTTACAGGGTGGAGATACATGATAAGGGGATAACGTTTAGTGCAAGGTTAAGCCAGCAAAGTCCGATCGAGGATAGTCCGAGGGTCATCAAACAGGTAGATAGTAGCTCAGCTCAGCACTGCTCTCTGGTGGTGGTAGTGGGGCGGTTCAGTTGCCTGATGGCACACAGTGGCAGAGTTCACGCAGAGGGCCAGGGGTCAGGGCATCAAGTCAAGGTCAGTGCATCAGTCGGGGTAGGGCATCAGGTCAGGGGTCAGGGCATCACAAGGGTTAGGGTATTAGGTCAAGGGTGTCAGGGCATCAGGTCAAGGGGACAGGGCATAGGTCAGGGACGGGGATCAGGTCAAGGGTCAGGGCATCAAGTCCACGTCAAGGTCAGTCAGGGCAGGGCAAGGAGTCAGGGTATTAAGGTCAAATAGGTTGGGGATCAGGGGGTCAGGGCATCATCAAGGATCAAGGGCATCAGGTAAGGGGTCTGGGCATTCAGATATCAGGTTGTGTGCCATCGGGTCAGGGGTGGGTCAAAGGTAGGGTATATTAGGTTCATGGGTCAGGGATCAGGTTCAAGGGGTCAGGGCGATCAGGTGATGGTTCAGCCAACTGCAGGAGTCGGACAATGCAAGCCTGGGTCAGGGCGTCAGGTCAGGCTGAGTGAATGGGGAATGAGCTGCGGAGGAGGTGAGAGGTAGTTGAGGCAATACCTCGCTGTATCTCTAAAACTAAATAACTAAGCAGGAACACTAATCTAAACTAAACGAGGTCCACTGGGAATCAAATCCTTCTCTCAACCTTCTTCGTATTAAATTATTTGAGGACCGACCCCGGGTCTCACCTTGTAGATGAAGACTCTATCCCTAGAACCTTACATTAGTCCGGATATGAGTGATACAGAGGTCGGGGAGGGGCTGTGTAATGTTGCAGTTGTTACAAGAAGTTGGCGCGAGGCGCATTTGGAGTATTGTGTTCAACTTTTAGGTCACCCTGCTGTAGAAAGTGTGTCGTTAAGCTGCCAAAGAGCGCCAGAGAAGATTTTACAAAGATGTTGCCAGAACATGAGAGCTGAGTAGAGGAAGAAGGGCAGGCGAGAGAGGACTTTATTCCTTGGGAGCGCAGGAGGCTGGGGGGGGGGGGGGGGGGGGGGGGGGGTGGGTGATCGTTAGAGGTGTACAAAATCACAAGGGGAATAAGAATAAAGGGAAAAAATATGCAGTATTTTTACCCAGAGAAGGGTGGAGAGGGAGGAAGAAGGAGAATCAAGAAGCAGCGACAAAAACTAGGTTTAAGGTGAGGAAAGATTCAATAGGAACCTGAGGGGTAACTTTTTCACACAGAGGGTGGTGGGTGCATGGAACGAGCTGCCAGAAGAGGTAGTTGAAGCAGGTACTATAACAAATATTAAAAAAAGACATTTGGACAGCTACATGGATAGGAAATGTTTAGAGGGGTGTGGGTCAAACGCAGGCAGGTGAGTCTAGTCTAGTGGGGCATCTTGGTCAGCATGGGCAAGTTGGGCCGAAGGGCCTGTTTCCGTAACTCTATGACTTATTTGCAGGGGCGGAAATCGTTATCTAAACATGGGGGGGGGACACAATTTCTTGGCGGCCGCATGCATGCGCGCACACACACACGCGCGCGAGGTTTCCGAGGGCCCTGTGGACGGTAACATCGGGAGCGGACCCGGTTGGTGGCCGTTCGAAGTCGACTCCGAGCAAGCTTTTATCGCCCCGAATCGTGGGGCTTGAATCAGCCCGTTCGGGGGGTTTTTCATCGCCCGGCGCAGCTTAAAATCGGCCGGCGGGGGCTTCAACATCGGGAGCCTCGATCGCCTTGACACAGCAGTTTGATTTTAAGCCTCGCCGGGTGATGAAAGGCCCCGTGAACGGGCCGATTCAGCCCTTAGAGAGCGTCTGATATCCGCTTGAATCCTTCAAAAGCTACCATGTGATAAATAACACAAACAAATAAAACTGAAGCAAATAAAGGCAAACAGAAGAACCAACCTTGGAGAGGGGGGGAGCGAGATGGAAAAAACATACTAAATAACGTGACTGAGGGACTTACCTGCAAGCCAGCCAGGAAAACCCGATCGTACGGATTCCTTAATGACCTGACCCGTTTAAATCCGATACCCGTTTACATCTTTCCCATCCACCGATACATCCAATTAGTTCGAATGGTAATTGTACCCACATCAGACAGCTTTGGAAGGTCAAACACAATCGGTGACACTTGGTGTTAATACGGTGTTAATAGAGACATTTAACAAGCGCTTAACAGTGACACCCCCACTGTCTCGCGGAAAGCGGAGACTTTAATCGTTTTTTTTTTTCACCAAATTTCAAAATCCGGAATACAAAACATTGGGGGGGGGGGGGGGGGGGAATTGTCCCCCTCCTCTCAAAACATGGAGCGTGTGTGTGTCCCCCAGGATTTCCGCCCATGCTCACTTGAACTGTTCTACCCTTTGCTCATTCCCTTCCTTCCTAAAGGGCGGTGACCAGAGTTGGCTGCGGTCCTCCAGTTGTGGGTTTAATCGATGTTTTGTGCGCGGTTTAACATAATTCCCCGCCTTTAACGTCCTACGCTTCTATTTACAAATCCCATCTTCTTTGTCGATCACTCCAAACCTGCCCTGCCACTTTCAAGGATTTGACTGTGACACGCTTCAGCAATGAACCCTTCAGTCAATATTGTCTCGCCGGATTGTATCACTTTACACTTTTCTGTATCAGATTTCATCCGTCACGTCAGCCCTGCCGAACCATGGCTCACGGCTGTGGCCTCCTCAACATCCTCTCAAGCCTCGTGGCAGTCACATTCCACAAGCTTAAAATCTTCCAACAAGTCTTTGGAGTTTTATCTATTTTTTTCCAACAGGTACTTTTCGGATTTCATAAAGCTGGCGCTATCTTGTCGACTCTCTCTGGTAAATCCACGTCGAACTCGGCCTAGTTACGCGGAGGAGAGACACACAAAAAGCTGGAGTAACCCAGCGGGTCAGACTGCATCGCTGGAGAAAAGGAAGAGGTGACGTTTCGGGTCGAGGCCCCTTCTTCAGATGACAAAGGAAACAGGCCATTGTGATCCGCGGCCTAGGTGAAAACGAGTCACAGACAATGAGACTCAACAAGACGACTTGGAAGCCAGAAGAATGACTTGGGTGGGTGGGGGAGGGAGGGACGGAGAGAGAGGGAATGCAAGGGTTACTTGAAGTTAGAGAAATCGAGACTCTTCTGGGTTGTAAGCTGTCCAAGCGAAATCTGAATCACTTGTAAGAAGAAATATTGAAGAAATAGGTTTGCAGGAGGAGGGGCCAATTCGGCCTTTCGAGCCAGCACGGCCATTCATTGTAATCATGGCTGATCGTCCTGCTTATCAATAAACCCTGTGCCTGCCTTCTCCCCATATCCCTTGACTTCCACTAGCCCCTAGAGCTCTATCTAACTCTCTCTTAAATCCATCCAGTGATTTGGCCTCCACTGCCCTCTGTGGCAGGGAATTCCATAAATTCACAACTCTCTGGGTAAAAAAAGTTGTTTCTCACCTCAGTCTTAAATGACCTCCCCTTTATTCTAAGACTGTGGCCCCTGGTTCTGGTTCTCACCCAACATTGGGAACATTTTTCCCGCATCTAGCTTGTCCGGTCCTTTTATAATTTTATATGTTTCTATAAGATTCCCCCCCTCCCCCTCATCCTTCTAAACTCCAGTGAATACAAGCCTAGTCTTTTCAATCTTTCCTCATATGACAGTCCCGCCATCCCAGGGAACAATCTCGTGCAGGGAAAAGAGAGAGGGACAGGGATCATGTACAGACCGTTGAGATCAGTTCATCTTGCTGTCGTGTTCCGCACAAACATTAGATTTTAGACTTCAGAGATAGCGCGTGAACTCAGGCCCTTCGGCCCGCCGATTCAACGCCGGCTAGTACACTAGCACTATCCTACACACTGGGGACAATTTTGAATTTTTGCCCAAAGTCAAATGAACCTGCAATCCTATACGTCTTTGGAGTGTGGGAGGAAACTGGAGAAAACCCACACAGGTCACAGGGAGAACGTGCACACTCCGTACAGACAGGGTCGAACCCAGGACTCCGGCACGGTAAAGCAGCAACTCTACCGCTGCTCCCAACGCTGGTGCCGTCCCAACGCCGTGGGCTGGAGCTGCGCTGTACAGTTCTATGGTAGACACAAAATGCTGGAGAAACTCGGCGGGTGAGGCAGCATCTATGGAGCGAAGGAATAGGTGACGTTTCGGGTCTCGACGAAACGTCACCGCCGAGATTCTCCAGCAATTTTGTCCGCCTTCGATTTTTCCAGCATCTGCAGTTCTTCCTTAAACAACTGTGCAGTTCCATGTTCTTGTTACTCCAATGTCAAGAATATGAAGAAGGGTTTCGGCTCGAGACGTCGCCTATTTCCTTCGCTCCATAGATGCTGCTGCACCCGCTGAGTTTCTCCAGCACTTTTGTCTACCTTCAAGATTCAAGATTCAAGTGAGTTCATTGTCACGCGTCCCTGATAGGACAATGACATTCTTGATTTCCTTCAGCACCACAGAACATAGTAGGCATTGACTACAGAACAGATCAGTGTGTCCATACACCATTGTATACGTAAATACACACATGAATGAATAAACTGATAAAGTGCAAATAAACTGATAATGGGCTATTAATGTTCAGAGTTTTGTCCGAGCCAGGTTTAATAGCCTGATGGCTGTGGGGAAGTAGCTATTCCTGAACCTGGACGTTGCAGTCTTCAGGCTCCTGTACCTTCTACCTGAAGGTAGCGGGGAGATGAGTGTGTGGCCAGGGTGGTGTGGGCCCTTGATGATGCTGCCAGCCTTTTTGAGGCAGCGACTGCGATAGATCCCCTCGATGGAAGGGAGGTCAGAGCCGATGATGGACTGGGCAGTGTTTACTACTTTTTGTAGTCTTTTCCGCTCCAGGGCGCTCAAGTTGCCGAACCAAGCCACGATGCAACCGGTCAGCGTGCTCTCTACTGTGCACCTGTAGACGTTAGATAGCCAACAATGTGATTGGCCTTGCACAATTCTACAGTCCCTCTATTCATGCTTTTCCAAGGCATTGGGATTGGAATGATTAATTTGACTCAATCTTCCGTGATGTTAAGTTTTAAAGAAGGAACTGCAGATGCTGGAGAATCGAGGGTACACAAAAGGCTGGAGAAACTCAGCAGGTGCAGCAGCATCTAAGGAGCGAAGGAGATAGGCGACGTTTCGGGTCGAGACCCTTCTTCTGAGTGACTGAAGAAGGGTCTCGATCCGAAATGTCGCCTATCTCCTTCGCTCCTTAGATGCTGCTGCACCCGCTGTTTCTCCAGCCTTTTGTGTACCCGTGATGTTAAGTTTTCCGGGCCTGTAGATGTCGGCTTTATTTCATTTCTCTTATCTTTTGGACAGTGATTGCTTATTTGCAACCTTCCGTCTGTCTGATACCACGCCTGTATCTGGGGAGCACGGGCAGCTTGTAGTCAGAATTCAGCAACATCTCAAGTAACTTCCTGCAGGTTAGTCACAATGTGCTTGAATGATGCAACAATGGCAAGTTCTCGTGTCATAAGGTCATAGGAGCAGAATTAGGTCATTCGGCCCATTAAGCCTACTCCGCCATTCAATCATGGCTGGTTTATCTCTCTCTCTCTTCTAACCCCATTCTCCTGCCTTCTCCACATTGCCCCTGACACCCGCACTAATCAGGAATCTATCTATCTCTGCCTTAAACATATCCATTGACGGCCTCCACAGCCTTCGGTGGCAAAGAATTCCACAGATCCACCACCCTCATCTCCTTCTCAACGAAATATCCCGTCATTCTGAGGCTATGACGTAGACTCTCCCACGCGTGGCAACATCCTCTCCACACCCATGCTATCCAAGCCTTTCACTGTGTGTTGGGCTTGTGGGCTGAATGGCCTGCTCCTGCTCTCCGCATTGCCCTCTATTGTTCTTCTGTAACGGCCTCGATGGCTAAATGGCTCCACTGTTGTTGGGTAAATATAAACGCAGGAGCAGTCTATTTGGCCCTTTGAGTCTTTTCCACTGTGCAATGCCATTCGACACAATCCCTCAACCACGTGCCCGCACTCTGACCATACTCCTTGGTATTTTGTGCTGTGGAGGACAAACCTTTGGGTATTTTTACAGCAGAGATTTAAAACAGGCCAAGTCAGTGCATGTATTTAAGGCAGAGATAGATAGATTCTTGATTAAGATGGGCGTCAAAGGTTACGGGGAGAAGGCAGGGCAATGGGATTAGGAGAGAGAGGGAGATAGATCAGCCGTGATTGAATGACGGAGTAGACTCGATGGGCCGAATGGCCTAATTCTGCTCCTATGACTTCTGAACATACAATACGTGGCTGACGAGCCACTTAACACTTTGGCTGACTGCGGGCTTACGGGAGTGCAGTTCAAAGCATCCAGGACATGATTCACAGTGAAAATATCGCACCTTTCCACAGTGCTTGGCCCTCAATCAATGAGTGGCAGGTTTCGAGCAAAGGGCGAGAAACGGAACAGCCCAACCTCACTCCAGAGCCCAGAAATAGTTTCACTCTAAAGCCACCGTACCCCTCTCACGTGACCCACGGAACCAGGGGATATGGGGGATAAAGCAGGATCGGGCTACTGATTCTGGATGATCAGCCGTGATCATATTGAGTGGCGGTGCTGGCTCGAAGGGCCGAATGGCCTACTCCTGCACCTATTGCCTATGTTTCTATGCTTCTACAAATGGGGCAGCACTGCCTCAGAGCTGCTGGCGACGGCCACCTTGTTTGTTCAGACGGTCCCGACCTGAAACGTGGTCTGCCCATTCCCCTCCGCAGATGCTGCCTGACCCGCTGAGTTGCTCCAGTACTTTATTGTTTGCTCATCATCCCAGCATCAGCAGTCTCCTGTGTCCACAGAGTTGGGTCTCATCAGGTACATGTTGGGGAGCTGGGCCCTATTGTAAACTGTAGAGGCAAGGGACTGCTTTTTACTGAAGAAGGGTCTGCAGAAGAGCCTGTACCCGAAAGGTCACCCATCGTCCAGAGATGCTGCCGTGTTACTCCAGCACTTTGTGTCTATCTGTTGTAAATGGCATCATTAGATATGGCCTACTCCCATGACTTTAAGTTCCTTCTCAGTTTCTGGATAGAATCTCAAATCCCTTCGGATTCTAAATGCTGAGTCACTTTACACTTGTCTTATGAAGAAAGACTGGATAGACTCGGTTTATACTCTCTGGAATTTAGGAGATTAAGAGGGGATCTTATAGAAACTTACAAAATTCTTAAGGGGTTGGACAGGCTAGATGCAGGAAGATTGTTCCCGATGTTGGGGAAGTCCAGGACAAGGGGTCACAGCTTAAGGATAAGGGGGAAATCCTTTAAGACAGAGATGAGAAATACTTTTTTCACACAGAGAGTGGTGAGTCTCTGGAACTCTCTGCCACAGAGGGTAGTTGAGGCCAGTTCATTGGCTGTATTTAAGAGTGAGTTGGATGTGGCCCTTGTGGCTAAGGGGATCAGAGGGTATGGAGAGAAGGCAGGTACGGGATACTGAGTTGGATGATCAGCCATGATCATATTGAATGGCGGTGCAGGCTCGAAGGGCTGAATGGCCTACTCCTGCACCTAATTTCTATGTTTCTATGTTTCTATGTGGTGCCCAGAGCAGAAGCGTCCACGTCGCGGGGCTGGGAACTGGAAGTATCCCGAGCTAATTCTGCTACCACCATCATCTACTACGACAAGCGACGGCTGCCCACTGAATGTTGCCGGAAACTTGCGTCCTTTTCAGGACGGACGATGACAGCGAGGTCAGCATCTGAAACATGGAAGATGGACACGACAGAAGAAGACTTTATACTTAATTGTACGTCACCATAACTTTCCCCGCAGCATGGATTAGACCAATAGCCACAATTGTGAATGCCACAGTTTCACCAGGACAAATGTAGGCAGAGGTGGATTGACTTGGGGGGAAGAGAGAGATAAAGAGTGAGAGAGAGAGAGAGAGAGAGAAAAAGACAGGGAGGAGAGAAAGAGAATAGGAGAAAGGGAGGAAGAGTGAAAGAATGAGAAAAAGAGAGAGAGGGGAGAGAGGGGAGAGAGAAAGAGAGAGCGAGAGATAAAGAAAGCACGAGTAAAGAGATTGATAGATAGAGAGAGAGAGAACGAGAGAGAGAGTGGGATAGGGAGAGATATAGAGATCGATGGAGATGTGTGGAGAGAAAGATAGAGAGATAGAGATATATAGTTAGAGAGAATAGAGAGCTATAGAGATAGAGAGATAAATATAGAAAGGGGGAGTAGATATATAGATATAGAGATAGAGAGAATATATAAAGAGAGATAGATATAGATAGGAGAGATAGATAGGAGAGAGAGAGATAGAGAGATGAGAGAGAGAGAGAGAGAGAGATAGAGAGAGATAGAGAGAGAGAGAATAGAGATGGAGAGAGATAGCGATAGAGAGACATAGAGAGAGAGAGAGATAGATAGAGAGAGAGAGAGAGGAGAGAGAGAGAGAGAGAGAGATAGAGAAGAGAGATAGAGAGATGGATGGAGAGAGAGAGGTATAGAGAGATAGAGAGATAGAGAGAGAGAGAGAGATAGAGAGAGAGAGAGAGAGAGAGAGAGATTGAGAGAGAGGAGAGAGAGAGAGTATAGAGAGATGGAGAGAGATGGAGAGAGCGAGAGAGAAGAGAGAGATAGAGAGAGAGAAAGAGATGAGCGATAGAGAGTGAGAGAGATAGAGAGAGAGAGAGAGAGAGAGAGAGAGATAGAGTGGATAGAGAGAGAGAGAGAGCTAGAGAGGAGATAGAGAGAGAGAGAGAGAGAGAGAGAGAGATAGAGAGAGAGAGATAGAGAGAGATAGAGAGAGAATAGAGAGATAGAGTAGTTAAAGAAGGAAACTGCAGATGCTGGAGAATCGAGGGTTACACAAAAGGCTGGAGAAACTCAGCGGGTTGCTAGCAGCATCTATGGAGCGAAGGAGATAGGCGACGTTTCGGGTCGAGACCCTTCTTCAGACTGGTCAGGGATCAGGGGAAACGATGAGATATAGACGGTGATGTGGAGAGATAAAAAATAACAAATGAATGAAAGATATGCAAAAAAGTATCAAATGATAAAGGGAACCAAGCCATTTGTAAGCTGTTTGTGGTGTGAAAATGAGAAGCTGGTGTGGTGACTAGGGTGGGGGTAGGGAGATAGAGAGATTAGAGAGGGTTAATGCCAGGGCCCGAGGGGTGAGGGAGAGGTGGGAAGGGGAGGGAGACAGCAAGGGTTAACAGAATTGAGAAAATTCAATGTTCAAGCCCAGAGGATGCAGACTCCCCGAGCGGAATATGAGGTGCTGTTCCTCCAACTTGCGGTGTTGCTCACTCTGGCCGTGGAGGAGGCCCAGGACCGAGAGGTCGGATACGGAATGGGAGGGAGAGTTGAAGTGCTGAGCCACCGGGAGGTCGGGTTGGTTTTTGCGGACCGAGCGGAGGTGTTCGGCGAAACGATCGCCAAGCCTCCGCTTGGTCTCACCGATAGAGATAGAGAGAGGGATAGAGAGAGAGAGAGAGAGAGAGAGAGAGAGAGAGAGGAGCGATAGATAGAGAGAAAGATAGAGAGAGATAGAGATAGAGAGAGAGAGAGAGATAGATAGAGAGAGAGATAGAGAGAGATAGAGATAGAGAGAGATAGAGAGAGAGAGAGATTTAGAGCTGAGGTGATGTGGGTTAAGGGAGATGCTGATCAGCTGTAATCGCTAACTAGGCCAAACCACACACTTCACCACAATGCTGATTCCATTACCCTAAATGAGTACCTCTACATTTTTTGTTATTTTTACTTTCTGTTGCCTATGAAATTGATTCATACTTTCCGAGAACTGTGACATTTCTCATGCCTTCATTTCGCTTCATCATACAAAACCTTCGAGCCTGACAGGCGACCGGACCAAGTCTCAAGTGACCTTTGAAACGGCGATGCTAATAACAAACGCTGCAACTGATGCAAATCCACGCGAGCTTCAGTGACCTGAAACGGGCACACGTTAAAAATTGGAATTTGTGTTTTAATTCACGTTCCAACTTTATAAAAGATTTACACACCTTGAAATACAAAATAGAGGGGGGGAAAAAATGACTTTTGGTTAAATATGAAAAAGTTACATAATAAGGTGCAGGGAATTTCCATGGGAAAATCCCCAAATATTACCAGGACTGCAGATTAATAAATTCCAGAGACAAAGACGAGACGACAGTGAAATATATTAACTGCAATTGATAAGAAGCATGAAAGTCAAGGAACTGGCAGCAAATTATAATTTAGAAAATTAATACGCAATATACTCCGATGGACTGAAGGGGATTGTGTATTTTTAGTTTAGTTTAGAGATACAGTGCGGAAACAGGCCCTTCGGCCCACTGGGCCATGCCGTACACTACTTCTGTCCTACACACACTAGGGACAAGTTACAGAAGCCAATTAACCTACAAATCTGCAGGCCAGTACGATGGCGCAGTGGTAGAGTTGCTTCCTTGCAGCGCCAGAGGCCCGGGTTCGATCCTGACCACGGGTGGTGTCTGTACGGAGTTTGTACGTTCAACGCGTGACCTGTGTGGGTTTTCTCCGGGAAGCTCCGGTTTCTTCCCACACTCCAAAGACGTGCGGGTTTGTAGGCTAATTGGCTTGGTGTATATGTCAATTGTCCCTGGTGTGTGTAGGGTAGTGTTAGCGTGCGGGGATCGCTGGTCGGTGGGCCGAACGGCCAGTTTCCGTGCTGTATCTCGAAACAAAACTAAACAGAACTAGTCGCGATATCTTTCAAAAGCAATGAGGTTTTCTGCCTCACCACCCTTCCACAGGGTAAACGCCAGATCCCAACACTCTGGATAAAATGTTTTTTACTCCTCACAGGCTGGTTGTTGCAGTGCGGCCCAGGCAATTAAAGGGTTACCAGTTAGCTGGTCAGAATCCAGATGTGAAGATAATCACCAGTTGTTGTTGGGTGAAGCTCCTTACTGTCCACTCTCGGCCCTGGCTGAGACTGGACCTCGGGGAGTTTGACCACAGGAGTTGTCCATTGTAGGCCTCAATGGGTCTTTTATTGTCACGTAAGCACTGCGGAGAGAAATTCTGCCGGAAACACACATGTTTTGCCGCTTGTTTATAAAGAGGAAGAAACAGTCCAACAGTTGGAAGTACTGGAGCTCACCGATCCAGGTAGGCCCAGGTAGGCCCCAGGCTGCAGCAGTCCCTCTCCCCGCCCCCCCGCCCGGCCTTGTGTGCCGAGGTGGGGCGCCTCCTGCAGCCGACCTTAAGGGCGCTGGAGACAACACCCCGTTCCCTCTCCCACCGGCCCACTCCTCACATCCGTCGTCACCAGCTCTCCGGTCCTCGGGGTTTCTGAGCTTCCCCACTGCAGGCAGCGGCCCGCTGGGGCCTACGTCTCGGCGGCGAACCAAGCCTGAACCACAGTGGCCTGTAGGGCCCAGAGCACGATGTTCAATGATAGAGGCCATGTACCCTTGCAGCCCCAGTTAGAGGGAGAGTGTGTGTGTGCGTGTGTGCTCAGTACACTAGAAGTGAACATGGCTCCCTGCTGGATCCTGTTCCGTCACCGTCTGATCGTAAACAGACAGCAAAGAGATCATGTTCCCGCAGGGGTTGAGCCCAGAGCCCGGGCAAGGTTGAGGGTCCAGAGGGGGAAGGTGAGCGGTTTCCAGTGCTGGTCCCTGGCCCCCGGGCTGCGCATCCACACCGTCATTGTCACCGCACTGGATCTCCAGGGCCGACGG
Source organism: Okamejei kenojei (assembly GCA_035221665.1). NCBI lineage: Eukaryota > Metazoa > Chordata > Chondrichthyes > Rajiformes > Rajidae > Okamejei > Okamejei kenojei. The sequence continues at coordinate 30,550,402 of CM069158.1, read as the reverse complement.
GCCTCCCGTCTGCCGGCGGTACGCAAACGTAGAGCCGCTGCCCGAGCCCAGCGAGTCGCTGTCGCCCACAGACCCGCCGCCCTCTGTGACGGGCACCGTGCCACCCGCCGCGGGCGCATCGGGTGAAGGGGCTCCATGCTGGGCGATCACCATGACAAGCAGGGCATCCGTCACGTCTTCATCGACAGAACCGGTCTCCCATTGCTGCAGGGTGCAAGAGTCCAGAGTCAAGTGTCCGTAAGGGATTGGACTGCAGATGCAGGAAAAAAAGTTCCCAATGTTGGGAGAGTCCAGCAACCAGGGGGGTCACAGTTTCAGAGTAAGGGGTAGGCCATTTAGCACTGAGATGAGGAAAAAAAAAAATTTTCACCCAGAGAGTTGTGAATCTGTGGGATTCTCTGCCACAGAGGACAGTGGAGGCCGATTCACTGGATGTTTTCAAGAGAGAGTTGGATGTGGCTCTTACCCCGAACGGAATCAAGGGATATGGGGAGAAAGCAGGAACGGGTTACTGATTCTAGATGATCAGCCATGATCATGTTGAATGGCGGTTCTGGCTTGAAGGGCCGAATGGCCTACTCCTGCACCTATTTTCTATGTTTCTATGTTTATTGTCCTATGTCCCAAAACGGAACAATGACGTTCTTACTTGCAGCAGCACAACAGATAAGCAGACTGTATAAGCAACCAGAAATAGTTCAGCTGTGATAAAGAAACCAAACAGATAAATAAATAGACAATAGTAGTCCAAAGTCCTAAAGTCTGGGTATTTTGGAGCCTATTTGGAGGTTTTAGTTTAGTGTAATTTAGGTTAGTTTAGAGATACAGTGGATACATAGAAACATAGAAAATAGGTGCAGGAGTAGGCCATTCGGCCCTTTGAGCCAGCACCGCCATTCATTGTGATCATGGCTGGTCATCCCCAATCAGTAACCCGTGCCTCCCTTCTCCCCATATCCCTTGATTCCGCTAGCCCCTAGAGTTCTATCTCACTCTCTTTTAAATTCATCCAGTGAATTGGCCTCCACTGCCCTCTGTGGCAGAGAATTCCACAAATTCACAACTCTCTGGGTGAAAAAGTATTTTTCTCATCTCAGTTTTAAATGGCCTCCCCTTCATTCTTAGACTGTGGCCCCCCTGGTTCTGGTCTCCCCCCAACATTGGGAACATTTTTCCTGCATCTAGCTCGTCCAGTCCTTTTATAATTGTATACGTTTCTATAAGATTGCCGCCCTCTCATCCGTCTAAATTCAAGTGAACAGAAGCCCATGCGGCTTCAATCCCCCCCCCCCCCCACAATAAGCACATGCACTAATAGAAAACTTACACCGATGTGGGCAGAGTTGGGCATGGGCTTGACCGCAAGACTGTTGACTGGGTCAGCGAGCACCGGACAGATCATTCGCTGGGTTCTGTAAAAGTAAACAAAGACCGCTGTCGGCCACGGCGCTTTTCTAGCTGTGTCGCCGATTCTGCCAGCGTTGCAGTGTGGGCTATCCGGCCGGCTGCTCGCAGCCTGTGTTTATCGTCGGGGTGGAGAGAAACCCTGAAGGAAATAGGCAACGTTTCGGGCCGAAACCCCAAGGGGTTTCGGCCCGAAACGTTGCCTATTTCCATCGCTCCATAGACGCTGCTGCACCCGCTGAGTTTCTCCAGCACTTTTGTCTAACTGTGAAAAGCTTGTTGTTGCGTGCTAACCAGTCAGCAGAAAGACAATGCATGATTACAGTCGATCCATTTACAGTGTATAGATGCACGCTAAGGGGATGCGTAAGAAAGAACTGCAGATGCTGGTTTAAATCGAAGGTGGACACAAAACGCTGGGGTAACTCAGCGGGTGAGGCCGCATCTCTGGAGGGAAGGAATGGGCGAGGTTTCGGGTCGAGACCCAAGGGCCTCACCCATTCCTTCTCTCCAGAGAAGCTGCCTCACCCGCTGGGTTACTCCAGCATTTTGCGTTGGCCCATGATAAGGGGATAACGGTTTAGTGCAAGGTAAAGCCGGCCAAGTCTGGTCAAGGATGGTCCGAGGGACATCAAAGAGGTAGATAGCAGTTCAGCGCTGCTCTCTGGTTGTGGTAGCGTGCTCCTTGGGGCGGGAGGTTGCAACCTTCACGTGGTCCGCCCTGTTTCGACGAATGCAATCAACCAGGCGCGCACGATCAAGTAAGATCAAAGAGAGCCAGCTGTCCGACAACTTTGGGCTGTGCACGCCCTACGCAAGGAGAAGAAGAAGTAGGGTGCTACTTAAAGAACACAAGGACACAAAGTGCTGGAGCAACTGGGCAGGTCAGACAGCATCTCCGGAGGGAATGGGTGGGTGGTGTTTCGGGTCGTGACCCTTTACGATCAGTGTTGTTGGCCGGCGTGGCTGTTGCTGTTGACCTGTGATTCTGCCCACTGAAGGTTGAGGTTGGCGTTTCCGGGCTGGAGTTGAAGTGAGTGTTTCGGGTTGGTAAGTGTTGGGGCTGGCTGGTGACACCCTCAGTGTTTCTGGGAGCCCTTCGCAGGGGGGGGGGGGGGGGGGTCAGTGTTTCCGATCAGTACGACGGGTCAATGTTTCTGCCTGATTTTAATGTTGGGCTCGGGTGCTGGAGCCTAGGATTTTGGTTGGTGATTCCAGTTGATGCTGTGACCATTGCTTCTGGTCAATCTTTCTAAGTTGGTGTTGTAGTCAGTATTTCTAGTCAGCGTTTGGGGGGGGGGGTCAGTGTTTCAGGTTGGCCTTGACCTGAGTAGGAAGGAACGGCAGATGCTGGTTTATACTGCAGAGAGATACAAAGCCATCCAACCTGGGCACTAGACTTTATACCCTCCAATTAATACCCTCGAAGGGATACAAGAACACAGGGTACATGTGCATGAATTCGTCTTGCTTCTTGCGAATGGCGTGCACAGCCTAAAGTTGTAGATTATTTGTTTATAACGGCCAATGTATCTAATCGTTTTGGATTTATTTGTTTGTCCACGTCAGGAGGATTGCATTAGTCGAAACAGGGTGGACCACGTGAAGGTTGCAATCCCCCACCCCCATGCATTATGGAAAGTGACAGGTACGTTGGGAAAGTGGTTAGAAGGGGGCTCTTGATGCTGAGCTTGACTAAAGACATGGTGCAGAGAGCAAGGAAATTCTTTGAATGTGACTAGAACCAGGGGTCAAAATGCTTCCCGCCTGGACTGATTGCAGGAGTGAGTGGGTTCGCATATGATGAGCGTTTGACGGCGCTGGGCCTGTACTCGCTGGAGTTTAGAAGGTTGAGGGGGGAACTCATTGAAACTTACAGAATAATGACAGGCGTAGATAGAGTTGATGCGGAAAGGGTGTTTCCACTGGTGGGAGAGTCTAGGACCAGAGGTCACAGCCTGAGAATTAAAGGGCACTCTTTGAGAAGGGAGGTGAGGTCAGAGGGCAGTTAATCTGTGGAACTCATTGCCACAGAGGGCTGTGGAGGCCAAGTCAGTGGATATTTTTAAGGCAGAGATGGACAAATTCTTGATTAGAACGGGTGTCAATGGTTATGGGGAGAAGGGAGGAGAATGGGATTAGGAGCCATGATAGCATGGCGGAGTAGACTCGATGGGCCGAATGGCCTAATTCTACTCCTATCACTTATGAACGTGTGACAGAGATGGCGAGGCGATGATGAAGAAATTTCATATGAAGAAAGACTGGATAGACTCGGCTTGTACTCGCTGGAATTTAGAAGATTGAGGGGTGATCTCATAGAGACTTACAAAATTCTTAAGGGGTTGGACAGGCTAGATGCAGGAAGATTGTTCCCGATGTTGGGGAAGTCCAGGACAAGGGGTCACAGTTTAAGGATAAGGGGGAAGTCTTTTAGGACCGAGATGAGAAAATCGTTTTTCACACAGAGAGTGGTGAATCTGTGGAATTCTCTGCCACAGAAGGTAGTTGAGGCCAGTTCGTTGGCCATATTTAAGAGGGAGTTGGATGTGGTCCTTGTGGCTGAAGGGATCAGGGGGTATGGAGAGAAGGCAGGTACAGGATACTGAGTTGGATGATCATCCATGATCATATTGAATGGCGGTGCAGGCTCGAAGGGCCGAATGGCCTCCTCCTGCACCTAATTTCTATGTTTCTCTGTTTCTATGAAGGGGGGAGAGAGACTCAGCGGATCCCGGAAGATAAAGGGCGGGTGACGTTTTTGGGTCGGATCCCTTCTTCAGCCTTGGGATCGTCGGCCGGCCTTTTCCCGACCGGCGTCGGGGTCGGGGTTTGTGTCTCTGGTCGGCCAGGGTCAGCCTACCTTTTGAAGGAGAGGTAACAGAGCGAAACCATCATGAAGACCCCAAGCATGATGCATAAGGACGTCGCCACGGCGAGTGCGTTGAACTCACTGCGATCTATAATTCAACACAAGACTCGGTTAGTGAGATGATGTGGCTGAGATTAGACCAGGGCTGATCTGTATCTGAACTCCGTTCACCCACTCAGTTTCTTTGACTCCAAGACCGCAGTCCAATGAAAAAACTGATAACTGATAAGCCTCTGCTTCAAAAACGTTTAATTGGCTCCGACCTCAACACGGACCAGGGGTGGGGAGAGGGGAATAGGGCGTGAGTGACCACAATGACCACTACCGTCAACCTGAGCTAGTGTTTACTGAGCAACCTCCTCCTTAGTGCTAAGGGTCTGGCTCCTTGTTCTGGACTCCCACCAACAGAGGAAGGAGCTTCTCTCCCTTTCTCTCTCTCTCCATCTCTCTCTCTCTCTCAACATTTTGAAACCAACAAAGACTTTGGCCAAATTTCTCCTACAGCTGAACATTGATCAACCAGAAGGTAGACAAAAGTGCTGGAGAAACTCAGCGGGTGCAGCAGCATCTATGGAGCGAAGGAAATAGGCAACGTTTCGGGCCGAAACCCGAAACGTTGCCTATTTCCTTCGCTCCATAGATAAACGTTGCCTATTTCCTTCGCTCCATAGATGCTGCTGCACCCCCTGGGTTTCTCCAGCACTTTTGTCTACCTTGGATTTTCCAGCATCTGCAGTTCCTTCTTAAACACATAGATCAACCCGTATGGTTAAGAAAGAACTGCAGATGCTGGAAAAATCGAAGGTAGACAAAAATACTGGAGAAACTCAGCGGGTGAGGCAGCATCTGCGGAACTAAGGCATAGGCGATGTTTCGGGTCGAGACCCTTCTTTGGTCTGAAAAAGAAGATGTCTCGACCCGAAACGTCGCCTATTCCTGAGCTCCGCAGATGCTGCCTCACCCGCTGAGTTTCTCCAGCTTTTCGGTCTACCACAGATCAATCCATGCACAGTCTGCCCGTTCCCTCTCCAAATGTGCCAAATGTCCGCTATCCCTGGTGAATCTGGAAGCTAAACTGAACGAGAGGGAGATGATGATGGATTTGATGGTCACCAACGTCAGTTGAACTGCAGGTGTGTGGACGCACGGCAGGTTGATAAGGATTTCCAAAGTGCTTTAAAAAAAAATTGTAAAATGCAAGTTCCGCAGGCAATAATTCCACATTCATTACTGTGATGCATTTATAGACCACAGACAATAGGTGCGGGAGTAGGCCATTCAGCCCTTCGAGCCAGCACCGCCATTCAATGTGATCATGGCTGATCATTCCCAATCAGTACCCCGTTCCTGCCTTCTCCCCATATCCCCTTCTCCCCATTTGTCCAAAAAAAAACATACAACTTTAATACAAATGTATTTAACATCTATTTTAGTCTTTTAGTGGGTTTAGTGGGAATAGCTCGAGGAGGCAGCAGGTGAATCCTGGGATGTAGAAAAAAACAGAACTGCAGATGCTGGTTTATACCAAAGATAAGACACAGTGTGCTGGAGTAACTCAGTGGATCAGGCAGCATCTCTGGGGAAAAAGGAATCGGACCCTTGTACTCACTAGAATTTAGAAGACTGAGGGGGGAATCTTATAGAAACGTACAAAATTCTTAATAGGTTGAACAGGCTAGATGCAGGAAGATTGTTCCCGATGTTGGGGAGGTCCAGAACAAGGGGTCACAGTTTAAGGATAAGGGGGAATTCCTTTAGGACCGAGATGAGAAAAACATTTTTCACACAGAGAGTGGTGAGTCTCTGGAATTCTCTGCCACAGAAGGTAGTTGAGGCCAGTTCATTGGCTATATTTAAGAGGGAGTTAGATGTGGCCCTTGTGGCTGAAGGGATCAGGGGGTATGGAGAGAAGGCAGGTGCAGGATACTGAATTGGATGATCAGCCATGATCATATTGAATGGCAGTGCAGGTTCGAAGGGCTGAATGGCCTGCTCCTGCACCTAATTTTCTATGTTTCTATGACCCTTCTTGACCCGAAACGTCACCTGTCCCTTTTCTCCAGAGATGCTGCCTGGCCCGTTGAGTTACTCCAGCACACTGTGTCTTATCTTTGGTGAGTCCTGGGAACTGGGTTTAGAGAGGGGGGTGAGGGGAGAAATGGAAGGAAGATGTGGGAATAAGATGGGGGTGAAATCATTGGGAGATCTTTGCTGGGAGTGAGCTTCGACACTCCTGAGGATGCACTCATGCAGCCTGCATGCATGGGTGTTGGAGGCCCACTGATGGGGTCTACAGGATGTTCACATTAGATCCACCGAGATGCAACACAGAACGTCGCAGGAGATCCTTTTTCCCTGTGGCTATCAAACTGTACAGTTCCTCCCCCTTCTGTCGTGGGGTAGACTGACCCCCCCTCCCCTCCCCTCCCCTCCCCTCCCCCCTCCCCTCCCCTCCCCTCCCTCCCCTCCCCTCCCTTCCCCCCCACCTCCCGGTCCCCAATCCCGGACCTTCCACTCGTCACTTTAATTTCCTGTTTCATGGATCTTGTCGTGTGTTTGTATGACTGTTGGCCGACCAACTTCCCTCCCGGGATAGAGAAAGCCCTATCCTGCGTATCGCATGGTAACGCAGTAATGCAGCCTGCGTTACTGCAAAGGACTTTCTAGCGGGCTTTGGGCAACCAGTCATCTCGGCTTCAATAGACAATAGACAATAGATAATAGGTGCAGGAGTAGGCCATTCGGCCTTTCGAACCAGCACCGCCATTCAATGTGATCACGGCTGATCATCCCCAATCAGTACCCCGTTCCTGCCTTCTCCCCATATCCCCTGACTCCGCTATTTTTAAGAGCCCTATCTAGCTCTCTCTTGGAAGCATCCAGAGAACCGGCCTTCCGGTCGCATTACCGTAGTATTCCGTTTTGAAGGTTCGCACCGTCCCGGCTCCTTGGCCGACACTGGAGACGCCACAGATCTTCACCGTGTACAAGGTGAAGGTATTCAGATCCGTCAGGGTGATGTTCAGGGTGGAGGCGTTGACGGAAGCGGCTGGCAACAAGACAGAGGTAGGTCACTGAGCGGAGGCGCAAATGCTGGCGCGATTCCTTGCCCAAAAACATTCCCCCCTTCACAACACTGGCAGCAACCCCCTGCACAAACACCAACGCATGTAAACCCCCTCCTTTTAACAGACCCTCTTTAGAATGGACAGCGTCGGAAGGAATAATGCAGATGCTGGTTTATGCCGCAAATAAGACGCAAAAAGCTGGAGCAACTCAGCGTGTCAGAAGGGTCTCGACCCGGAACGTCACTTATTCCTTTTCTCCGGTCATGCTGCCTGACCCGAAGAGTTACTCCAGCACCAACCAGCGCATCAACCAGCAACTGTAATTGCTTGTCTCTGCTACTTACACAATAATAATACCGGATTTGGTTATAGTGGACAATCAGCAATAACGGACACCATTCCCCCCCTCCCCTCCCCCCTTCTGTGGTGCATTATAACGAGGGTTTACAGTACAGCCCCCCCCCCTCCCCCCACAGACAACAACACCATCTACTGTACTCACTGGAGTTTAGAAGGATGAGGTGGGGATCTTATAGAAACATATAAAATTATGAAAGGACTGGACAAGCTAGATGCAGGAAAAATGTTCCCAATGTTGGGCGAGTCCAGAACCAGGGGCCACAGTCTTAGAATAAAGGGGAGGTCATTTAAGACTGAGGTGGGAAAAAAACGTTTTCACCCAGAGAGTTGTGAATTTGTGGAATTCCCTGCCACAGAGGGCAGTGGAGGCCAAGTCGCTGGATGGATTTAAGAGTGAGTTAGATAGAGCTCTAGGGGCTAGTGGAGTCAAGGGATATGGGGAGAAGTCAGGCACGGGTTATTGATAGGGGACGATCAGCCATGATCACAATGAATGGCGGTGCTGGCTCGAAGGGCCGAATGGCCTCCTCCTGCACCTATTTTCTATGTTTCTATGTAACTCTGACACCATCCCCCACACAACAGACTCAATCCCTCGCACACGACCCGGACATTTCCCTTCACTAATCGGACACACATCCCGGATTTGAAGTTTAATTGGCCTCTGTGACATTGCCCCTTGTGTGTGTAGGGAGTGGACGTGAAAGCGGGATAACACAGAGCTGGTTTTGAAAGGGTGATCGATGGTCGGTGTGGACTCGATGGGCCGAAGGGCCTGTTTTCATGCTGCCTCTCTAAACCAGTGGTACTGTCCTCGCACAGTCACTAACACCACCGTTCAAGTGTGCAATATGACCAATCACATGCTCTCTCTCATTTCACGCACACTGTCTCATCGTCTCTGCAGGACTGTGCACCAGAATAGTTCTTGGGTCTGCCCTGAGTGCACCTGTGTAACATTGGGCGGTGCTGTATCCTGTAAGTGTGTTTGTGTCTGGTTACTGTGGACCTTCTGGATTTGGAGTCACTGTAGTGCATGGGGCTGCCCTGCAGCCAGCAGTAGTTGGGTGGTATACACAACAGGTGCGGGAGTGGGCCGTTTGACCCTTCGAGCCAGCACCTATGGCTCTGCTTACTGCGTGTGTGGTTCCGGCCGTCAGTGTAGATGACGAGGTATTTCTCCAGGATCCCTTGGCACTCCCCCAACGAGATTCCCTTCCACTGGATGAACGTCGAGCTCTTCATGATGTTGGTCACGTTGACCACACTGGGTCCTTGGGTTGGCGCTGAAAGTAAAAAGCATCTTGGAGTCATTGAGTGCAGTGTCAGGCCATCCTGCCCATTATGCCTCTGCTAGCCCTTTTGAAAGAGATACCCAAAAAAGGTCCTCGATTGTGGCCTTAAGGATCCTTAATAAATGCTGTCTCCAGTATTCCACTATCCATTAAATTCTATGCCTTACAGCGCCAGAGATCCAGGTTCGATCCTGACGACGGGTGCTGTTTGTACTGAGTTTGTGCGTTCCTCCAGTGACCCTGTGGGTTTTCATGGGTGACTCCAGGGTGCTATTCCCTATATGGAGGACGCCTGAGCGTGACTTTGTTTAACGTGGGGAGACTGGTGCACAGACCGCCACCCCACGGTCCTTGACAGGTCCCAGGGCATGGAGTCCAAGATGACCAGAGACCCTTTTCTGCTGCAGCCTTCATCCGCCTTCCCAGCTGCTGTGACCGTCCACTAAGGTCAGCCATCGACCTCCGCCTGTTCCACCGTTGAGGTCTCGGTTGGATTGGCTCTTTGTCAGAGACCTCCCCCTCGACCTCACCGCCATGGGTGGCCCCACCAGGAGCATGGCTCCAGACGGCATCGCTCTCAGGATCTCTGGGTCCACACGAGCTTCTCCACCACGACAAGGTGACCATCCACCAAAATGCCCGGTGCTGCCCGTCAGTTCAAAGGCGATCCCTGGTGTCCAAAGGCTGCAGCAGCAACAAGGCCAGAAGCGGGGGCGGGCCGTTGGAGTTTGCACAACGTTTAATTCCCTTCCCAACTCCTCAGCAAATGGAGCCTCCCACGCCTGCACGCAGAACCACATTCAGGATGATGCACCACTAAAAGCTGGAGTAACTCAGCGGGACCAAGGCAGGCAGCTTCTCTGGAGAGAAGGAACGGGTGACGTGTCAGGTCGAAGCCCTTCTTCAGACTAGCACGGAAACAGGCCCTTTGACCCAACTTCACAATGTTTAAGAACCATTTAGACAGGTGCGTAGCTAGTATATATACCGTCTGTATAACTCGCTATCACCTACCCCGTAGCCAACAATGGACCATTGTGAGCTCCACCTTTCCTTGATCATCGTTGCAATTTGCATATCTTTCATTCATTTGATCTATTTACCTTCTACATTTCTCATTTCATAGAAACATAGAAACATAGAAAATAGGTGCAGGAGTAGGCCATTCGGCCCTTTGAGCCTGCACCGCCATTCAATATGATCATGGCTGATCATCCAACTCAGTATCCTGTTCCTGCGTCTCTCCATACCCCCTGATCCCTTTAGCCACAAGGGCCACATCTAACTCCCTCTTAAATATAGCCAATGAACTGGCCTCAACTACCTTCTGTGGCAGAGAATTCCACAGATTCACCACTCTCTGTGTGAAAAATGATTTTCTCATCTCGGTCCTAAAATACTTCCCCCTTATCCTTAAAATGTGACCCCTTGTTCTGGAGTTCCACAACATTGGGAACAATCTTCCTGCATCTAGCCTGTCCAACCCCTTAAGAATTTTGTAAGTTTCTGTAAGATCCCCCCTCAATCTTCTAAATTCTAGCGAGTTTCCCCTGACTCTCAGTCTGAAGAAGGGTCTCGACCCGAAACGTCACCCATTCCTTCTCTCCGGAGATGCTGCCTGTCCCGCTGAGTATCTTCTCATTCTCACAACTTCAAGTCCAAGATGTCTCTGCAGATAAGGCAAACCTCAAGAAATCGCTCCCTAACTTCCACCAACATGTCTCCTGCTGCACCAGAGGACCAAACACCCTCCACCACTGCTACACCACCATCAAGAATGCTTGCCGCTCCATCCCTCGCCCTCACTTCGGTAAATCCGACCATACTGCGGTGCTGCTTCTTCCTGCCTACAGGCAGCAATTAAAGAGCGCACCCCCAGAGGTGAGGACAGTACAGAGCTGGTCGGGGGGGGCAGAGGAACAACTACAGGACTGTTTGGAGTCTGTAGACTGGCCAATGTTCAAGGGCTCGGCAACGGACTTGAATGAATACGCCACAGTCGTTACAGACTTCATTAAGAAATGTGTGGAGGACTGCATCCCTACAAAAACCTTCCGAGTGTTTCCCAATCAGAAACCTTGGATGAACTGTGAGATCCGCACTCTTCTGAAGACCAGACACCGGGCATTCATGTCTGATGATACAGTGGTCTACACAAAGTCCAGATACGACTTTGGTAAGGCCATCAAAAAGGCCAAAAGGGAGTTCTGCTCCAAACTGGAGGATGAGACAGATGTTCGGCAGCTGTGGCAGGGACTGAATGCAGTCACCTCCTACAAGGCAAAACCAGGAGGCAGCTCGGATGTCGGCGATACATCACTCCCTGACGAGCTCAATGCATTTTACGCACGCTTTGATAGGGAGAACACCGATGTGCCTTCCCGAGCCCCCATTCGCTGTGATGGTATTTCAGTCTCAGTCACAGAGGCCGACGTCAGGAAATCCTTCAGAGGGGTGAACCCTCGGAAAGCGTCTGGACCTGATGGCATACCTGGTCGTGTTCTAAAAATCTGCGCGGACCAACTGGCTGGAGTTTTTATGGACATTTTCAACCTGTCACTTCTGAGGTCTGAGGTTCCCACCTGCCTCAAAAGGGCATCAATAATACCGGTGCCCAAGAAGAGCAAGGTGACGTGCCTCAATGACTATCGACCTGTGGCACTAACGCCTGTGGTGATGAAGTGCTTCGAGAGGTTGATCATGGCACAAATCAACTCCTACCTCAACAAAAACCTGGACCCACTGCAGTTCGCTTACCGCCACAACAGATCAATGGTGGACGCGATCTCGCTGGCCCTCCACTCCGCTCTGGACCACTTGGACAACAAAAACTCATATGTCAGGCTGTTATTCATTGACTACAGCTCGGAGGGGATAACACAATCATCCCCTCCAAGCTGGTTACCAAACTCGCAGAACTGGGTCTCTGCGCATCCCTCTGCAATTGGATCCTCGACTTCCTCATTCACAGACCACAGTCTGTTCGTATTGGTGGAAATGTGTCAGACTCGATAACAATCAGCACGGGAGCACCTCAAGCCCCCTGCTGTACTCACTCTATACTCATGACTGCGTAGCCGGTCATAGTGCAAACTCCATCATCAAGTTCGCTGACGACACCACTGTAGTGGGACGTATCACTGATGGGGATGAGTCGGAGTACAGAAGAGAGATCGAGCGACTGTCCATATGGTGCCAGCACAATAACCTGGCCCTCAACACCAGCAAAACCAAGGAACTGATTGTGGACTTTGGAAGGAGTAGGATGGGGACCCACAGTCCTGTTTATATCAACGGGTCGATGGTTGAAAGGGTCAAGATCTTCAAATTCCTGGGCGTGCACATCTGTGAAGATCTTTTCTGGTCCGAGAACACAGATGCAATTATCAAAAAAGCTCATCAGCGCCTCTACTTCCTGAGAAGATTACGGAGAGTCGGTCTGTCAAGGAGGACTCTCTCTAACTTCTACAGGTGCACAGTAGAGAGCTTGCTGACCGGTTGCATCGTGGCTTGGTTCGGCAACTTGAGCGCCCTGGAGAGGAAAAGACTACAAAAAGTAGTAAACACTGCCCAGTCCATCATCGGCTCTGACCTTCCTTCCGTCGAGGGGATCTAATTTTTTTTTTAACTTTAGTTTTTATTGCTTTTATGTATACACAAATAAAACACAAATATAACAACGAAACATACAACATTACAATGAAACGTACAACAGTGTAGCGGGGGGGGTTCAGTTTACAATTAATTATGCAGTATACAGAACTATTTTCATATTAAAACATTTTCCAATAACTTACATTATTGTCTATAAAATTATACAGTGTTGATGTCTTTATTTCTATACCTAATCCATTTTTCCCATTTTCTTTTAAATTCGTCTTCTTTCACTCTTAGAGAATATGTCATTTTCTCCATGACAAATATTTCCTGTACTATGTCTAACCATTGTCTAAGTCTGGGTGTGTCCGCTGCAAGCCAGTTTCTTGTAATGGCCTTTCTGCCAGCTGTGAGTAGGATTTTAACCAAGTAATGGTCTTCCTTTAGCACCACTGTAGTTATATTACCCAGGTATAAAATGGAACACTTCTTGCAGACTATATATCCTAATACCCCCGTTAATTCTGAATTCACTCTGTCCCAAAATGGTTCTATTTTTGGGCAACTCCAGAAGATATTGACCACATTGCCTCCAGCATGTTTGGTGCCTTAGAATTAGCTTGCTTTTTATGTTAGGCGTAATAAAGAAACGAATCAAATTTTTCCAATTAAATTCTCTCCAATGTTGTCAATTGGTGGATGTCTGCAGTGTTACACACATATGATGCCATTCTTCTTCTGAGATTGTAATGTTCAATTCCTTTTCCCACTTAAATTTTACATAAAATGTAGTTTTAGCTTGACATTCCATTAAACTATGATAAAGTTTAGAAATAATCCTTAATGTTTTTTGATGATACTCACTAACTATCACTTCTATCACTGGAACACCCTGGAGCGGTAAAGATTACAAAAAGTAGTAAACACTGCCCAGTCCATCATCGGCTCTGACCTCCCTTCCATCGAGGGGATCTACCACAGTCGCTGCCTCAAAAAGGCTGGCAGCATCATCAAGGACCCACACCACCCTGGCCACACACTCATCTCCCTGCTACCTTCGGGTAGAAGGTACAGGAGCCTGAGGACTGCAACGACCCGGTTCAGGAATAGCTACTTCCCCACAGCCATCAGGCTATTAAACCTGGCTCGGACAAAACTCTGAACATTAATACCCCTCCATCTGTTATTTGCACTTTATTAATTTATTAATTAACGTGTGTATTTACGTATCTAATTGTAGTCAATGCCTACTATGTTCTGTTGTGCTATGGAAAGAAAGAATGTCATTGTCCTGTCAGGGACACATGACAATAAACTCTTTTGACTTTGACAGATTAATGCTGTTAAGAATCTTGCCATTAACTGGATACTGTCAGTTCACATTCAACCTCCCAAAGTGTAATACCTCGCACTTGCGAACAAATCTACATATTCCTTATCTAAAAATTCAAGGAAAAGTATTTCTATCCTTTGATAGCACTCCCCTTTCCTCATCCGTCGGGGAATATTAACTGGGAATCATTTCGCTGAATCAAAAATGCAGCCAAAATATTTAAGTACAGAAGCCTGATCTGGCCCCATCCACCCACAGAGACCCATGAAGCTCATGACAAGAGGGTAATAATAGAAACATGGAAACACAGAAAATAAGTGCAGGTGTAGGCCATTCGGCCCTTCGAGCCAGCACTGCCATTCATAGAGTCACAGAGTATAAACATGCCCTTCGACCCAACTCGCCCACACTGGCCAACGGTGTTCCAGCCATCCTAGTCCCACTTGCCTGTGCTTGGTCCATAACCCTCCTTCGTGGCTGATCATCCAAAATCAGTACCCCGTTCCTGATCTTTCCCCCATCTCCCTTGATTCAGTGTTCACCAACTGTGTTCACGATTCCTTGAAAATGTGCTGACCAACCACTCTGTGGTTACACAAAAAGCTGGAGAAACTCAGCGGGTGCAGCAGCATCTAAGGAGCGAAGGAGATAGGCGATGTTTCGGGTCGAGACCCTTCTTCAGACTGGTCAGGGATCAGGGAAACGAGAGATAAAGAACAATGAATGAAAGATATGCAAAAAAGTATCAATGATAAAGGGAACAAGCCATTGTAAGCTGTTTGTGGTGTGAAAATGAGAAGCTAGTGCGACTAGGGTGGGGGAGGGAGATAGAGATAGAGGGAATGCCAGGGCCCGAGGGCTGAGGGAGAGGTGGGAAGGGGAGGAGAGAGCAGGGGTTAACAGAATTGAGAAAATTCAATGTTCAAGCCCAAAGGATGCAGACTCCCCAAGCGGAATATGAGGTGCTGTTCCTCCAACTTGCGGTGTTGCTCACTCTGGCCATGGAGGGGGCCCAGGACCGAGAGGTCGGATACGGAATGGGAGGGGGAGTTGAAGTGCTGAGCCACCGGGAGGTTGGGTTGGTTTTTGTGGACCGAGCGGAGGTGTTCGGCGAAACGATCGCCAAGCCTCCACTTGGTCTCACCGATATAGATCATCTGGCATCTGGAGCAGTGGATGCAGTAGATGAGGTTGGAGGAGGTGCAGGTGAACCTCTGTCGGACCTGGAAGGACTGCTTGGGTCCCTGAAAGGAGTGGAGGGGGGAGGTGAAGGGACAAGTGTTGCATTTCTTGCGGTTGCAAGGGAAAGTGAACCGAAACGTCGCCTATCTCCTTCGCTCCTTAGATGCTGCTGCTGCACCCGCTGAGTTTCTCCAGCTTTTTGTGTAACCCTCGATTCTCCAGCATCTGCAGTTTCTTCGTTAACCACTCTGTGGTTCTGTGGCTGTGGATGAGGCACCGTTATTGAGGTCATTGGGATTAGGAGTAGAATGAGGACATTCGGCCCATCAAGTCTGCTCCGCCATTCAATCACGGCTGATCTATCTCTCCCTCCTAACCCCATTCTCCTGCCTTCTCCCCAAAGCCCCTGACACCCGTACAGATCAATTATTGCAGGCATGCGATAGAACCATTTCTTGTAGGCCCGGTGACTCACGCTGTTCCTGGGTGCAGGCCGTGACGGGCCCAATGGTGTAGCCAGTCCTGCCGCGGCACTTTCTCTTCTCCTTTAAGTCCTTGGTGTAAATGGTGAGGCGGTAACGTCTCAGAGGCTCCAGGCCCACAAACTCCGTTGTCCTTGCGTCCGCAGTCCCTTGTGTCCCTGGAATCAACACACAACCTCAGGCGCCAACTCCACAACCAGCCCTCCAAAGACTCGCCCGCACACATCTCAGGGAGTTTGTTCAAAGGGTTCCAACCCGAAATGTCAACTATTCCTTTTTCTCCAGAGATGCTGCCTGACCCGCAGGGTTACTCCAGGCACTTGGTGTCCATCTTATTTTTCTAAGGGGAGGTTGGAATGTAAAGGGCCTGTCCCTTTGGCCATCATTTGCACGCCATTTACGTGACCTGGTAGCGTGTGGGTAGCGTGTGGGTAGCGCGGAACGGGCGCAGGGAGTGGCGGGGAGGAGTGTGGGGTTGTGCGCAGTATCGCGCAGCGCTCCAGGATTTCGTTCTGCACGAAGTCTTCGCGCGCCGCCGGCCTGTCGCATAAATGACGGCCAAAGTGGGACACCCTGGCGCGGCCCAACGTCTCACCTCCAACAGCAGCAGAAGCGGGCAAGAGATCGCCGAGCTCGGCCTGGGGCTCACGGCCGTTGCGGATCCTGGATCCGAATCCGACCCCCACTCCTACTCCCAGAGCGGGGCCAAGACGATTGGAGATAGACACAAAATGCAGGAGTAACTCAGCGTGACCGGCAGCATGTCTGGAGAGAAGCAAAGGGTGACGTTTCGGGTCGAGACCCTTCTTTGGACTGAGGAAGAGTCTCGACACGAAACATCATCCATTCCTTCTCTCCACAGATGCTGCCGGTCCCGCTGAGTTACTCCTGCATTTTGTGTCCATCTTCAAATGACGTCATGCGCTCCAGACGGCGGCGCGGACGCACGATGACGCTCGCGACCGTCGTGCTCCTGTCGCGTAAAATGACAGCCAAGTGGGACAGGCCCTTTAGAGAATGTTGGGGCTGAGAGAGGGTGAAGTCGGACATTGTTGAGAGTGTTGGAAGTAAGGGTGGTTGTCGATGGCTAGGGCTTGTGTTCCGAAAGTAACTCAAGGTCAAATAAAATGCAAAGCTCATGAACAGTCCCATTCAGTTTCACGCAATTGCTGGAGGGAAAGAAGGCCTGAAAACAGAGTCTTCGGGCAATAGTGTTTAGTTGAGAGACAGAGCAGAGAACAGTACAGCAAGACTGTGCATGGAACAGTTCAATGTCCTTGGGTCTGCCCTCAATGCACCTGCGTGCGGGTGTCTGCTGTATCGGAGGGCCCCTTTCAGCGCTGTTTCTGTAAATAGTCCAAACCAGCATTTATTTTGAGAGGGCCCATATACAAAAACGGAGATGTAATGCTGAGGCTCTGTAAGGCACTGGCCAGGAGGCATTTGGAATATTGCGAGCAATTCTACGCACCATATCTGAGGAAGGATGTGCTGGCTCTGGAGAGGGTTCACAGGAATAATCCCAGGAATTAGTGGGGTTAACATATGATGAGCGTTTGACGGCACTGGGCCTGTACTTCGCTGGAGTTTAGAAGAGTGAGGGGGGACCTCATTGAAACGTACAGAATAGTGAAAGGCTTGGATAGAGTGGATGTGGAGAGGATGTTTCCACTAGTGGGAGAGTCTACTACTAGAGGTCATAGCCTCAGAATTAAAGGACGTTCTTTTAGGAAGGAGACGAGGAGAAATGTCTTTAGTCAGAGGGTGGTGAATCTGTGGAATTCTTTGCCACAGAAGGCTGTGGAGGCAGTCAGTGGATATTTTTAAGGCAGAGATTCAGTAGATAGATTTGTGATTAGTACGGGTGTCAAGGATTATGGGGAGAAGGCAAGAAAATGGGGTTAGGGTGGAGAGATAGATCAGCCATGATTGAATGGCGGAGTAGACTTGAAGGGCTAAATGGCCTAAATGTACGATCACATGGTCTTTTGATCTTATGATGTAAACTAAATTACACTAAAGCTGCTCTGGTGCACGGACCTGTTGACTTAGAGAGGCCATTTTTCTTCTTGCGTCCCTGGTGCTTCATGGATTGGCATTGGATGTGCTGAATGGTTTCTGTAGACACCAGCTCGAGAAAGGCACAGTAGAAGCTGACGCTGCGATCACTCCATGAGGCTTTCAGGGTGTGGTTATCAACGGCTGTAAGGTTCAGGTCGGGTGGCCCTGTGAGAAAGGAGGGAGAGTTATGCCCCTGTCCCACTTAGGAAACCTGAACGGAAACCTCTGGAGACTTTGCGCCCCACCCAAGGTTTCCGTGCGGTTCCCGGAGGTTTTTGTCCTCCGGCAACCACCTTCAACTAGCACCGCAACCGGCTTCGACTAAGAAATTACCGATTTTTAAAACGGAAACCACTTTCGACCATTAGGGAGACTGACAAAAACCTCCGGGAACATCCCGCACGGAAACCTTGGGTGGGGCGCAAAGTCTCCAGAGGCTTCCGTTCAGCTTTTTCCTAAGTGGGACAGGAGCATTAAACACATACACAGTATCGTGTAGGAAAGAATTGCAGATGCTGGTTTAAAACGAAGATAAACACAAAATGCTGGAGTAACTCAGCGGGACAGGCAGCATCTCTGGAGAGAAGGAATGGTTGACGTTTCGGGTCGAAGAAGGGTCTTGACCCGAAACGTCGCCCATTCCTTCTCTCCAATGATGCTGCCTGTCCCGCTGAGTTACTCCAGCATTTTGTGTCCATCTTCGGTGTAAACCAGCATCAACAGTTCCTTCCCACACGCAAGTAATTCATCTGTCGGGGTGAAGCTAACACTGGCCAAATGTCTGCAGTGACTGGGGAATTCATTGTCTCTCTGTGAGAAAAGAAAGTGGTTAATAATCTCTCCGTGTTGGCTGCAGCCTCCATATCACAGAGCGGGCACGACGACGCAGCTGGTAGAGCTGCCACCTCACTGCGCCAGAGACCCAGATACGATCCTGACCTGGGGCGCTGTCTGTGTGTGGAGTTTGCACGTTCTCCCTGCGACCACGTGGGTTTCCTCCAGGTGCCCCGGTTTCCTCCCACATGATAAAGAAGTGCGGATTCGTAGGTTAATTGGCCTCGGTGAAAATTGCCCCTCCTACGTTGGGGGCAGATGAGAGGGTTAGATAATGTAAGATGGTGTGAACGGGCGATCGGTGGTCGGCGTGCATTTTGGTGGGGTCCGAAGGGCCCGTTTCCACACTGTACGTTTCAATCTATCACTGCAAGTGACAAAGGGGTGTCCCCAGTGGTCACTGCACGTGTCAATGTGTGTTCCAGTGCATTGAGTCCGGTCCCTGTATCTTCTGTACAAAATTCTTAAGGGGTTGGACAGGTCAGGGGAAACTCGCTAGAATTTAGAAGATTGAGGGAGGATCTTATAGAAACTTACAAAATTCTTAAGGGGTTGAACAGGCTAGATGCAGGAAGATTGTTCCCGATGTTGGGGAGGTCCAGGACAAGGGGTCACAGTTTAAGGATAAGGGGGAAGTCTTTTAGGACGGAGATGAGAAAAACATTTTTCACACCGAGAGTGGTGAATCTGTGGAATTCTCTGCCACAGAAGGTAGTTGAGGCCAGTTCATTGGCTATATTTAAGAGGGAGTTAGATGTGGCCCTTGTGGCTAAAGGGATCAGAGGGTATGGAGAGAAGGCAGGTACAGGATACTGAGTTGGATGATCAGCCATGATCATATTGAATGGCGGTGCAGGCTCGAAGGGCCGAATGGCCTACTCCTGCACCTATTTTCTATGTTTCTATGTTTCTCAGTGAATATAACGTGTGCTGAAGGGCCTGTTTCCGTGCTGTATCGCTAAACTAAACCAAACTAATCAATTGGTTGTGTGGGGAGGGAGCCGTGTCACGGTTGGAGATGTGGCGTGCATGAGCCCGAGGTGAGGATCCCTCCCACATCCGTGCGTCGAGGAAACATCGTGACGCTGATACCAGATTCCACCGCTTTGGCCTCGTACCTTGGTGCTGACCGGCTGGTATGGTGATGGTCTGGGATGGCGAGCTGCCCACTCTGTTCAGGGCAACCACAGAAAGCTTGTACGCAGCCAGGGAGAGCGTCATTTTGTAACTTGTTTGGCTTAGCTCTTCGCTGATGTTGGCCATCCTGTCGAACAACGGCCGGACGGTCAGTCTGTAACCTGTGACTCCGATGTCTGGCTCCGTCGGGGACTGGAGGAGACAAAGCTATTGTTATTTGGGGTGAAGGACCCGACAGGTTCTCAGGAAACGGTTAGAAACCCGCAGGTAGGATTTTGACCGAAGATTTTGGCACAAAAAGCTGGAGTAACTCAGCGGGGCAGGCAGCATCTCTGGAGAGAAGGGTCGGGTGACATTTCAGGTCCAGACCCTTCTCCAGGTGGATTTTGACACTAGCCGTAAGGATTCAGGGGAGATAATCGTGGACGTTGCCAGGGTCGGGGAATTATGAACAAGAGACAGTCTGGATACAACACAAGCCCTTCAGCCCACCAAGTCCACACCAATTATCTATTGGAACTGGTGGGAAGGAACTGCCCACACGTGTTTGGTTTAGAGTGGGAGGAAACCAGAGCACCTGGAGGAAACGCACATGGTCACAGGAAGAACGTGCAAACTCCACGGAGACAGCACCCAGGGTCCGGATCAAACCGGGGTGGGGGGGGGGATTTCTATTTTTTGCTTTTGAACAAAGGAGATTGAGTGGGGACTTAACTATGGTTAAGGGAGAGGGAGAAAGGGAGGGGGGGGGGGTTGAGGGGGAGAGAGGGAAAAGGGGAGGTGGAGGTCAGGGGAGTGGGAATGGGGGAGGGGGAGGGGGGGAGGGGGAGGGGAGGGGGGGGAGGGGGAGAGGGGGGAGGGGGGGGAGGGGAGGGAGGGAGGGGGGGGAGGGGGGGGGGAGGGGAGGGGAGGGGAATGGGAGGGGGAGAGGGGGAGGGGGAGGGGAGAGGGAGGGGGAGGGGGAGGGGGAGGGGGAGGGGGAGGGGGGAGGGGGGTGGGGGGGGAGGGGAGGGGAGGGGGTAGGGGGGGGGTGGAGGGGGAGGGGTGGGGGAGATGGGGGGGGGAGGGGAGAGGGGGAGGGGAGAGGGAGGGGGAGGGGGAGGGGGAGGGGGAGGGGGCCCATTGTTCTTTACCTTTGCCACTTTTTGCAGCTCTTCACTTTGCCGTTGCCTGGGCACTGTGGGAGGTTGTCGATAAGCTTCCACTGCAGTTCCAACCTCTTGGTGATGGCTGGGAAATACACAAAAATGGCTTTGGAAAATGTTTAACGTCGCTAGAATGACCCACAGAAGCAGAGAGGTCTTCACAAGGCTGCGATTAGTTTGTCCCACCACAGCCTGCTGATGGACCTGGGGATTTGATGGGAGGGGAAAACCCCCCTTAGTGTGCTCACTAGGGTCGCCAACTTTCACACTCCCAAATAAGGGACCAAAATACGGGACAAATTCCCCACGGCAATTCATTGACCGACTAGGCCGAGGCTGGGTGAATGATGAGTTGGCCCGGGTGCTGGACTGCTCACAAAGCCCAGTCCTGCTCCCCATCCAACGCATGAACCGATGATCGGCCATGAGAGGGAGGGGTGATGGCGTCGGTGGTAAGCGAAGGTCCGAAGGTCGGACAGCTGGCCGGGCTGCCGACCGACCGACGGGGCCACGGGCGAGGCGCTGCTGCTGCTGCTGCACTCCATGGGCTGCACTACGTCGGGACGGGTGAGGCGGGGCCGGACGCGGCGCTCCGACCCGACAGTCCCCTCGACCCGAGTAGTAGCAGTCTAATACGGGGGCAAGGGCGGCCCCATATGGGACAAACCAATTTAGCCCAATATACGGGATGTCCCGGCTAGTACGGGACAGTTGGTAACCCTAGTGCTCACTTATACACCCACTACACTGGCCACCCACTGACCCACCCCTCTGCAGCACTGATCCCCTCCCTCTGTCCACCCCTCACCCCTCAGCCCCCAAAACAGCAACGGGCTCAGGGGTCCTCACCAGCTGGGATGAAGGCAACGTCACTCCATTCGCTCCAGATGGTTTGAAGCATCCTGCGAATCTGGAGCTGGTGTGCCACGGGCGCATCCAACTGCATCGTGCAATTCTCTGGTGGAGGAAACAAAATGGTCACCGCAAGAAAGATGGTTGACGCTGCCTTCTCATCACAACCCATGCCTCGTACCTTGAGCCCCATCAAAACCTCAACGCACTGGAGATCTAAGCTTGCCATTCGCTCTCTCACCCCCCCCCCCCCCCCACCCACCAATCAATGCCCCACACTGATTCCTGCCTCCTCCCAACCAAGCAACTCCCTCTACACCCCCAGCTCTCTTTTAAGGTGCTCCCTTCTACCTAGGGTTGCCAACTGTCCCGTACCAGCCGGGACATCCCGTAATCTTGGGCTAAATTGGTTTGTCCCATACGGGACCGCCCTTGCCCCTGTATTTGACTGCTACCACTCGGGTCGAGGGGTCTGTCGGGTCGGAGCTCTGCGTCCGGCCCGGTCCCACCCTTCCCGAGGTAGTGCAGCCCGTGGAGTGCAGCGCCCGACGTCGCGCGGCCCGGGCCAAAACTCCTCAGCTGGCCCGCCGGCTGGGCTTTGTGTGCAGTCCAGCACCCGGGCCCACTCATCATCCACCCAGCCACGGCCGGGCCGGTCAACGGATTGCCGTCAGGAATTTGTCCCGTATTTTGACCGTTTGTCCCTTATTTGGGAGTGAGAAAGTTGGCGACCCTAGTTCTACCTCTTCCATTGAAGTCTCCACCTCTGGCCTCACTAACATTCCCATTGAACACCTTCCCATCAACGCTTCTCGTCATCAAACTTTCCCATCCACACCCCTCGCTTCCATCCCCTATCCCTTTGTGTTTAGTTTAGTTTAGTTTAGGGGAAGTGGCCCTTCGGCCCGCTGGGTCTGGGCCAAGAAACAACCTCGACGCACCAGGAACAATTTGCAATTTACTGAAGAAAATTACCCTCCAAATGTGACCGCCTTTGGAATGTGACGGGAAACCGGAGCAGGGGAGAACGTGCAAACTGCCACACCCCAAAGTCATTGAAAGTGTAAACTGTCCCCAGTGTGCAGGATAGTGTGAGTGATCGCTGGTCGTCGCTGACTTGGCGGGCCGGAGGGACTGTCTCCGCATTGTATCTTTTTCAGCCAGAGAGCTGTGAATCTGTGGAATTAGCTCTAGGGCCTAGTGGAGTCAAGGGATGTGGGGAGAAGGCAGGCACGGGTTATTGATAGCGGACGATCAGCCATGATCACAATGAATGGCGGTGCTGGCTCGAAGGGCCGAATGACCTATTTTCTATGTTTCTATGTTTCTATGGAGGCCGATTCACTGGGTGAATTCAAGAGAGAGTTAGATATAGCTGTTAGTGATAGTGGAATCAAGGGATATGGGGAAAAAGCAGGAACAGGGCACTGATTCTGGACGATCAGCCATGATCATATTGAATGGCTCGAAGGGCCGAATGGCCTACTCCTGCACCCATTTTCTATGTTTCTGTGTCTAAAGTCTAAAACTACTACTAGATTGCAGAACGCTGCTCTCATAAGCTAGGGTGTTGTCCTAATCTCACACACTGCTTCATTGTGGACCGTGAACATTTTTTCTGTGACTATAATGCTGTAATACTATATTCTGCAGTCTGGTATTTTCCTCTCTGCCTCACCTCTGTGGTAGCTGTGCGTGCGCAGAAAGGAACTGCAGATGCTGGTTTAGGCAGCACCGCTGGAGAAAATACATTTGGGGAAAATACATTTAGAACGGAGACGAGGAAACACTTTTTCTCACAGGGAGTGGTGAGTCTGTGGAATTCTCTGCCTCAGAGGGCGGTGGAGGCGGGTTCTCTGGATGCTTTCAAGAGAGAGCTAGATAGGGCTCTTAAAGATAGCGGCGTCAGGGGATATGGGGAGAAGGCAGGAACGGGGTACTGATTGGAGATGATCAGCCATGATCACATTGAATGGCGGTGCTGGCTCGAAGGGCCGAATGGCCTCCTCCTGCACCTATTGTCTATTGTCTATTGGGACCCTTCTTCAGACTGGGTGACTTGAATGTACTCATCATATTATAATAAGACTGGATAGCGGGCAAACACAGCAACAATAGACCAGGCCAAGCCCCTTGCTTTGTGCTATTTACCATGACTCTTCGATTCACTTGAGTTGCAGATTGTCTGTAAGAAAAGAAGAGGTCAGACTTGGTTACTTTTACAATGGTAAGAAATCACAATCACTTTTCGCAGGCTCCGTTTCCAGAAAATAGAGTTAGCCATTAAACATAATCTTTTTTGGGTTTGTCTCCTGAACCATGGGTGGAAATATCCAGCAAGGGAGCGGGATATGTGTGAGGAGTGGATGCATGAGTGGCAAATCATGAGATCCCAGTCTGAAGAAGGGTCCCCGAGCCAGTGCGTCACCCTCCCTTTTCCTCCAGAGATGTGGAACCTGACCCGCTGAGTTACTCCTGCACTTTGTGTCTACTGTCCGTATAAACCAGCATCTGCAGTTCCTTTCTACACACTCATGAGGATACTTCCATCAGTGGTGAGCGGTTGGGGATGACAAACCTGCACCCACTGGCGTTTAGAAGAATGAGTGGGATTTCTAGCAGGGACGAGAGGTGGGTTCCACGAGCTACAACCAGGAAGCGCGCTTTAGTTTTAGTTTTAGAGGTACAGCGTGGAAACAGGCCCTTCGGCCCACTCCGGGTCAGCGCCGACTGGCGATCGCCCGTTCACGCTGGTTCCATCCTACACGCTAGGGACAATTTACAGAAGGCGATTGGCCTGCGGACCTGCACGTCTTTGGAGTGTGGGAGGAAACCGGAGCACCCGGAGAAAACCCACGAGGTCGCAGGGAGAACGTGCAAACTCCGTACTGACAGAACCCCGTAGTCAAGACCGAACCCGGGTCTCTGGCGCTGTGAGGCAGCGACTCCACCGTTGCGCCGCCGTGCCATCCCTAAACTGTTCCACGCCATGAAGCCTCACTGGGCCTGAGTCACGTAAACATTGACCCCCGACGTTCTGAGCCACAGAGACAGTGGCTTCCCTGAACCCCGAGACGGAGAGGTATTGTCCCTCCACCCTCTCCCTGGACAGAGTCACCCACTCATTCTTCCCTTGTCTTCCAGTCTGAGCTACACATTCTTTGGTTGGAGGTTGAGTATCAACTCATTGCATAGTGTCATACTGCATGGAAATAGGCCCTTCGGCCCAACTTGCCACACCAACCAACATGCCCATCTACAGTCTGAAGAAGGGTTTCGGCCCGAAACGTTGCCTATTTCCTTCGCTCCATAGATGCTGCCTCACCCGCTGAGTTTCTCCAGCACTTTTGTCTACCTTCACCATCTACATCCTCTGTATGCCTTGGGAGCAAGTTTAATCTACTTCAGACATATGATCTCCTGCCACGGGAGGTTTAGCTTGGTATACCTTGAAATCTGTCCCAAAATGGGAGTGCGCAAAGTGTGCGTTGGAGAACGGCGTGAAAGGTGCTCCATGCGGGACAGGCCGTGCATTCCTACCTGGTTCCACGCCTCAGAACCCAGCCTTCGATATCGTATCTGATTGAAAATCCCCTTCATTTCCGGCTTCTTCCAGCGGAGTGTGAGCTGGTTTGCCGACCGCCTCATGTCTACTTTCTCCATCAATAGAGGCGCGTACTTGGCTGAAACAAGAGGGAGGGTTACCGCAGAGAAAGGCTGTCGATTAAGGCCACATTCCTGAAGATGAGATGTTGTACTTTCCAGATCCCTCCGTTCATCATTTTTTAGAATCACGGACTTGTTGCCGAGCCGAAGGAGGACTTCCCATTCCTGATTTACTTCAGAGTTTAGTGACGCAGTGTGGAATCGGGCACTTTGGCCCTCCGAGTCCGTGCCGACCGGCCATCGCCCCGTACGCTAGCACCATCCTACACACTAGAGGCAATTGGAATGCGGGAGGAAACCGGGGCACCTGGAGAAAACCCACGCGGTCACAGGGAGAACGTACAAACTCCGTGCAGACAGCGCCCATAGTGAGGATCGAACCCGGGTCTCTGGCGCTGTAAGGCAGCGACTCCACTGCTCCACCGCTTAATCTCTCCCCGATTTCGGAACGGGGAGGAGCTGTGGTGGCGCGCGGCTGCGACCCGACTAAGGAGCTTCGGAGGCTCCGGCCGCAGGCCCGGTGCACAGGAACATCGGGAGCTGGCGGGTCCCTGGTGGGAGACCGTTTTTTCGGAGCTCCCGCAACGGCAACTTCTCCCGCCGGAATCGCGTCTGTGGAATTCTCTGCCTCAGAGGGCGGTGGAGGCAGGTTCTCTGGATGCTTTCAAGAGAGAGCTTGCTAGGGCTCTTAAAGATAGCGGAACCAGGGGGTATGGGGAGAAGGCAGGAACGGGGTACTGATTGGGGATGATCAGCCATGATCACATTGAATGGCGGTGCTGGCTCGAAGGGCCGAATGGCCGAATGGCCTACCCCTGCACCTACTGCCTATTGTCTATTGTCAACTCACTAGTGTTCACCGGCACCACATACAGCTTTGCTGACTTCACCATCGCCTTGCCCCCTGTAGTCTCGACCCAGAATGTCAAGTTTTTGTTCAGGTAGAAATCGTCACGATGCAGGACGTAGGAGGTATTGTTCCCCACCTGAAACCATTTGCAGGTCTTGCATGTGTCACAGCTGTGGGAAACGAGACAAAGAACAAGGCAAAGTTGTTTAAAAAAAGCACAGGAAGAAATGAATCAACAGGAGGTCTCGGCAGCCAGTAAACATTTGACTGCGTCACAAATCCCACTGACGGCAGTAACCCTCACCGCACCTCGACTCGACTCGCTGGACTTTCCACCAATTTTCAGTCTGCAGGAGACCTGAAAATCCCTCCTGCCTGAGTCGCGGCCTCACAGCACCAGGGGCCCCGGGTTGGATCCTGACCACGGGCGCTGCCAGCGCGGAGTTTGCACGTTCTCCCCGTGACCTATGTGGGCTTTCTCCAGGCGCTCAGCAGCTGATCAGGTTATATATATGAAGAACGGTAACTGTTGGATTCACCATTCTTCACCCAGGCCCTGGTTTAAACCCCCAGGAGACTCTCGTCCGCGAGGGTTTTCTCCGGGTGCTCCGGTTTCCTCCCACACTTCAAAGACGTGCAGGTTTGTAGGTTAATTGGCTTCTGTAAATTGTCCCTTATAAATAGGACGGGAAAGTGGGATAGCAGAGAGCTGGTGCGAACGGGTGATCGTTGGTTGGAGTGGACTCGGAGGGCCGAGGGGCCTGATTCCACACTGTATCTCTAAACGTGTGGAGTGTGAACCTCACAGCCCAGGGGGCCAGTGCAGGGTGAGGTAGGGCCGTGCAGAAGCATTCAGCTGGGGATCTCTGCACAGAGCTGTGGCCATTCTTGCTGTTGGTCACTCCAGCTGAATATCAACCCATCGATTACCCAATCGCCGGTAATTGCGGAGACAATTTTCCCCATTTTCAGCAGAGACAGAAATTCCCGGGACTTTCCTGGGACCAAATAAAGAAAGGCCCGGGATAGAGTGGATGTGGAGAGGATGTGGAGAGGATGTTTCCACTAGTGGGAGAGTCCAGGGCCACCTTTAGAATGAAAATGAGGAGGAATTTCTGTAACCAGAGGGTGGTGAATCTGTGGAATACATTGCCACAGGTGGTGGTGGAGGCCAAATCATTGGGTATTTTGAAAGCGGGGATGGATAGGTCCTTGATTTGGTCAAAGGTTACGGGAAAAGGCAGGGGAACGGGATTGAGAGGGAAATTATAGATCAGCCATGAATGAATGGCGGGGTAGACTCGAAGGGCCGAATGGCCTAATTCTGCTGCTATCACCTCTGGTCATTCTCTCCTGCAGGAAAATTGGCAAGTGAGCTGCATCATCTTGAACACTTTCATACCTTGTGCTTTGCCCTTACCCTCATTGACACGTGGACAAGTCGAACCAGTGAATGGTGAATCCTGCAGTCACTATTCTTCCATATATCCCGATCTGCAGGAACTGCTGAGCATCTGGAGAAAACCCAGGCGGTCACGGGGAGAACGTACAGACTCCGTGCAGACAGCCCCCGCAGCCGGGATTGAACCCGGGTCTCTGGCGCTGTGCGGCAGCGACTCTACCGCTGCTCCAGGTTGCCGCCCGAAGAACTGGGGCAGAAATCCACGATCTAAATCCCCTGTCAGATGCTGTGAGTTTAGTTTAGTTTAGTTTAGAGATAAAGCGCGGAAACAGGCCTTTTGGCCCACCGGGTCCGCGCCGACCAGCGAACCCCGCACATTAACACCATCCTACACCCACTAGGGAAATTTTTTACATTTACACCAAGCCAACTAACCTACAAACCTGTACGTCTTTGGAGTGTGGGAAGAAACCGAAGATCTCGGAGAAATCCCACGCAGATCACGGGGAAAACGTTCAAGCTCCGTACAGACAGCGCCCGTAGTCAGGATCGAACCCGGGGTCTCCGCATTCGCGGCATTCGCTGTAAGGCGGCAACGCTCTACCCCTGCGCCACCGTGACCTCACGGCGTGAGTGGAGCAGGGAGTTGGCCGGGTAGTGCGGGGACCCTGCGGTTACCCTGGCACTGAGGGGGGTGTTGGGACTCACTCACCAGTAGCACAGCCTGTACTCGGCTGGGTCCCTGCCTCTGCTCCACCTGCATCGGAAAGGCTCGTCGCCGCTCAACTGCTCATCCGACATCCACTCTCTGTAACAGGTCAAGCCCGAAGGTGCATATGGGGGAACCTGCAAAGGGGCACCAGTGAGTGAGTGCAAGAACTCGGCCCTCACCCGAATCGTCACCCATTCCTTCTCTCCAGAGATGCTGCCCTGGCCCGCTGACTTACTCCAGCATATTATGTCCATCTTCAGTGTAAACATACATCTCCAGTTCCTTATTACACATGTCCTTTATCTTCGTTCTATTCTTGGTCATCCTCAACTAACTATGAGGAGAGCAACACTGGGCAAATTATGGTGGAAACTGGGTCTGGGGTAGGACCTACATACATCTTGTGTGCTCAATATCTGATCTTCACTCATCCCAAATTCAACCATTGCACTTTAACGGTACAGGTTTGTAGGTTAATTGGCTCCCGGTAACATCGTAAATTGTGTGCAGTTCTGGTCCCCTAATTTGAGGAAGGACATTCTTGCTATTGAGGGAGTGCAGCGTAGGTTTACAAGGTTAATTCCCGGGATGGCGGGACTGTCATATGCTGAGAGAATGGAGCAGCTGGGCTTGTACACTCTGGATTTTCGAAGGATGAGTGGAGATCTCATTGAAACATATAAGATTGTTAAGGGTTTGGACACGCTAGAGGCAGGAAACATGTTCCCGATGTTGGGGGAGTCCAGAACCAGGGGCCACAGTTTAAGAATAAGGGGTAAGCCATTTAGAACGGAGACGAGGAAACACTTTTTCTCACAGAGAGTGGCGAGTCTGTGGAATTCTTTGCCTCAGAGGGCGGTGGAGGCAGGTTCTCTGGATGCTTTCAAGAGAGAGCTAGATAGGGCTCTTAGAGATAGCAGAGTCAGGGGATATGGGGAGAAGGCAGCCATGATCACGTTGAATGCCGGTGCTGGCTCGAAGGGCCGAATGGCCTACTCCTGCATCTATTGTCTATTGTCTATTGTCCCTAGTGTGTGTAGGATAGTATTAGTGTGCGGGGATGGCTGGTTGGCGTGGACTTTGGTGGGCCGCACGGCCTGTTTCTGCGCTGTAACTCTAAACTAAAAAAATGACGCTGCCTGACCTGCTGGAGTTACTCCAGCACTTTGTGTCTTTTTTCCCCCCTATGTGTGAATCAGCATCTGCGGTTCCTTGTTTCTACTTCATGAATGGTGAGATATTTGGAAGGTGGAGGGACGTGGTCTTTGCTGGAATGAGGCCAACAGAGTTGACAAGAGGCTCTGCTATTCGTTACATCGACTGCGCTACAGCTGAAAGTGTTACTCATGGTTACTCAGGTCACGGCGACCACAGACTACACAGATCAGCGGAAAATAGGACCCGTAGCACTTGAAAGCAAAATAAGTGCATCCGTTTCTCAGAGTGAGTGTTTCCTCACTGCAGCTCTCGCACGGCAGAGCTCGGGGGTGGGGGTGGTCTGTAAATCCCCCTCGGCCCCAAACCGCTGAGAACTCGAACAAAAAGCCGCCTCTTGGCTTCCACACCGTGACGCGGAGCGAATCTACTGGGACATACCCACCCTGTGGCCTCACCCCGAGCCACCCACGGACATTCACAGTCAGTCAGCAGCGGCAGCGGCAGAGCTCGGACAGTGTGTAGGGGGACCAGCGCACAGCATACACGTGGCGTGGCTCGCGTCAACACATGTGCCGAGGCACGCCCGCGCTGACACTCACGCTGGCGCACCACCCATCCCGGCACGCGGGTCCCACCGGCACGCGATGGAGTGTGGGAGGAAACCGAAGCACCTGGAGAAAACCCACTCGGTCAGCGGGTGGAGAACGTGCAAACACCGTACAGGCAGCGCCTGGAGTCCGGAGAAGGGTCTCGACCCGAAACGTCACCAATTCCTTTCCCCCTGAGATGCTGACTGACCCACTGAGTTTCTCCAGCTTTTCTTGTGACTAGCCTCTGTAGGGCAGGATCGAACCCGGGTCTCTGGCGCTGTAATGCAGCGACTCTGCCACTGCGCCACTCTGTGAGGCTCCTGGTAGCTCTCCTGTAGGCTAAGGCGCGGAACAAATTGTGGATGTTGGATTTTTTCTCATTCTGCAGTCTGGTCGTTTTCTGCTTGCTCTGCCCTTTGTACCTGCGCGTGGCTGGATTATACTCATGTATGGTAATTAAATAGTGTCCAAACAAAAGCTTTTCACTGTATCTCGGCACATATGCCAATATTAAATCAAACCAAAAATACAACATGCGCTGCCACGCTTCTGACGCCAAATACACAAATATCAGCAACATACACACTCCAACACTTCTGGAGTCTCCCTGAATTAAATAATGAGTTTGGTTTATTGTCACGTGCACTGAGGTACAGTGGGAAGCTTCTGTTGCGTGCAAACCATTCAGCGGAAAGACAATACACGGTTACAATCGAGCCGTTCACACAGTGTGCAGATACATGGTAAAGGGAATATTGTTTAGTGTAAGTCCTGTCAAAGATAGTCCCTGGGTCTCCAATGAGGGTAGTTCAGGACTGCTCTCGAGTTGGGATTATCTGGACTGTTGGACAGGGTGTGGAAATGGTAACAGCGATTGAGTGAGAAAAGACTACACAGCATAAGCTGGACGGGACTGCCTGAGGTTCTAAAACACGTTTGACTTCATTCTCAGCCACCCGCTGTACAAGGCCACCACACGCAACCTTCCAGGGGAGAAGTTTAATCCCTTTCTTTCGTTCAGAGACGCAGCGCCGAAACAGGCCCTTCATTTACCGAGCCTGCGCCGACCTACAATCACGCACGCACGAGATCCAACCGACGCGCACGCGGGTCGATTTGCAGAAGCCAATGAACCTACCAGCCTGCACGCCCTTGGAGTGCGGGAAGAAACGGGAGCACCGGGAGAAAACCCACGCCGCCCCACGTGGAGAACGCGCAAACGCCGCACGGACAGACCCGTTCAAGAGAGATTTAGCTCTTAGGGCTAACGGAATCAAGGGATATGGGGAGAAAGCAGGAACGGGGTACTGATTATGGATGATCAGCCATGAACATATTGAATGGGGGTGCTGGCTCGAAGGGCCGAATGGCCTCCTGCACCTATTTTCTACGTTCCACCCGTAGTCAGGACTGAACCCGGGTCCCCGGCGCTGCGAGGCAGCAACTCTACCGCTACGCGCCATCTATTTGGCGGAAGGATAACCATATGGCTATGCTAGCTGACCAAGGTGCAGGTTCAGCAGGCACCGGTTGTTCATTCACCTCCTACCTGTGTTCACACTGCTGGTGTCCTTATCCTCCTGACACGGCAGGGTGGCGATGGTGCCATGTGAATCTGTAGAATAAACACAGGTACAAATAACATATATTTCCTACCTTTGTTTTTTTTTTTTTTCAGAATCTGGGTGTTATTCACAATAGCCAGTGT
The DNA here is from genome assembly GCA_035221665.1 of Okamejei kenojei. Classification (NCBI taxonomy): domain Eukaryota; kingdom Metazoa; phylum Chordata; class Chondrichthyes; order Rajiformes; family Rajidae; genus Okamejei; species Okamejei kenojei. Next base: position 30,518,694 of record CM069158.1, on the reverse strand, counting down.
TTATTGCCCTTGAGAAGATGATTGTGAATGGTACCAGTGTGAGGTCTGGCAAAAGAGACACAAAGTGCTGGAGTAACTCAGTGGGTTAGGCAGCATCTCTGGAGAACATGGATAGGGAACAGTGTCACAACGCCATATAGGCGTGAAGAAGCAAGAGGTGGCTCAGGGCAGAGCAGGTAGAACCAAAGATCGTGCTCCGCTCCAGTATCTTTGGGTGGAACGGTTCCAGGGAGTCACAGAGTCTTACAGCGGGGAAACAGGCACTTCAGCCCACGACGACCGACATTTTGTTTCCACGCTGCATCTCTAAACTGAAAACTAAAGATGTTGCCTGACCCACTGAGTTCCTCCAGCAGTTTGTTTTTTTATTTGCTCAAGATCCCAGCATCTAGCTGTTTTGTGCGTCTCTATTGGAATGTCGAGCGGATGGGGCTCGTCGGCCTGGGAAGGCGGTCCATCTAGGAGGGGGAAAACTCTGATTTAAAACCTCCGCTGCCTTGTGGCCATATCCAGCCATGGAAAAGGCTCCAGGAGTAAACCTCAAGAACATCCGGAGTCGGAGCCCCTAAGGCAGTTCGTCGTTGTCTACAACCTCGCTCTGGCAGCTCCTGCGACGGCGCTGGTGCCAAACTGTAACGGCCCTGCTGCTCCTTTGGATCGATCAGCGACGTGGAGAGGGGGGGACGTGCTGCATGGGCAACAGTCTGTCCGCCACATGACATCGCCCAGGCTTGCATCTGACCAGGATGCATCACCCCATGGTCAGTCATGACCGAGGGGGGCCTACTACTACTACTCCTCCTATTGGAGTGTATTTTTTATCCTCTCCTCCCTCTGGGCGCTCCGTATATCCCTAACCCTCCTCCCATGTGTGCTGGAACAAGATGTGTTTATTTGAGGGTTAAACAATTCAGGGAAGGTTTCTAGGCTCTCTGCATCCAACAGCCCAGATCCCAGCAACACAACCAAGTCCCAGATCCGTGTGAAAGATTCAGCTCCTGTACACAAAGACCCTGGGGGCAGATTCAGCCGATGTTTACTATGAGATCCCTGATCACAACATCATACTCTGCCTATGTATCAACCTGTCGCCATTTATTACTGTCAGTTATTCCATTTTAAAGACATCCGCCCATTATAACTTGCACAATATTAGACTAATATCTTACACAACTCTTGAACTCTGCTGTGTTCTAATTACTCGTTCATCTGCGGTAATTTGACACATTTTGTCTTCGCATTTCCCTTAACCCTTCCACTCTCTTTCGACTTCCTTTGTCTATTTTCTACAATCCTCAACGCTTCTTAGTGTCTTCACGCCAAACTTCACGACATTGCCCTCCAAAATCTCTCTTAACCATTCGAATTCCGTCCTGAGGAAATTGCTTCTTTGCTGTCTGGTATCATCTGCCACAGATCTAGATGGTTAGACACAAAGTGCCAAAGTAACATAGAAACATAGAAGTCAGCAGGTCAGGCAGCATCTCTGGAGAATAAGGATGGGGGACGTTTTGAGTCGGGACCCTTCTTCAGAAGAAGTCATCTGAAGAAGGGTCCCGACCTGAAACATCACCCATCCCGTTTTCTCCAGAGGTGCTGCCTGCCCCGCTGAGACTCTAGTATTTTATGTCTATCAGCACCTGCAGTTCTTTGCTTCCACATCTCAGATCCAGACACTTTCCACTTGGTGTTAATTTAAACTCTTTCTGAAACAACATCAATAATCACCAACCGGACCAGATCTTTAACCTTACGTTTGTTAGGTTGGTCCTTTCCCTTTTCCTCTCTACACTGGCATCAGCTTACAACCCACTCCCTCTCCCTGTTGAAGAAGGGAGCTAAACTAATTAATGTTCATATTATATAATTATATTTATATTTTATAATTATATGATCAGCCATAATCATATTGAACGGCAGTGCTGGCTCGAAGGGCCGAATGGCCTACTCTCGCACCTAGTTTTTTATGTTTCTGTTTCTATGTTTAAATCGACTTAAATCGACCTCTACTGCCATCTCCCTGGTCTTGAATGAACCTTTCATTCCCTCTCCCTGGTCTTGCCATCTCCCTGGTCTTGAATGAACCTTTCATTCCCTTCTCATTCCCAAATTTCATCCTTTACAATCCTGGTATGACTTTGGGATTATAAGTTTAATGACAGTAATAATTCAATGTTTTAATGTATGAACACTGCAAGGTATAAGATATGGGCTTCAAAGATTCACAGTGCAAAGACATTCAGGCAGATTCTAAAGAGATTACGCAGGACAGTGCGTTCGACACTGTGGACAAGCCAGGAGAGCAAACAAACCTTGATGTCGAAGCATATAGGTCAGGTTACTGAACCCTAGTTTAGCAGCAGCTAAGTTGGCCGTTCAATTGATATCAGAATTAATGATCAAAGAGAGATTCACTTCATTAAACTGGCGAAAAAAACATCTAGCAGTAGCATCGGTGACCGTAAAACGTACATACAATTTTTTTTATTTTTTTAATTGGTAGATCCATGCCGTTCTGGGGAGGAAATCTGCCATCCTTATCCGGTCTGGCCCCAGACCCACAGCAATGTGGTTAACTGCCCTCTAGAGTGGCCCAGCATGTTATCAGACCAAAAGCACAGATACAGGTGTACATGAAACACAGCGAGAACTACATCTAGCAATAGCATGTGAATACAACTGTACAATACACACACACACATTAGGCACCCGGCGTGATGTTAACAATCTTCCAATTCTCTATCTAACCAGGTTATGAATGAGTCCCCTCTGCTGCTAAAACCATCTTCATGCATCGAGCCTGTGGATTGCCAGCACACAGATTTGAGAATGAACTTGTCTGCAAAATCTTGTGGTTAATTGATAAACTCGTTCCCTTTCAATATAAACCTCGACAAGTATTTGTTTAATCTGATAATTCTCCACAGTGCTGGTTCTCACTTCTGGTGTCTGCAAGGTAGACCACATGGCAAGAGAAAGACATAACACAAGCTCACCCGCGATCAGCAGCAGCAGCAGCAGCGAGAAAGATATCAGCGGTAACAAGACCATGTCTTCAATGCCGTTTGCAGGTTGTGGAACAAATGAGGAGGGTGGTGGTAAATGCTGCGCTCACATCACGCACACACACACACACACACACACACACGCACACACTACTACCTTTAGATGTTACTACTTCCTGAGTATAACTGACGTGAACCTCAGCCCAGCCTTACCCTAATGGTCAGGACTGATCACCTAGTGCATTACACGGTGAGATCTGCAGGATCACCAAAGAACAGGGCAGAAGAGATGGAGTGGCTTAAGTAGGTGAATCGAGGTCCAGAGGATACAGGTTTAAGGTGAAAGGGAAAAGAATGTGTTGGAATCTGAAGGGTAACTTTTCCACACAAAAGGTGGTGGAGGTATGGGACAAGCTGCCAGAGGAGGTATTTGAGGCTGGGACTATCCCAATGTTTAAGGAACAGTTAGACAGGTAGATGGACATAAAATGCTGGAGATGAGGAACTTCATCTCGTTTGATCTCTTACATTTCCTTATCTCTGTAACTCCGTCTCCCCTGATGCTCAGTCTGAAGGATGGTCTCGAGCCAAAACGTCACGCATTCCTTCAATCCAGAGGCGCTACCTGTCCGGCTGAGTTACTCCAGCATTTTGTGTCGGTCTTCTGCGAACGGCAGCATCTGCAGTTCCTTCTTAAAGAGTTAGAGAGGTACCTGGATTATTATTATTATTATCATTATTTGTTTTTTGTAATTTTTATTTATTAGAAGCCGCGTACAAAAATGTAAACAGCGGCATGTGACATAATACAATTATTATACAACTTCAGTTTTAAATTTTAGCTAAAGATGAAAGAAAAGGAGAGAGAGAAAGCAAGAGCAGACAAAAAGTGGGTGTGCAAGAATAGAACCCCTAGACTACCGAATTGGTGTAGCCAAAGAGTGAAATTATTTTAAACCCCAAAAAAATCCCCTACACGCTATGGGATAGACCCCGAAAATCTGCAGCACCCCAGTGGGCCAGGCAGCAGTCCCCCGACTCATTCTGAAGCAGGGCCACCACCCGAAACATTGCCTATTCCTTTTCCATAGGGATGTGGTCTGACCCGCAGAATTACTCCAGCTTTTTTTTGGCCTATCTTCGGTTTAAACCAGCACCTGCAGCTCCTGCCAGCACGGTAATGGGTTTGGATGTATAGGCAAAAACAATGGTTAGATACAGGGTCAAGTTCATCAACACAGTTCCGTCAAACACTCCAAGGGTGGCGCGTTGTGGGTTCGATACTGAGCAAAGCCTCATGTGTTAGATGATTCCTGGGATGGCAGGACTTCCATATGAAGAAAGACTGGATAGACTCGGCTTGTACTCGCTGGAATTTAGGAGACTGAGGGGGGATCTTATAGAGATTTACAAAATTCTTAAGGGGTTGGACAGGCTAGATGCAGGAAGATTGTTCCCGATGTTGGGGAACTCCAGAACAAGGGGTCACAGTTTAAGGATAAGGGGAGGTCTTTTAGGACCGAGATGCGAAGATCATTTTTCACACAGAGAGTGGTGAGTCTGTGGAATTCTCTGCCACAGAAGGTAGTTGAGGCCAGTTCATTGGCTATATTTAAGATGGGAGTTAGATGTGGCCCTTGTGTCTAAAGGGATCAAGGGGTATGGAGAGAAGGCAGGTACAGGATACTGAGTTGGTTGATCAGCCATGATCATAGTGAATGGTGGTGCAGACTCGAAGGGCTGAATGGCCTATTCCTGCACCTATTTTCTATGATTCTATGATTCTATGTATGGAATAGGTATTCCTCAGTCTGATAGAGTAACCGTTTAAGAAGGAACTGCTGATGCTGGGAGATCAAAGGTAGACAAAGGTGCTGGAGAAACTCAGCGGGTGCAGCAGCATCTATGGAGCGAAGGAAATAGGTAACGTTTCGGGCCGGAACCCTTGGGAAATAGGCAACGTTTCGGGCCGAAACCCAAGGATTTCGGCCCGAAACGTTGCCTATTTCCTTCGCTCCATAGATGCTGCTGCACCCGCTGAGTTTCTCCAGCACTTTTGTCTACCTCTGATGGAGTAACGTTGCCTCAGGGAGCTGGTGGGAGGAAAGTGGACGGCAATCCTCAGCTCATTCTTTAACCTGACCATACACCCGCCGTTTACAGATCAACGCCCTCTCTTAGATAGTGTCAATTGTTTCTCTCACAAACTGTTTTCCTGTTTTGGTCGCATTTTGGTGTGATAAAATTGTTATCGGTCAGAGAGACGTAGAGCCATAGAGGCTTACAGCGTGGGAACACATCTTTCGGCCCATCTTGCCCACACTTGACCAGCGTGTCCCATCTACACTCGACCCAACTGCCTGCGTTTGGCCCATATCCCTCTAACCCTGTCCTATCCAAGTACCTGTCTAAATGTTTCGCAAACGTTGCGATAGTACCTGCCTCAACTACCTCCTCCAGCAGCTCGTTCCAAATGGCTTACTTCTTATTCTTAAACTGAGGCCCCTGGATCTGGACTCCCCCAACATCGGGAACATGTTTCCTGCCTCTAGCGTGTCCAAGCCCTTAACAATCTTGTATGTTTCAATGAGATTCCCTCTCATCCTTCTAAACTCCAGAGTGTACAAGCCCAGCTGTTCCATTCTCTCAGCATATGACTCAGCTTGTTACCTCTCAGGTGCCTATTAAATCTTCCCCCCTTCGCCTTAACCCGATGTCCTCTGTTTCACGATTCCCCTACTCTGGGCAAGAAACTCTGTGCACCTATCTCCGCGATCTATTCCTCTCACGGTTTTCTAAAGCATGTGTATTTAGACTAAGGTGTTGAAACGGGAGCATTGCTAGAACTGGATAAATGACGCCTGGTCACCACACTAATGGGAATGAGGGCAGAGGAACTCTACGAGGATGAGGCCAGTTCGGGAGAATTACAGTGATGTGATGGGATTGTATACTTGCCAATGATATGGAACGATATCTGGATGGGATGAATAGGAAGACATTGGCCCTTTAGCAGAGTGTCCATAGTTTGGTGTTGGAGTGTTGGTGTCAATTTAAAATAATTGGTGAGGTTTGGAGGGAAGCTGACAGCCTACAGGTCAGGTCAGGTCAGGGGGAGAACACCCCCCCCCCCCCGCCACGGGTACCATGTAATCCCGTGCTACCTGCTCCATGGCCGGTTATTCGGCATCTAAACCGTCTCCCCCACCTGGTTTGCCAGGTGAGGAGGGGGCTGTGGACCCCCAGTAGGACCAAAAACAAGACCTGTCAAAGAGTGGACGAGCTCCTAGTGAGCCAACGGCCATCCACACTTCAGTAGAAGTTGCGATCACTGTCGCAGCTAGCATTGTAAGGCATGATGATAAAGCACACACACACACCAAAATCCTACACCTCCGGAGGCGGACGTCCGCAGGAACTGGAGGACGGAGATGTGTGGTGCGTCTGCCGCCGTTCCCGTCGGAAACCAGCACCACTGCGACACTAATGTTTTCAACGATGATGATGACAGCCTGCAGGTTAGTGGGGGTCTGGTAGGGTGGTGGAGCCAAACCCTGCATTACGTTTACCTGGATGCCCAGTCTTATTATCTACAGGGCTACAGACTGAGAGCAAGGAATGAGATTAGGCCAGATAGACACAAAGTGCTGGAGTGACTCAGTGGGCCAGGCAGCATCACTGGAGAAAAGGGAGGGGTGACGTTTTGGGTCGGGACCCTTTTTCAGATAAATCTTTTATCAGGTTGGATGGATATGATAGATTAAATGGGTTTTTTTTTTTGCATGGGTAAATTTGTTTAATTTAGTCTTAGTTTAGTGTAGTTTAAAGATACAGCATGAAAACAGGCCCTTCGGCCCGCCGCGTTCACACTGACCAGCAGTCACCCATTCGCACTAGTTCTATCCCACACACGAGGGACAATTTACAGAAGCCAATTAACTTACAAACAGGCACGTCTTTGAAATTTGAGAGGAAACCGGGGCACCCGGAGAAAACCCAGGTGGTCACTTGGAGAACGTGCAAACTCCAAACAGACAGCACCCGTAGTCAGGATCGAACCCGGGTCTCTGGATCCCTCTTGAGCACAAAGGGATACGATCCCGTTAGTGTGGGAGTGCTGGGGGCTTGTGATGCCCATGTGGAGCGTGGCACATTGCTACAGTGATGCCCATGTGGAGCGTGGCACATTGTGATGCCCATGTGGGGCTTGTGATGCCCATGTGGCGCGTGGCACATTGCTACAGTGCGGAGAGCAGGCGGACAATGAGATGGCACCTTGAAACAGATTTCAGAAGAACTTTTCTAAAAGTTCTAAAACTTTTTAAACGAGGGAATTAGATAAATGTTTGAAGGGGGGGTGGGGGTGGGAAACAGTTTCGGAGCTATTGGGAACAAGCAAGGTTAAGGGTTAGATTAATTGGAGAGTTTCTTCAAAAGAGTAGCCACGGGGCTCAGAGGGCTGAAGGACATAGAAACATAGAAACATAAAATAGGTGCAGGAGTAGGCCATTCGGTCCTTCGAGCCTGCACCGCCATTCAATATGATCATGGCTGATCATCCACTCAGTATCCCGTACCTGCCTTCTCTCCATACCCCCTGATCCCTCTAGCCACAAGGGCCACATCTAACTCCCTCTTAAATATGGCCAACGAACTGGCCTCAACTACCTTCCGTGGCAGAGAATTCCAGAGATTCACCACTCTCTGTGTGAAAAATGATTTTCTCATCTCGCTCCTAAAAGACTTCCCCCTTATCCTTAAACTGTGACCCCTTGTCCTGGACTTCCCCAACATCGGGAACAATCTTCCTGCATCTAGCCTGTCCAACCCCCTAAGAATTTTGTAAGTCTCTGTAAGATCCCCCCTCAATCGTCTAAATTCCAGCGAGTACAAGCCGAGTCTATCCAGTCTTTCTTCATATGGAAGTCCTGCCATCCCAGGAATCAGTCTGGTGAACCTCGATGAAAACAAAGTTAGGATGGAGGGAGATAGGATTAAATCATATAATGGTGAACCATTAGTACAACCCAAAGATATTAATGAGAGATTTTTGCAATATTATAAAAATTTATATTCACCTAAAACGACAGAAAACAGGATAGGAATAGAAGCATTTAAAAAAAAATGTAATCTGAATGGGTTGGATTCACAAAATAGAGAATCACTAAATGCTGAAATTTCAGTAAAAGAAATCGAAGAATCTATCAGATCATTAAAAAATGGTAAAACACCGGGACCAGATGGTATTGGTTCTGAATTTTATAAAACATTTTATGATCTGATTGCATCACGTTTGAAGATACTCTATGAATACATTTATACACACCAGAAACTACCAGAAACGTTAAATGAATCTATTATAACACTTATACCTAAAATAGACAAAGACCTGGATGACCCAGGATCATATAGAGCTATAGCTCTTTTAAATACTGATCAAAAGATACTAACCAAAATATTAGCACAAAGACTATGTACAGTTATTAATAAATTAATTCACCCGGATCAAACAGGATTTATACCAAAACGATATTCCTCATAAAATCTGAGACGATTATCCAATATTATATATTCGAAAAGAGGTATTAATAAAGACCTAGTAATTATATCGTTAGACACGGAGAAAGCCTTTGACCAGGTGGAATGGTCTTACTTGTTTTCGGTTATGGAAACTTTTAAGTTGGGAGAGAAGTTTATTACTTGGGTTAAATTATTATACACTAATCCAACAGCCAGAATACTAACAAATCAAATGCTATCAACTAAATTTAATCTATTTTGAGGCTACAGACAAGGTTGTCCTTTATCCCTGCTACTGTTTGCACTTACAATAGAACCATTAGCTCAACGTGTGAGATTACATCCTGAAATATATAGGTATGACACCAGAGACACTGAAAATAAAATCTCTTTATATGCGGATGATGTATTACTTTATATTACAAAGCCGGAAATTAGTATCCCAAATTTACTAAAATTAATAACCAAATTTGGACTATTTTCAGGATATAGTATTAAATGGAATAAAAGTGAACTTATGCCAATAATGGTAAATAACTTACATATACTACAACAATTTCCTTTTAAGATAGCAAATGAAAAAATCAAATATCTTGGAATTTATGTAACAAAAAGATTTGATTCTTTATTTAAATCAAATTTTCCACTTTTATTGAATAAATTAAATAAGAATATTTTATATTGGAAAACATTACCTATTTCAATGCTAGGTAGAATTAATGCAATAAAAATGATTTTTCTCCCGCAATTACTATATCTCTCCCAATTGATTCCGATATATTTCCTAAAAATTCTTTAAGAAGGTTGATTCTATAGTCACCAACTTTATCTGGGATTATAAGAGCCATAGAATAAATAAAAAACATTTATGTAAATCAAAAATAAATGGAGGTCTAGCACTGCCAAACTTTATGTTTTATTACTGGGCAGTTAATATTAAAAATATGAATTTTTGGTTAGCAGAGACAGATAAACAACCAATCTGGTTAAAAATGGAAAAAGAAGATTGTTCGCCTTTTGAAATTAGCTCGATTTTATTCGCTAATATTAAACTAGGTAAGAAAAATCTATAGTGAAAATCCTATAATAGAAAGTGGGATACGTATCTGGAAACAAATAAAGAAAACATTAAAATTGAAATGTATACCACTAGCCCTAACCATTGTAAATAACGTTACATTTAAACCTTCAATCATGGACAAAGGTTTTTTACAATGGAAAAACTATGGAATTAATAAGATGGGCGATCTCTATAGGGAAAACTCCTTCATTTCATTTCAAGAATTACAACAAATTTATGGATTACATTCAAAAGATTACTTTAAATATTTACAAATTAGAGACTATGTAAAAGCAAACACACAAGAAATCAGAAATAGAAAGACAGAAATTTTAGATGAATGTCTAAATAAACACCCAAACACAGAAAAATTGATATCATATATTTATAACATTTTATTGGAAAACGATGTCCCAATGACAGAAATATATAGGCAATCATGGGAAAACGAATTAGGTCAAATAATCAGACCAGAAGTATGGGATGAAAGTTTACAACATATACACCACTGCTCGTTAAATGCTAGACACTCTCTTATACAATTTAAAATATTACATAGACTACATTATTCAAAATCCAAATTACATAGTATTTTTTCAAATGTATCTGCCATATGTGATAAATGTCAGCACTTAGAAGCTAACTTAAACCATTCATTTACAAATTGTGTAAAAATTACTATATTTTGGACAGAAATATTTAAGATAATTTTGAATGTTGTTAATATAAATCTGATCCCTGACTCAAAATTAATAATATTGGGAATATTAGAAACAGATCAATTAATAACAACGAATCAAATAATGTTTATTGATTACAGTTTAATAATTGGGAAAAAATTAATATTGAAATTCTGGAAAGGTCCTACATCCCCCCACATCCAAAATGTGGATTACAGGAATGTCGGAGACACTTCATCTGGAAAGATTAAGGCTTGTCCTACTGGACAAGTTGGATCTTTTCAGAGGGATATGGTCTCCATTTATTGAATATTTAAAGGGTCAAAATGGCTCGGTACGAGAGCCTGACTGAAGCCTGAATAATGGAATAGATGAAGAATCATGTATAACAAATCATGGATATATCTCCAATGATGGATAACTTTTTTAATACTCCACTCATTTCTTTATTTTTGATTTTCTACTTTTACTTTAGTTTTCTCTATCTTTTCATATCTGCAATAAAAAAAAGAAATGCATAGAAATACAAATAAGACATAATTGTTAATATTAATACTATTACGAATGTATGTGAGAAGTATATTCTATTAATATGTACTTACGTCTAATAAAAATATTTAACTGAAAACAAAGTTAGTTTGGTCGGAACGGGGCGCACTTGTTGCATGGGTGTTCTGAACCAGAGGAGGGCGATCTCACCACATAGACTGGGTGAACATCGGTCTGTAAATATTTCTCACCTGAAGATGCCTCGATCGATCAATCCTGTTGCCAGTATTGTAATGGGAGACGACAATAAAGGGCCTGCCCCACTTGGCCGTCATTTGCGCGCCATTTACGCGACCTGGTAGCGTGTGGGTAGCGTGTGGGTAGCGTGTGGGTAGCGTGTGGGTAGCGCAGGACGGGCGCATGGAGTGGCGTGGAGGAGCGTGGAGTTGCGAGCGGTTTCGCGCAGCGCTCCAGGATTTCGTTCTGCACGAAATCTTCGCCCGCCGCCGGCCTGTCGCATAAATGACGGCCAAAGTGGGACACCCTGGCGCGGCGCAACGTCTCACCTCCAACAGCAGCTGAAGCAGGCAAGCGATCGCCGAGCTCGGCCTGGGGCTCACGGCCGTTGCGGATCCGGATCTGCCCCCCACTCCTACTCCCAGAGCGGGGCCAAGATGATTGGAGATAGACACAAATGCAGGAGTAACTCAGCGGGACCGGCAGCATCTCTGGAGAGAAGCAATGGGTGACGTTTCGGGTCGAGACCCCTCTTCAGACTGAAGAAGAGTCTCGACCAGTAACATCATCCATTCCTTCTCTCCAGACATGCTGCCGGTCCCGCTGAGTTACTCCTGCATTTTGTGTCTATCTTCAAATGACATCACGCGCTCCAGACGGCTGTGCGGACGCATGGTGACGCACGACCGTCGCGCGTCAGTCGCTACCGGCCTGTCGCGTAAATGACGGCCAAGTGGGACAGGCCCTTTAGGTCCAAGGTGATGTCGCCATCTCCATCACCTTTTGTTTAGTTTGAAGATGCAGCGTGGAAACAAGCCGTTTGGCCCACCGCATCTGCACTGACCAGAAATCACCCAGACACTAGTTCCATCCCACGCACTCAGGACAATATACGGAAGCCCATTAACCAAAAAAACCTGCTTGTCTTTGGACTGTGGGAGGAAACCGGAGCACCCGGAGAAAACCCACGCAGTCACAGGGAGAACGTGCAAACTCCGTAAGAACAGCACCCGTAATCAGGATCGAAACGGGGTCTCTGGCGCTGTGAGGCAGCATCGCAAAGTTATAGAGAGTTACAGAGAGAGTTCCATTTACAGAGAGTTAGGGTGGCACAGCGGTAGAGTTGCTGCCTCACAGCGCCATTGACCCGGGTTCGGTCCTGGCTGCGGGTGCTGTCTGCACAGAGTTTGTAAGTTCTTCCCGTGACCACATAGGTTTGTCACCAGATGCCCTGGTTTCCTCCCACTCTCCAAGGACGTACAGGTTTGTAGGTTAATTGGCTTCGGTAAGGATTGTAAATGGTCTCGCGTGTGTAGGTTAGTGCTAATGTACGGGGATCGCTGGTCGGCGCGGACCCGGTGGGCTGTAGGGCCTGTTTCCGCGATGTATCTCTAAACTAACTAAACTAAACAGTGAAACAACATTGAGATAGATAAAGGGCCTGTCCCACTTGCCGATTTTTTTTTGGCGACTGACGGCATCATTGACCGACGTATCAGCTCACCGAAAAATCTGCGGCGTGATAATGTGTGACGCACGGTATTTTTTCAAGTGTCGCAACATTTTTTTTGTCGCGGCTGCATTTTGAAATGTTGAAAATCTTTTGGCGACACTGATATGACGCCAGCTGTCGCCGGAAAAAATCGCGAAGTGGGACAAGCCCTTAAGCACGACAGGATAAATGGTGGGAGAGGAGACATAGTTACAAATTAAGAGGTTGCTCATTTCTAAGTGAAGTGTGTGGAAATGTTTTTTTGCAGTAGGATGGTGAGACTTTGGAATTCTCTACCCCAGAGGGTCGTGGAAACGAGATCCTTCAAATGAGCTAAGAGAGGGGAACAGACCTTTAGTCGTCAGTCACATGCACATCGCTGCCGGGTTCACTGAAATGCATCAGCTTCTCAATGACAGAGGGCAGTGTCTGCTCCTGTCATTGAGGGAGCAAGGGCAGAGAATCCTCGGGGCGATCGAGAGAGACTTTTGTGCTCTCGACAGCTGGCTGAGTTGAAGGGGCAGGTGATGGAGCCATACCTGGGCTTGCGGGCATTTAGACAGGGACATGAAACTGGTCAGGTTCAGAGGGATATGGGCCAAATGCAGGCAGGTGGGACCAGTGTAGCTGGGACATGTTGGTCGGTGTGGGCAAGTTGGGTTGACGGGCTTGTTTCCGCACTGCATCACTCTGTGACTCTAAATTCCCCAGAGTTATAAACATTTTTTGCCTTTTTCTCCCTCACTTCCATCCCATTTTGGCCTTCTTCACCATTTTAGGTCTTAATGTGGTTTGGATGAAATCCAGGTTCTAATCCCATATTGGGGGTGTGCACGTAAGGTCACTGGGTCATAGGGCTTGACGCACGGAGCTGCTCAATCCATCTGGAGGACATCCGTCACTTCCGGTACATGTTATTAATGCAAGAAACGCTTACTTTCCGACCTGTTAAAAACCGCCAAAATGTTGAATTTTTGCGCTGTAAAAAATGGTGGCAGTCGGAATAAGTGTGAGAGACGTGTGCCCAACTTCAGAATTTCAAACGTGAAGCGAAATGAAGGTACTATCTACCGTCATTTCTCCGTAACGGGCCCGCTTCGCCGTAAGTGCTTACGTGCAGTTCATCGCGTGTAATCCACTTGGGGTAGCGTAGCAACAGCACGGGTCATGGGTCGTGAATCGACTGCCGTGAAACCTCCCTATAGCTCCATTCACTCTCTCCACCCCCTCCAACCACCCCCCCCCCCCCCCCCTCCAAACTGCTGCACCACCCGCCCACCTCACCAGGATTTGAAGCCCCTTCACCTTATAAACCCCTCCCATTCTAACCTTAGGTCTTTTGGGTCTGAGCTCTCATTTTCTGCTGCATGATGGTTAGATTCAGGCACAGATTAAGTTCAGGGTTAGACACAAAATGCTGGAGTAACTCAGGCAGCATCTCTGGAGAGAAGGAACTGGTGACGTTTAGGATCGAGACCCTCCCTCAGACTGTTCCATATATAGTCTCTGCACCTCTGCTCTCTCTCTCTCTCTCTCTCACTCTCCTCTTCCCCTCATCCTCCTCCTTGCCCTCCCACTCTCTCCCTGTTCATCATTTGGGTGGCACAACGGCGCAGCGGGTAGAGCTGCTGCCTCACAGCGCCGGAGGCCCGAGTTCGATCCTGACCTCAGGTGCTCCCTGTGTGGAGTTTGTACGTTCTCCCTGTGATTGCGTGGGTTTTCTCCGCGTCCCACATTCCAAAGACGCGCAGCTTTGTTGGTTAATTGCCCCCTATTGTGTGGAGAGTGGATGAGAAAGTGGGATAACACAGAACTAGTGTGAACGGGTGATCGATGGCCAGCATTGACTCAGTGGCCTGAAGGGCCTGTTTCCATGTGGCATTTTGCAATTCAATTCAGTTCTTTTTTCTATTCAATCTCCTTCATCCCCCCCTCCCCCTGGACACTTCCTTTTCCCTCCTCAGTCTCCACTTCCCTCTCCATCTCCCTCCACCTTCCTCCTCCCTCTGTCGCTCCCTAGTTCTGCCTCTCTCTTTCCCGACATTCTTGCTGCAGAGTTTCTGGTCGGAGTCGAGCCGGGAATGGCCGCTGGGGGGGGGGGGGGTCAGTGAGGGTGGGGGCCAGACCGCTCTTTCTCCCAGTCTCGCCCCGTGGCAGTGGGAAGGAGCAGCAAGCTGGGTGTGGGGTGGGGGGAGGGGGGGGATTGTGAGGGGAGTGGGTACAGAGACACGACTGTTCTGCTGGGCTGAGGAAAGCCTGACGTCTCACAGTCATCTCCTGCATCTCAATCAGTTCATGTGTTGGCACCGACCGGCAAGCAGCTGGCACCTGCCCAATACCGAGACAAAGCTGGCATTCCATCGCAAGCAGTGGCCGGAAAAGAACGGCACAGAGCGTGGGGACACGGGGGTTACAGCGGGGAGGAGTTAGTGGTACACTTGAGAGAGTGTTACAGTGAGGGGTTGGAGAGTTACAGTGAGGGGTCTTAGCGAGGGGTGTGTTACATGAGGGGTGCTGGAGAGTTATAGTGAGGGGTGTTAGAGACACTGGAATGTTACATGGAGGTGCTCATCACACTGTCACAGCATGTTACGATGCGCTTGTGTGGAATATAAAATATGAAGTATAAAGTATCCTTTGTTGTCAATAAGGCTTTTCAGTCTGTACAAAATTGCGTACCTTGCAGTCATGACATAGAATAAAATAGCGGAACACACAATTAACACAGTTTAACATCCACCACAGTGAGTCTACCAGGCACCTCCTCACTGTGATGGAAGGCAAACGTCTTAAAGACCTTGTATTTCAGTGAGGTTGCGGAGTTTATCTGAATATTTACAGGGTGAATATGAGTGCGTTACAGTTGGAAACAAGCCCAGAGTGGCTGATTTTCTGAATGATGGTCACATCCTACATGTTGCAAAACGATCAACCCTCACCATCAGTAGCTCTCTGCCCAGTGACCTTTATCACCAGGTAGGTCCAATGCAGCAGATGGACGGGAATCTATCCATGTACCCACTGTGTGGCCTGTGTGGTCACATGTTCTCAAGTTATAGGAGTAGAATTAGGCCGTTCAGCCTATCGAGTCTACTCCGCCATTCAATCATGGCTGATCTCTGCCTCCTAATCCCATTTTCCTGCCTTCTCCCCATAACCTTTGACACCCGTTCTAATCAAGAATGTATCTACCTCTGCCTTAAAAATATCCATTGGCTTGGCCTCCACAGCCCTCTGTGGCAATGAGTTCCACAGATTAACTACCCTCTGGCTAAATAAGTTCCTCCTCACCTCCTTTCTAAAAGAGCGCCCTTTAATTCTGAGGCCAAAACGTGCTGGTTTGTTCCGTTAATTGACCTCCGTAAATTGTCCCGAGTGTGTAGCGAGTGGGCACGGAAGTGGGATACCATATAAATAATGTGAACAGTTGCTTCACAATGGTCAGTGTGGACTGGGTTGTCCATTGTTGGCTGTGGAAGAGGTGATAACGAAGGGATACGAACAGTGAAACTAGACAATAGGTGCAGGAGTAGGCCATTCAGCCCTTCGAGCCAGCACCGCCATGATCATGGCTGATCATCCACAATCAGTGCCCCGTTCCTGCCTTCTCCCCATATCCCCTGACTCCGCTATCTTTGAAGAGCTCCATCCAACTCTCTCTTGAAAGCATCCAGAGAATAGGCCTCCACTGCCCTCTGAGGCAGAGAATTCCACAGATTCACAACTCTCTGGGTAAAAACTTTTTATCCTCATCTCCGTTCTAAATGGCCTACCCCTTATTCTCAAATCTGTGGCCCTGGTTCTGGACTTCCCCCACCATCGGGAACTCGCAGGATAACTAGGGTGGGTATCGCCTCTTCCACGGCCAACAACGGACCATTGTGGGCTCCACCTTTCCTTGGTCATCGGTGCTGGCTATGGTTTGTTCCGCACCTTCCCATATCTCTAGTTTCCCTCTCCCCTGACTCTCAGTCTGAAGATGGGTCTCTCCCGAAACGTCACCCACTCCTTCCCTCCAGAGATGCTGCCTGACCCGCTGAGTTACTGTCTCCAGCACTTTGTGTCTATCTATCTATCTTTGGCACAAGTCGAGAGAGGCAGGGGTCGGAGATTGTATCGTAGATGGGATTAGGTGAGAGTAATGCCCTTGTCCCACTTAGGAAACCTGAACGGAAACCTCTGGAGACTTTGTGCCCCACTCAAGGTTTCTGTGAGGTTCCTGAAGGTTCCCGGAGGTTTTTGTCAGTCTCCCTAATGGTCGAAAGTGGTTTCCGTTTTAAAAACCGGTAATTTTTTAGTCGAAGCCGGTTGCGATGCTAGTTGAAGGTGGTTGCCGGAGGACAAAAACTTCCAGGAACCGCACGGAAATCTGGGACGCAAAGTCTCCAGAGGTTTCCATTCAGATTTCCTAAGTGGGACAGGGGCATAACTGTTGGACACGGACTAGAAGGGCCGAGATGGCCTGTTTCCGTGCTGTAATTGTTATATGGTTATATAGATTGGAGATTCCACGCCTTGGGGGTGGGAGGCATCGGTATCAGGCTGGGGAACCTCTTGTGGGCTGGGGAAGAAGAGGCAGGCAGTTTGCCTGAGCAAGACTTGAGTTGAGTGGCCACACACTGGCGCTGGGGATGGCCGGCTCCACCCACAGTGGTCACTGTTTGCTGGGAAGGAACCGCTCAATGCTTTGTCCGGGCGATAGGGCGGAGGGGGGAGGAAGGGGGATCTCTGTACGTCAGCCCCAGCCCCAGCCCCCAGTCCCAGCCCCAGCCCCAGTCCCAGTCCCAGTCCCAGCCCGTCCCAGTCCCAGCCCCAGCCCCAGCAGCCACGGCCCCTCAAGACAAACGCCCTCTTCATCACTGTGAGCTGAAGCCATCAGCTGATACACACAGCGTCCGGATCTGGAGCGACAGCAATCCTCCCATTTATTGTTTGCATGCGAGGAGAGAGGGAGGAAGAGAGGAAGGGAGGAGAGAGGAAGCGAGGAGAGAGGGAGAGAGGAAGAGAGGAGAGAGGAAGAGAGGAGAGAGGAAGAGAGGGAGAGAGAAACAGCCCGTCTCCCCACCCGCACTGACAGCAAAAAGTAGCCAGACATCAAGGGGCGAGGATGGACGAGCCGAATATTCTGAGACGCCGCGGACTGCAGGTAAGTGGAGACAACCCCGCTCTCGCCCTCCACGAGTAACTGTACGGGACAATGTCATGCGGGAAAGGGAGCACGGGAACTGTAAACAAGAGTGAGGCCGTTCGGCCCATTGCTCCCATTCTATGGGAGCGCTGCTCGTCGTTTATCAGTGCGCCACTCTCCTGCGGGGAAAGTGACCGGAGCAGAATGAAGCCAGTCTGAAGAAGGGTCTCGGCCCGTAGCGTCACCCATTCCTTCTCTCCAGAGATGCTGCCTGTCCCGCTGAGTTACTCCTCCAGCTTTTTGTGTCCATCTTCGGTTTAAACCAGCATCTGCAGTTGCTTCTTGCACAGGTCTACTCCGCCATTCAACCAGAGCTGGTCTATCTCTCCCTCCCAACCCCATTCAACCAGAGCTGGTCTATCTCTCCCTCCCAACCCCATTCTCCTGCCTTCTCCCCATAACCTCCTGACACCTATTTTTGGTCAATCTGTATCTCTAAACTAAACCCTGCAATAGGTTGGGAAGTCTGGAAAGTATGCAGAGATTCACCAGGATGTTGCCAGGACTTGAGAGCCTGAGCTACAGGGAGAGGTTGAGCAGGCTGGGACTTTATTCCGTGGAGCACAGGAGGCTGAGGAGTGATCTTATAGAGGTCATGAGGAGAATAGATAGGGTGAATGTACAGAGTCTTTTACCCAGAGCAAGGGAAACATTAAACATGGTTTAAGGTGGGGGAGAAAGATTTAATTGTCTGAAGAAGGGTTTCAGCCCGAAACGTTGCCTATCTCCTTCGCTCCTTAGATGCTGCTGCACCCGCTGAGTTTCTCCAGCTTTTTGTGTACCCAAGATTTAATAGGAACCTGAGGGGCGACCTTTTCACCCAGAGGGTATATGGAATGAGCTGTCAGAGATTAGTTAAGGCAGGTATTTAAAAGATATTTGGACAGAGAGAGGAAAGGTTTAGAAGGATATGACCAAACCTGGGCAGGTGGGACTGGATGTGGCATCTTGGTCGGCATGGGCAAGTTGGGCTGAAGGGCCTGTTTCTCGGCAGCGTGACTGGCTCCATGACTCTGTTTGTAGATTCCCTTCATGTACAGAAATCTAATACTCTTTTGAATATAATTATGCTAGATAGGGCTCTTAAAGATAGCGGAGTCAGAGGATTATGGGGAGAAGGCAGGAACGGGGTACTGATTGGGGATGATCACATTGAATGGCGGTGCTGGCTCGAAGGGCCGAATGGCCTACTCCTGCACCTATTGTCTATTGAACCAGCTGCCAGGGGTGGTGGATGGTGCAGCAATTACAAGACACTTGGACCGTGGATAGAAAAGGTTTAGATAGATATGGGCCAAACGCAGGCCAGTGAGACTGGCTTGGATGGGACATCTTGGGTGGTATTATATAGTTGGGTATCTTTATGTTTCCGAAGGGCATGCTTCCACGTTGTGTGACCCTGATTCTTAGTTTAGCTTTGTTTATTGCCACGCGTACCGAGGTACAGTGAAAAGCCTTTGTTGCGTGCGAACCAATCAGCGGAAAGGCAATACATGATTGCCATCGAGCCATGCACAGTGTATAGATACACGATGAGGGTATTGGGTGTATAAGGTAGATACATGATAGATTCATGACCCGTCTGAAGAAGGGTCTCGACCCAAAACGTCACCCATTCCTTCTCTCCAGAGCTGCCGCTGCCTGTCCCTCTGAGTTACTCCAGCAATTTTTGCGTCTACCATGATATGGTGATAGTGCAAGGCAAAGCCAATAGGGTCCAATCAAAGATAGACCGAGGGTCACCAATGGGATAGATAGTCATTCAGGACTGTTCTCTAGTGGTGGTGGGATGATTCAGATGCCTGATAACAGCTGGGAAGAAACTGTACCTGAATCTGGAGGGGTGCATTTTCACACCTCGTCAGTGCTTGAAGCTCCACAGTCCGCGGGGAGGAACTTCCTAAGATTTACCCTCCTCTGATGAAGACATTTCATCTCATTTCTGTCCTGAATCGTTGATTCCATGGTTCTGAGATAGTGACCCTGGTTCTGGACACGCCAGCCAGTGGAGATGTCACCCTAACACCCATCTTGTCTTGTCCTGTGAGAATGCTGTTATTTTCACTGCGATCTCTCTCATTCTTCTAACCTCACAAGAGCACAGGCCATGGAGCCAGAGTCACTAGTGTAGTGGAGGCCACATCGAGAGCTCCGGATGCCATGAAGGAGATTGGAGGAGCTGTCTCATGTGGAAGGGCCGTTTGAGGTCCCTGGAGAGGGATCTGGGAATGGGAAATTGAAGTGGTCAGCAACTGGGAGATCCAGCAAGTGGTCACCGAGTCTATGATTAGTCTCACTGGAAAACTGGGGAGGGGGGGTGCTGGATAATGGAGGGCTAAGTAATGGGTTGGATGAGGTGTAGGGAACTGGAATTGGGTGTGACGAGGACGGGGGGAAGAAAGGTGTGCAGGAGAAACTGGTGTGGAATGAGGTGCGGGGGGGATTACCTGAGGGTGGCGAAATCAATGTTTCCATGCAATTGGGATGTAGGCTACCCAAGCTCTAGGGGAATTTGGGATCCACAATGTACAGACAGCACATTAAAGGGGAGTAAGAATAAGTGGAGTAAAGTCTTCTGATTAAAGATAGTCTGAGGGTTTTCAGTTCTAGACTGCTCTCTAGTTGTTCAAAGAATTATGCAGTTGCTTTTTCTGATCAGAGTTGGGAAGAAAGATAAAATCTGTCCTGAATATGGAGGTTTGTGTTTCCACACTTCTATACCTCTTGCCTGACGGGAGAGGGCAGGAGAAGGAATGTCCGGGGTGGGACTCATCCTTGATAATGTTGGTGACCTCACCCTGGCATAATCAAGGATGAGTCTCACCCCGGTGGTATTAAATGAATACTTCTCAATCATCATTACTGAGAAGATCATGGAAGACAAGGAACTGAGGCATATGCGTTGTGTCGGCTTAGATCACATTCGATTTACCCTAGTGGAGGGTATTGCCGATTTTTAAAGCACATAAGGTGGATAAATCCCTGGGACTGACCACGGTGATGGGGACAAGATTTAAGAGGGATCTCGGAGGCAGCTTTTTCACTCAGAGAGTTATCCGTATGCATAATGAGCTGCCAGAGACGAAAGGTGTAGAAGTGACACAATTACAATTTTAAAAGACATTTGACATCGGACAGATAATGAATAGATGGATTTTAGAGGGTTACGGGACAAATGCTGGCAAATGGACTAGACCGTTATCCCAACTTGGTCAGATTGCACAAGATGGCCTGTTTCCATGCTGAGCAACTCTGTGACCATGCTCCAGATTCCTGTTATAATTTTCAAAAATGCCCTTACTAATTCTTTCAGATATAGACTCTGGCATTTTTTGCCTACAAATAGATGTCAGCCAATTGCTCCTCCGGATCCCTGTTTTTTTTTCCCCTTCTTCCTTTCTTAAATAAAGGAACTAGATTCCAATCTCGTTCTAGGACAGCTCTAGAAATGTTGGTTAGATGACAATCAATGTCACTTTATCTGTAGCATCTCCTTCAAAATACTGGGAAACAGGTCTTCACATCAAGGGGAGTCACTATTTTTTTTTTGTCCCATTAATTTCTCTCCAAGATCTGTGCTTTTTTTTTAACTAATGGTCATTTCTCACTCTAAATCTGGAATTCCCTGGTCTTCTCATGAGATTTTCTTCTGTGAAGACAGGTCATAAAGTTTTTTTAAATTCTACTTTCATTCCTCTATTCGCCAGTAAAATAATCCCCGGTAAGGAACTCACGTGAAAAATTTAGCTAATCTTTCTCTGTTTGTACCTTGAAAGATGTTGCTCACCACCCCCCCACCCCACACACACACACACACA
This sequence comes from Okamejei kenojei, assembly GCA_035221665.1. Taxonomy (NCBI): domain Eukaryota; kingdom Metazoa; phylum Chordata; class Chondrichthyes; order Rajiformes; family Rajidae; genus Okamejei; species Okamejei kenojei. The sequence goes on along the minus strand of CM069158.1, from coordinate 30,497,205 downwards.
TCCCTGTACCTCATCTGGGACTCTCGCCCAATATTCTCCTCTTCCACCCAACATTTCATCCTCTGGCTTCACAATTCTCACCTCTTCTAACCTTATCTCACCTTTTCTAATCTTATCCTGGCCTTTGTCTAACCATCTTGCCTGTCAAAATGTGAGGTTGTCCACTTTGGTAGCAAAAACCAGTAGGAAAAGCAGTATATCTAAATGGCGCCAAGTTGGGAAAAGGGGAAGTACAACGGGATCTGGGGGTCCTTGTACCTCAGTCTATGAAAGTAAGCATGCAGGTACAGCCAGGCAGTGAGGAGAAAAGCGAATGGCATGTTTGGCCTTTCCTTTATTTTATACAAGAGGAATCAAATATTAGGAGCAAAGAGGTCCTTCTGCAGTTGTTGTACAGAGCCCTAGTGAGACCACACCTGCAGTATGAGTGTGTGCAGTAATTTGAATTTGGAAGGACATTCTTGATATTGAGGAATGCAGCATAGGTTTACAAGTTTAATTCCCAGGATGGTGGGGGACTGTCATATGCTGAGAGAATGGAGCAGCTGGGCTTGTACACACTGGAGTTTTAGAAGGATGAGAGGGGATCTCATTGAAACATATAAGATTGTTAAGGGCTTGGACACCGCTAGAGGCAGGATACATTTTCCCCCGAATGTTGGGGGAGTCCAGAACCAGGGGGCACAGTTTTAAGAATAAGGAGTAAGCCATTTAGAACGGACAGACGAGGAAACACTTTTTCTCACAGAGAGTGGCTGAGTCTGTGGAATTCTCTGCCTCAGAGGGCAGTGGAGGCAGTTTCTCTGGATGCTTTCAAGAGAGAGCTAGATAGGGCTCTTAAAAATATCAGAGTCATGGGGGATAATGGTGAGAAGGCAGGAACGGGGCATGATTGGGGATGATCAGCCATGATCACATTGAATGGCGGTGCTGGGCTCAAAGGGCCGAATGGCCTACTCTCTCCTGCATCTATTGTCCATTGTCAAAACGTCCTCACCAGCATGGGGTCTCAATCCAAAACGTCACCTATTCCTTTTCTCCTGAGATGCTACTCTGGCATTTTGTGTCTATCTTCCACGTGATTACTATCTTCCACCTATTACTCACCAAGCCTCATCCTGCCCCTTCTCAGAAACGTCATCTATCCATGTTCTCCACGGATGCCCTGCTGACCTTGCTGAGTGACTCCAGCACTTTGTGTTTGTGGTTTTGTAAACCAGCATCTGCAATTCCTTGGGTGTGTCTAAAAGTCTCCTACAATTTGTTTTGTTAGGTCTCTAAACTTAGCCATCTTTCAAACTCTGCGTTCCAGTTCTTTGCAAAAAGTATCTGCACCTCCTTAGCTGATGTTGTGAAATATTTGCAACCCTCAGGTTTACTGCAGTTTCTGCCCAACAATATATAGGCCTTTCCTTTGATCTAATGCTATATTTAAACTATATGGGAGACAAACATAAGATGGACCATTTTACTGTTGGATTTTCATATATTTTTAAAGGATGCATTTTGGTTTCTGTTCTTTTTGACGGACAAAGACAATAATTCAATGCTTCAGTGTTATTCACATTGCATGATTTGTTGGTTTAACTGTCTTTCATGCCCTTGTACTGTATTAGGTTCCCCTACTGTGGCAGCTAACTCACGATTCATTCTTTTGTAATTCGTTTCATTTTTTTTTTTTTTATGTTTAAGACCTTTGTTTGTTTTTGAGATTGATTTAATTGCTCCCATCAATTTTTATTTAAATTGTTGATCACCACTCCCCGAGGGCCCCCCTCATCCAGCAAGCTCAACAATTTTAACCTGTACTCAGTACACAATGCTAGATTTAAAAGGGCTTGCTTCCTCAGTTCCACACATTGATCAAGAGAAATGAAAAGTAAAGGAAAAAATGCTTTGCCCATACACTGCATAAATTCATTCTCACACTGCTGTGTCTGTCCGGCCCTCCCTTCCTCTTGAGATTTATCTATTCCAGATGTAATTTTAGAGTCCCCTTGTGGAAAAAATGTTCCTCTAATTTATTGAGTTATGAGGCTACGGCTTACACTTTCCTTTACCATTACCACGACTGTTTGGGGAATTGAATACAACTATCCTTTGAAGTTCCTTCTTAAACACTTCAAACTGATTATCACTTAAAAGGTCAGAAAGAAAAAGAAAAGTGCTGGAGTTACTCAGCTGCTCAGTTCAGCAGCGTCTCTGGAAACGAACGTTGGCTAGGTGACATTTCGGGTTGGGACCTGCTGCAGTCTTGAGAGGGCCACAACTGATAAACAATCACTTATCCTTTTTGTACTAACATCTGCAGTTCTTTGTTTTCTGCTAACTGTACTTGACCTCCTGGCCGCACACACATCTACCCAGCCTAACTTATGGTAGAAGGTACCAGGAGGCTGAAGACTGAACGTCAGAAAACAGCTTTTCCCACAACAAAACTCTGAAACAGTACATAGCCCATAATATCTGTTTTTTTCGCACTTTATTCTGTTTTATTTATTCATGCGGTCGTATTTATTTATCTTTTATGACGTGTCTAATTTGTTATAATGGTCCCAACACAACTGATTGTTCTGTATTCAATGCTCCTTCTATTAATTCTGTGCGATATGTTTGACATGAAGACTAAAGCAAAAGTAAGTATTTAATTGTCTATCTGGGGACACATGACAATACACTTTGAATCTTGAATTAGCTACAGATTATAAGATAAGATTCTCCCACCTTTCCTTGCTTTTATCTCAGTTATATTTATCAGGAATTATTCTTGTTATCTGTCTCTTCGAAAAAAGTTAGTATTCCTTAAATATTTAAATTCTTAATACTCAATCCAATTTTATAATCAATTTATATCTATGAGTATGCATTATTAGGCCCATAGATTTATTATTTATTTCGTGCCACTAATCAACCTATCTTGTGAGAGATGTTGATAATTGACATAGAGAGCGTAGAGGCAGCTCAAAATGCATGGTAGTAACCCAGAGGCAGTGAGGGCAAGCATTTCTCTGTAGAGAGATGACTATGGGCGATGTTTCGGGTCGGAGACCCTCTTCAGCCTTGTAGAATGACGAGCCCTCAGTTTTGTCCTTTTAACACATTTGCTGCTTCGGACGTTAATTGATTCCTTCCCCAATGGCTAAATTTTTACATAGATGGGCACAAGATGCTGGAAATGTCAGGGCAGCATCTCTGGAGAAAAGGATAGGTTACATTTTGCATCAATAACTTGGTCCTTTTCTCCTTCTAACATTCTAAATTTCTCAATCAGAGCCCTCCCCCACGACTATTTAGTTTTAAACAGACCTGCAGCTTTAAGTCTATTCAAATATTTAGAATCTGGTAGACAAAAAGTGCTGGAGAAAACTCACGCGGAGTGCAGCAGCATCTATGGAGCGAAGGAAATAGCAACGTTTCGGGCCGCCGAAAACCTTCTTCAGCACTTGATAGCTATTTGAAGACAGTTTAAGAATCTGTCTAAGCTCAATTCATGAAGCCTCTCCGACTGAAGAGTTTTTTTTTTTCTGGTGCCGAGTCCAATCCCACACCAATGTTCGATGCCATGCTATTCAAGTTCCCTGTCCTTCTTTACTCAAACGGCAGTTTGTATGTGGCTCTGGTGGAATTTGACAGATGCTGCTTGTATAGTTTGGGACCCAACTCCTACCTCTTCCTTCAGCCAGAACCCCATCTTTCATACTATGTATGTCATTGGCTACATGGAGACCAGAAGACTAGGATATTTTCTCTCCACTTCTGTTCCTCTATCTGAGGAGGTATACTTAAATGGCACCAGGCAGGGTTCAACACATACCTTTGAAACCACACTTGTGTCTGCAGGGAAGATTACATTTTATTTTATATTAGCCCGTTTTATTCATATATGTCTTGCTCACCACCTCTATATAGCGTACTTGCATGATCATTGTCATAGTGTTAGGAGCATAATTAGGCCCACTCGGCCATCAAGGTTACCCGCCATTAATCAATTAAGAAGGAACTACAGATGCTGCAAATCGACGGTAGACAGAAATCGCTGGAGAAACTCAGCGAGTGAGGCAGCATCTATGGTGCGAAGGATTAATGGTCGAGGACCTTTTATCTCTCCTTTCCAAACCCCGTTCTCGTTCTTCTCATCATGACCCCTGATGCCTAGTCATGAGCAAAATGACATCTAACTGCGCAGTCTGTGTCTGAAGAAGGGTCCCGATCGGAAAAAAGTCACCCATCCTTTTTCTCTCAGAGAGCTGGCCTGACCTCTGCGAAATTACTCCAGCACTTTATGTTATCTTTCGTACTAACCAGCATCTGCAAGTTCTTATGTTTCCTGCTCTCTTTCAATTCTCTGCTATTCATTGACCGGGTTTGCACGAACCTACCGCGTTCTTAAACATTAATACCAAGGACCAAGGTGCCCATGCTTGTCCTCAATCATTGTTCACGCCCCCCCCCCCCCCCCCCTCCCCCACCCCCCCCCCCCCCCTTCCCCCCCCCCCCCCCCCCCCCCCCCCCCCCCCCCCCACCCTCCACCCCCCGCCCACCCTCCCCCCCCTCCCCCCCCACCCCCCCCCCCCCTCCCACCCCCCCCCCCCGCCCCCCCCCCCCCCCCCCCCCCCCCCCCCCCCCCCCACCACCCCCCCCCCCCCCCCCGGTACTCTGGACAGGCCAGGACTTACTTAAGTTGAATTAAAGCATGAGATGGGAGTGTTCTGTTGGAATTAAAGTCTCAAGTAACATTTTTCCCCCATCCCTGACGCAATTTGGGGGGTAATCTTAGATTCCAGTTCATAACTTTGAGCCAAAATTTCCTCAAGTTTACAATTACAGGTTTAGTCGGTGTACATATTTTCCATTGAAGAAAATAATGACAGCTGCAATGGCTACCTGCCCTTCCATGCATGAGAGGTTCAACAGTGGGTAACACAGGGATCAATCTCACCCAGTAACAGACAGCAACATGTGTGGGAGACATTAGAGTTAAAGCCAGAATCCTTAACATGAGTATTTCACACAAAGAATTAACTTCTTCAGGGATGACATGGTCAGTACCTTCAATATAATAATATTAAAGAGTGCATCATAGAAAACATAAAAAAAAAATAGGTGCGGGAAGTTAGGCCATTCGGCCCTTCGAGCCAGCACCCGCCATTCAATTGAACTTTGATCATGGCTGATCATCTAAAAACCAGACCCCCGTTCCTGCTCTTCTCCCCCCCATATCCCTTGGTTTCCGTTAGCCCTTAGCAGCTAAATCTAACTCTCTCTTGAAAAACATCCAGTGTAATTGGCCTCCTCACTTGCCTTCTGTGTGCAGAGAATTTGCACCGATTCGCAACTCCTCTGGGTGAAAGCATTTTTCCTCAATCTCAGTCCAAATATGTCCTACCCCGTATTGTTAAACTGTGACCCTTGTCCTGGATTCCCGCCAACATCGGGAACATTTTTCCTGCGTCTAGCCTGTACCAAACCTTTAAGAATGTTATATATTTTCTATAAGATCCCCTATCATCCTTCTAAATTCCAGTGAATGCAAGCCCAGGGGTCGACCATTCTTATCATCTAGGTGAACATCGGAACGATGGAGCAGGTGGGGATGATGGCGTCCTCAAACCCCCACTTTGTTTGGTAAGCGAAATGCGCAGGGGGTCCAGGTATTTGTAGGGTTTATTTAACCAGGGGTGGCAGGTGAGTGAGCACCAGCCTTTTCCAAGGGACTTCATGATGTGTGAGGTCTGTAGTAATGGAGGAAGCTGCGGACACGATTGGGACGTACTGGTAGGATCCAGTCGAGGAATGAGAGGACCATTCAAGGGCCTGATGAAAACACAGGGAAAATGCAATTTTTGAAATCTCGCGGTGTGTGTGCTTTTTCGAACTTTTGTGTCGTCTGCCTCGCGGAAGAGGGGGAGGGGAGGACGTGGGGTGCGTGTAAGGGATGGGAAAGCAGCGACCTCTACAGGGGCAGGCCAAGTACAAAAGCTTGAGAAGAGGAGTCAGAGCTGCAAGGACAGGTACTCTGAGAAGTTGAGGAGCAAGTTCCTCAGTAAGTGAACTCTTCTTCAGTTTGGAAGGGTTCTTGCAAGAATCACCAGCTACAAGAGGACCCACGCCCCCCCCCCCCCCCCCCACGCTCCTTGGACAATCGTCAGCTGACCAATAACCTGAACAATTTCTACTGCAGGTCTCGATAAACAGAGACATAACCCTGGTAACCACCCACCTCCCAATCACCAACTTCAACCCACTATACAGCCTGACTCCAGTCTGCAATAGACTGGGACACTTCCCCACCCACCTCCCCAATCACCCACTTTCACACCTACTCACAAAGCCTGACTCCAGCCTGCAAAGACTGGGCCCTCGTCCACTACCTACCCCCTCCTTGCTGCCCAACATCAGTCTGGCCACTTCTCCTTCAACAAACATAGAAATTGAGGAGGGTGGGGAGGCTATTCAGGAAGACAGAAACTGCCGGAAATCTCAAGGACCGAACCAATATTTCCCCTTACCCTCAAGCTCTGAGCCGTACAACTGGCACCAGTCTACGCAGACATTTTCAATCGGTCCCCTGCAAACCTGTACTGTCCCTGCCTGCTTCAAAGTCTTCACTATTGTCCCTGTGCCCAAAAAGACAAGGTATTACTGTTCTTAATGACATACAGGCCTGTTTGCACTGACCTCTAGTGTCATGGAGAGGCCCGGGCGAAAAACCGGGAAGGCTTGTTTTTTTTTTTCTTGTTGGTTTTTTTTTGGTTTATTTTTTACTTATTACTTGCTCTTTGTGTGTGAGTTGATTGTTTGGGGTAAGGGAACAAAAAAAAGGCTGTTTTTGTTTTTAGTTGTGTGTTTTGTGGCCCAACTGAAACATTTCACAAACCCCTTGCAGGACCCTCTGCAGTTTGCATACTGGGCAAATAGATCACCAGTCATGATGCAGTCAACCTAGGCCTGCACTTCATCCTCCAGCACCTATCTAGACCACAGGGGACCTATGCAATGGTTTAGTTTGTGGATTTTAGTACTGCATTCAACACCATTGTGCCAGAGCTACTAGACACTAAACTCTCCCAGTTGACCGATTTTTTTGGCTGACTGAACAATGCCTCTGACTGAATAACCCCTCTGTCAGTGGATCACTAACTTCCTGACAGACAGGATAGCGAGCATGTGAGGCCTGGGAAAAAAGCACCATCCATCTCGGATCCGCAAACGCTCAGCATAGAGCAGTGAAGTAGAGCATGGCTGCGTATTACTCTCCCCTCTCTCTCTATCTCTATACACCAACAACTGCACCTCCACAGACACTCTGTCAACATTCTCAAGTTTGCGGACGACACACAACCTGATTATTGGACTCTGATCCAGGATGGGGAGAATCTGCCTACAGTCAGGAAGTGACACAGCTGGCGTCTGGTGCCTTCGTAACAACCTGGAGGCTCAATGCTCTTAAAACAGTGGAATTGATTGTAGACTTTAGGAGAGCTCCCCCTCCCGACTCATCATCAACAACACCATAGTCACATCTGTGGAGTCTTTTAAGTTCCTTGGAACCATCCAAGGACTTTAAATGGAGGGCTACCATCGGACTCCACAGTCAAAAAGGCCCAACAAAGGATTTACTTACTGCGGCAGCTGAGTAAACACAATCTGCCACAGGCAATGATGGTCCAATTCTACACGGCCATCGTAGAGAGTCTGTTCTCGCCTTCTCTATCATGGTCTGGGTTTGGCTCAGCCAACAGACATATGGAGGCTGCAGCGAATCGCTCGATCAGCTGAGAGGATTATTGGCTGCAACCTTCCCCCATTGACGAACTGTACACTGCAAGGGCCAGGAAGTGAGCGGGCAAGATCATCTCTGACCCGTCTCACCCTGGCCACAAAATCTTTGAATCACTTCCCTCTGGAAGTCGACTCCGGATTGTCAAAGCCGCCACAGCCAGACATAAAAACTGTTTTTTTTTCCACGAGCAGTAGCTCTACTTAATAACCAAAAGTCTGTAGCCTCCTTTTGCACTGGTATTTTATTTCGTTCACAGATTTAAACTATAATGTTTTATTCTTAATGTTATAATGTTTTATGTTTTATTCTTAATTGTTTACTGTATGCCGTGTTGTTACTTGCGAGCGGAGCACCAAGGCAAATTCCTTGTATGTGAACATACTTGCCCAATAAACCTATTAATTAATTCATGTAGTCATTCATTAAATGGTCCTTGATTATGTTGGCTGCTTTTCCAGACTGCATGAAGTGTCGGGGGCACCCCCGACAGGTTACTGGGAGAAGGCAGGAGAGAAATAGGGTTGAGAGGAAAAATAATTAGTCATGATCGAATGGGTGGAACAGAATCAATGGGCCGAATGGCCTAATCCCATGCTCCCCATGTCTTACGGTATCGGTTGAATTACAAAATGATCTCGCCAGTGTGTAGTGAGTAACGGCAGAAAACAGCAAGGTTAGAGACAACAATATGTAGCCCGAGGAATAACGTCATTATCTTCGGGGGGAGGAACAAAGATAACAACATTTCTAATTGAATGCTGAGAGGAACCGCGCAGGGCAGGAACCACCCTTGCAAATGTTTGATGTTATCCTTGCAGGGCGAGTTTATCTTTTTTAAAAAGGTCAGGAAACCAAAATGTACAGAGTACTCCAGTGCAAGTCTCACCAAAGCACTGTGTAATTGCAATAAAGCTTCTTGCCTCATTTACGCAAATTCTCTTGTACAAAAGGCCCAACTGCCAGCTGCACCTGTGCGTTAGTTTTCAGTACCTTGTGCAGCAGTATGCTTGTACAAGCACAAACAGGCCCCCTTTTGAATTTTAAAGTATCTCGCCCATTTAAAAAACGCTTCCTTTTATGCTGAAGGGATGACCGTCGCATTTTCCACAATGGACCTCGTTAATTGCCACAAATTTAGTTTGATTGTATTCCCCCGTTCTCAGCCAATTTTCTAATATAGATCGTGAAAAGCCTTGGGCCCAAATATCGGGCCTTGCCCAGACTACGGGAGGCAGAGTGAAAGCGGAGTTAACTACCGGTGCATAACTTTTGAGTAATGACATGAGATGTAGTATCTCAAGTCGTGAGACTAACATTCAAGAGATGGTGTGATCAGTTCTGGAACCATGGACCTCTAGGGTGAATGAGGCACAGATGAAATATGTCTCCTGTTCCCGTTGAGTTCTTAAGTCAATCTCGGCACTGGAAGAGAGCACAAGCTGACAACTGTTTCCCTCTTTTGCAGATAGAGTGAGCTTTGCCCACGGGAGGCACAGTATGTAAGTACCGACCCCTCCTGTACACCTGCCCAAAAAGCACAAACCCACCCCTGCAGTCGTGGTTCACTGACCCTCGCCTCCTCTGCCCCACACTAGGGTCGTTGCCCAACTTTCTCACTCCCCAAATAAGGGACTAAAGGTACAAAATAAGGTGGCATATTCCGACGGCCACAATTCGGCAATGATGAGTTGGCCTGCGGTGCTGGACTGCGCACAAAGCCCAGCGGCGGGCCAGCTGAGAGTATAGGCTCCCCTATCCAACTCATGAACGATGATAGGCCATTGCAGAAGGAGGGGGTGTAGGGGTGGAGGGGTGGGTGGTGTCTCCGAGTAAGCGAAGGTCGAAGGTTAGGACAGCTGGCAGGGCTGACCGGGATCGCTGGGGGTCACGTGCGAGGCGCTGCCCTCGGACGCAGAGCTCCGACCCGACGACAGTCCCCTCGACCCGAGTTTAGTAGCAGTCAAATACGGGACACGTGGCGGGCGGTCCCGTATGGGACCAATCTATTTAGCCCAATATAAGGGGAATTGTCAGGCTAATACGGGACAGTTGGCAACCCTAGCCCCAACTCACACAATGTGCAAACACAACACAACTAATCGTGGGAGTAGAGCGTCGACAGAGACCATGAACGGACTGCCGGAACATTCCGGACACTAATTCCAAACCACGAAACCACAGACCTGGGTTTTAAAGTGCGTTCTCTGTTAAAGTTTCTGGGCGGAACTCCCATGGGCCGCCACCAAATGTAGCTATAATAATGTTTGGCCAGAAATAGTTGGGCTTGGGACATGCCTTGAAGAATTCCTGCAGCAATGTCCAAAGCTGAGACGTTGTATGACTTTGCGGTAGGAAACATTGTGTTCTTATTTTTTAAGTAAACTTCTGTGGACAACCCCCTCTCTACCCTTTCCTCCACCCTAGTCGTTTTACCCGTTTCGCAGTTGTTTTCACAATTGTTTCCTCTTGAGATCCCCCTTCCCGAGCCAACGATGGGCTTCCAGACACCGCCCTGCCTGAGGTCATTTGAGTCCGGCCTGATGGGTCCCTGGTTCTTTTCTCGCCTGCCAGCTCTTCACCCCACCACCCACGCCCATCCCCCCGACCCTAATCTAGTTGAAGATGGGTCCGAGTCCATACGCCCACATCCTTGTTCTCAGGAGATGCTGCCTGTCCCACCGTTCTCCACGCACTTTGCGTCTTTTTTTTTTCAAACCAGTATCTGGCAGCTCTTGTATCCACATTATGTCCCACTCCTATCTTGCTTTTGCATGGAAAAACTCCTTGCACTTTGTGTGTTGTCATTGGACTTTTACTTGATCTCCATTTAAGTTTACAAGACTGAAAGGTGGATCCTACTGAAACCGTAAAAGATTCTAAGGGCATGCCATGCTGGACTAGATGCTAAAGGACCTTGTCACACACTGCACGAGGGTAATTCAGTTCTCCCGAGTTTTTTTTCTCCCCGTTTCGGAGCTCGTGGTAATGTACGTAAGGGTACGATAGGGCTTGTATGAGTAAAAAGTCACTATCAATTTTTTACTCGTGGACATTTTTCAGTGTTGAAAAATCGTCTCACGAGTTTGCCGGATTTCCCCGAGGTACCCACCGTTATCGGTACGAGCCCGTTCGTGACATCAACGAGCTCCTATGTACCTTACGTCCATTACATTGAGCTCTGACTCAGGGGGAGAATCGGGAGAGAATTCTTGTATTACCTCGTACAGGATGGGACAGGCACCTTAAGATCTTATTTCCCCTCTTTGGGGTGAAAATCCAGGCAACTAGAATCAGAATTCCAGGAATACAAGTCACCAGTTAAGGATTTGAGTCAGGGAAGGAATGTCTTCTCGAGGGTCACGAATATTGGAATTGTCTATCCCAGAGATGCATGGGCTGGGATCGACAGATTTCTGGATTATAGAGGTAGACAAGGGGTGCCAGTTATCAGGCAAGGAAAGCGGGATTCACAATTTATTTAATTGGGCAAAGCAAGACATAAGGAACCATACGAGTATATAGAAAATAGGAGAAACATAGAAAATAGGTGAGGAAGAGGCATTCGGCCACCTTCGAGCCAGGCAACGCCCTTCAATATGATCATGGCCTGATCGTCCGCTATCAATAACCGTGTGCCTTCTCCCCATTATCCTTGACTCCACTAGCCGAGAGCATCTATCCAATTCCTTCTTAATATCCATCCTAGTGATTTGGCCTCCACTGCCCTCTGTGCAGGGGATTCCATAAAATTTCACAACTCTCTGGGTAAAAACATTTTTTTCAGCTCAGTCTTAAATGACCTCCCTTTATTCTAAGGTATAGAAGATAGACACAAAAAGACTGTGAGTAACTCGCGGTCCTGGCAGCATCTTGGAGGAAAGGAAGAGGTGACGTTTTCGGGTCGAGACCTTTTTCAGACATTGAGGACGTCAGGGGATGAGGGAACCGAGAGATATGAGAAGATACAGAGAACAATACGAATGAATGATTTGCAAAAAGAAGGAAGGTGGAGCCCATGTTTTTGACTCTGCCTTCTATATCTTACGTATTTTATGACTTACAATTTTGTACGGTTGGTTCCCATGTGCGTGGTCAATTTTGGGCAATCAATATTGAGCTCGCGATTGAGATTGGTATCAAAGTTGTTATGAGGTTCTTTCATGATTGTAGAACATGCTTTCCCGATGTAGGGGTTTTAAAATCGTTCCTCGCTTCACGTTGGATAGTTCAGAGTGCCTCCTGGTGTACTTAGGTTTAGTACTACGACATACAATTGCTCATAACATCTCAAGTGCTCTTATGCAATTATATCAACATTTATTATTGGAATGTGGGTGTCACTGGCAATGGCCAGCTGGAAAGCATCCATCCCGAAATATTGTGCGAGGAGTTGCATTTTGAAAGTCAAACTAGGTAGTAGGACCTTCACAGTGAATTGGCAGGGGATGTTGGTAGCGCCAGAGGGCTCTAGGGAGTGCAGGTACATAGTTCCCTGAAAATGGTGTCACTAAGTAGATAGGGTTCTCAAAGAGGGCCCTTGGAACATTCCCTTCATCACGACAGAGGTATTGAATATAGTGGGTTCCCGAACCGGAAACTGTCCCTATCTAAGTTTTCCGAGATTGCTTGCCTGACACTGCTGAGTAGCTCCAATGTTTTTTTTTTGAGTTGAATATAATTATCTTTCAAATCCATATCTTATCCTGGGAATCATCTCCAGGCAACTTTTGCCCTACCCACTCCCCTGACCCATCTTGGTCCTGAAGCAGGGTTGACCCTAAACGTCGGCCAATTCCTTCCTCTCACAGATGCTGGCCTCCCCGCTGCGTTTCTCCAGCATTTTGTGTCACCTTCCTTCACAGATGTTTTGGTATACGTGTCTTTAATTCATGTTTATTTTGGTTTGCAACCTTTTTCAATAGGGCACAAGTGATCCACTCTCCATCCTGCGGAACCTCACGCGTTGTCCATCAAATGAATCATATCTCAGCCTGGTGCTGCAATTTCTCTAACTTAGATACATAGACAATAGGTGCAGGGAGTATGGGCCATTCAGCCCTTCGAGGCCAGCCCTGCATTCAATGTATGTTTTAGTGATATGGCTGATCACTCCACAATCTGTACCCGTTTCCTGCCTTCTCCCCATATCCCTTGATTCCGCTAGCCCTAGGAGCGATATCTAACTTTGCTGCGTTTCCCCACCTCATCCAGGCCCGGGGATTTATCTTCATTCATGTTTAGGACCGCAGCTCCTTCCCGACTGTAATGTGGACTGTCCTCAAGACATTGCCATAACTTTTCTAAGTTCTTCATGTCTTTCTCTACCCGGTTGTAGGGTATTCAATGGCAACTAGAAGAGCACTGCCTCACTGTGCATAGACCCGGTACAATCTGACCACTGGTGCTGCCTATTTGGAAGTTTGGCATGTTCTCCCTGTAGACCATGAGGGTTTCCTCCAAGGTAGTCCTGTTCTGCCCCATATGATGTAAGGGTTGGCAGGAAAATTTGTTTACTGGTAAAATTCAATCATGTGTGTGTGAGTGACAATTGACACTAGGTGCAGGAGTAGGCCATTCGGCCCTTGAGCCGAGCACGCCATTTAATGTGATTGGCTGATCATCCACAATCAGTACCCGTTCCTGCCTTCTCCCATACCATGACTTCCGCTATTCTTAAGAGCCCTATCTCGTTCTTTTGATAGCATCCAGAGAACCTGCCTCCACCGCCCTCTGAGGCAGAGAATTCCACAGACTCACAACTCTCTGTGAGAAAAAGTGTTTCCCCGTGATAGAATCTGGGAGTGGTTGAGGAGATTGTGGGGTGAACAAAAAATGGGTGGTAAGTTGTAGTAGATTTTGTGTAAATGTTTGGTTGGTCATCAGCAGATAATTACATTCCCAGTATTACCTCAATCCATCACAATCTGCTATTCATTCTTCTTTTCTGCATGGTGACTGATAGTTTGAACTCGTGCAGAGGTTTAGTTAGCTGTTTTTGTGGTGTTCCAAGCGATTTGGGAGCAAAGAATCGGGTGGTGATTAGGGCTAGGATGAGAAGTTGGGAGGGAGGGAGGGTAATAGGGATTGGGGAGAGAGAATGGAAAAAACCTGAGAGGAAGTATGGGGTGGGGGGGGGGAGAAATGGGAGAGTATTTAGCAGGATTGCAAGAGGATTTAGGGAATAGATGGTTTGGCAGACTTGGGGAGTAACTGAGTGTGAAGATTGGGGAGAAGTGTGCATGGGCCATGAAGAGCAGGGGGACTGTTTGGAAAGATGGCTGAGGTCTGGGCTCGGGGTTGTCTAGTAATGGGAATTTTGCAGGGAGGTGGGGGTGGGGGCGAGGTGTTATTGTGAAAAGGGATGTGGGTTGTTATGGATGAGGGGGTGGGATGTAAGTGAAAGGAGAAGATGGGGTTGTGGAAGGGGGTGAGGGGCATGATATCGAGGGGGGCTATTATGGAAAGGGTTGGAGAGGGGTTGTTATCGACGGTGGTTATTATGGAGGGGGGTGTTGGTGGGACTGTGGATTTGATGGGATGTTGGTGGAAGGGGATGATTTTGGTGGTGGGGGTTGTGGAAGTGAAGATGGGATGATTTTGGGGGGGAGTTGTGGAAGAGGGTTATGGGAGGGGGGATGATTTTGGGGAGGGTTGTGGAAGAGGGTTTGATGTGGATAAAAATAATGGTGGAGGGGGTGTTGTGGCAAAGGCGGATGATTTTGGAGCGGGGGTGTGTGTGGGGGGTTGTGAAGTGGAAGATGGGGGGAGGGGGAGGAAGGAAGAGGGGGGAAATGATTTTGGTGGGCGGTTGGGGGGGGGGGGGTTGTGGAAGAGGGTTAGATGGGAAGGGTGCAATGTGGAAGAAGGTTAAGGTGGGAGGGGGGGCGGGGTGTTGTGGAAAGATAGGGTTGATGTGGAGGATAGTTGTGGAAGGGGGGAGTGAATTTGGGGGGGTTGTTGGAAAGAGGGTTAGGTGGGAGGGGGGGTTGTTCCGTTAGTGGCGATAGGGTTGATGTGGACTGGGTAGGTGTTTGTTGAGGAAGGGGATGATTTTTGGGGGGGGTGGGGGTTGTGGAAGGGGGTTAGATGGGAGGGGGGGTTGTTGTGGAAGAGGGTTAGATGGGAGGGGGTGGTGGGGGAGCTGTTCTTGTGGAAGGGGGATGATTTTGGTGGGGGGAGATGGAAAGAGGAGGTGATGTGGAGTTGTTGTGGAGTTGGGGGGGGTGTTGTGGAAGGGGGGTGTGGGGGGTGGTGATTTTGGGTGGGGGGGAATTATGAAGAGGAGGTGGTTGTTGTGGAGTTGGGGGGAGTTGGGGGGGGTTGGGTTGGGGGTTTAGTGGGGGGTTGTGTGGAGTGGGGGGGTTGGGGGGTTGTTGTGGAGTTGGGGGGGTGGGGTTGTTGTGGCGTTGGGGGGTTGATGTTGGAGTGGTGGGGGGGGGGTGGGTTGATGTTGTGGAGTTGGGGGGGGATGTTGTGGAGTAGTTGGGGGGGGGGTTGTGGAAGAGCGGTTTAGATGGGAGGGGGGGATGTTGTGGGAAGGGGGGGTGATTTTGGGGGGGGGTGGCGGATTATGGAAGAGGAGGTGACTGTGGAGTGGGGGGGGTGTTTTGTTGTGGAAGGGGAACAGGAGTTTGGGAAATGGCCGGGGGGGGGGGGGTGGGGTTCAGCGGGGCTTGGTGTGGGGGTCACACACACACACGCAGCTGGAGCCGAGGCGCCCGCGGCACCGCCGCCCCGCGGCCTCCCCGGTCCGCTGTTCCACACAAAGACAAAAGATGGCAGGGTTTTGAGCCTGAGCCCCGCCCAGTGCGGCCTTCCTGTCAGCGCTGCTTCCCGCCTGCTGCCGGGGCCGTGCTGGGGCGCGGGCCTAACTAACTACCGTGGCGCCGGGGGGCCTGCGGCCTCTGATCCTTTCGGGGAGGGAGGGGGAGGGAGGGAGGGAGGGGAGAGTGGGAGAGAGGAGATTTTAGATGGTGATAGTAGAGGAAGAGAGAGATAGTTAGATATTAGAGATAGAGGGGGAAGGGAAGGAAAAAAAGGGAAGAACGAGGGGCTGAATTGGCAGACAGTGGCAGAACAGGGGCTGACCAACCGGCAGAGGGAGAGAAGATAGTGAGAGAAAGAGAGGGAGAAAAGGAAGAAGAAAGAGGGTGAATGAAGAATGGAGAAGTTGAGGAGAAGAAGGGGAGAGGGAATAGTGTGTTCTAGTGAGGGGAGAGCTTGGAGACTGAGGTTTGGTGGATTGTGTGTGAGAGGAGAGGAGAAAGAGAGAGTGAAGGGAAAGAAAGGAAAGAGAGAGTGAAGGAGACGAGGGAGAGAAAATGTTTGTGTTTGGTCGTTTGTGAAGGAGAGAGGAGAGCTAGTAGGAGGAGAGCAGCAGAGGTGTGGAACAGGAGAGAGGAGAGTATTGAGAATGGAAGGGGAGAAAGAGATACTAGAGTGAGGTGGCATGGAGTGGCGGTTGGGCGTGAGTGCATGAGAGCGACAGAGAGGAAAAGAAAGGGGGTGGAGTGGGGAAAAGGGGAAAGGGGGGGGAGGGGTGGAGAAGGGAGAGGCCCTGGAGGGGGGAAGAAAAATAAGAGAAAGAAAAAAGGAAGAAAAAGAGAAGGGGGAAGGGAGAAACCTGAAAAAAAAAAAAGAGGAGCAAAAGAAACGGGAAGGAGGATGATGGTGGAGGGATGTGAAAGAGTGAAGTCAACGGTGAGTGAAGAGAGGGAGTGAGTAAAGTGAGAGGTGAATAAGAGTGAAGTTAGAGATGTGAGGAGGAGGTAGGAGGAGAGAGAGGAAGGTTGGTGAGTGTTGAGAGGATTGGGGTATATGTGAGTGGGAAGTGAGGTGAGAGGAGGAAAAGGAAAGTAGGAAGGAGGGAGTGTGAGAGGGGGTGGAGGGAGGAGGGAGGGAGTAGGAAGAAGGGGAAGTTGTGAGAGGAAGTAGTAGGAAGGGAGGGGAGTGAAATTATTAGTTAGTGAGAGTTGATGTGAGACTTATTGAGTGAGAGGATCTAGTTGTTGTGAGAGAGGGAGTCGAGAGAGTGGGATGGGGGGGTAGTGAGGTGTGAGTTGAGTGAAGGAGAGTATAGAATGTGGGAGGGAGGTGAGTCGTGATTGAGAGGAGGGGAGGAGGGACTAATAAAAGAATGGACGGATGGAAAGTGTGAGAGGCGGGGAGTATGTAAGTAGGAAAAAGAAAAGTAGAGTGGGGAAGTAGGAAAGTAAGAAAAAGAGAGGATGTAGGAGTAGGAAGGAGGGAAGTGTGGAGGGGAAGAGGGAAAGTGTTGAGAGGGGGGGTTGGAGGAGAAGAGTGGAAGGGAGAGAGGAAGAAAGGTGGAGAGGAAAGGAAAGGGGGTGGAGGTGAGGTTAAAGAGGGCACAAGCACCAACACAGTTGAGGGTAGTGTG